>BMAW01013113.1:730387-768694 GCA_019974015.1 Nephila pilipes
ATTTAAAAACAAAACAAAACCAGTTTCATCAGATGGAAGCTCTAATAAGTAATGAATTGTCTCATCCATCTTGCCACTGTGAAATTCTCAGGAAACAGATCACTGAGAAAGACACAATTAACCCGTTAACGCCCAACTTAATTTAAAATTGAAATTTAGTTAAAAACTTTTAAAATTATGTTCTAAACACTTAAATTAAATATAATATGCAATTAAACTCCACACCATTAATTTAGGATCCGAGATAATTACTGTCCTATAAATAGGACGCTGGGCGGATATGGAAGTTTTTGGACACTTAGTACTTCTCCTTTGTTTTTAATTACTTGATTATGTTTCTGTTCCCAAACAATTGAACTTTAATATTTAATGCAAAATAAAGTGAAACACAAATAAATTTGACATTTTTTATTAAGTTTAAACATATTCACACTATGTATGGTAATTTGGAAAACATTTTGTACATAGAGTTACATTACATTTCATGCAAAATGTAAGAGGTTTTCCCGAACAATTTTGCATTTGACATCGTCTTTGTTTTTCTCTTTTACTAATTATATGGCCAACTCCATCACGTCTAACAGTGTCTATTTCCTTCATTTGAGATGAAATTGTATAAATTGGTATACCGATTTGTATTTGTACTGTGTTGCCTTTTTTTAGATAAGCTATTGCAATATGTCTCCTTATTTCTTTGATACTCTCTTTCTCTGCATTTAACATGTTGTAAATAACGCAGATATTTGCAACAGCCATGTCTACAATTCGGGTAATAATTGGCCAATACCATTTTTTTCCACGGATTCTTATGGTATGTTACTCTACAAGTCAATCATGAGATTCTATACCACCCATGCTTTTGTTATAATTGTTTACGAGACATGGCTGTTCAATTTTATTTTTTTCAGCTTTTCACACCTTGAAACAGATGTTAGTGGCTCAATTATGTCAAAATTTGTAGCAAGTGTAATGCATTTGTTATCATTCCATTTTACAGCAGTAGTATTATTTTTCACATCAAAGTAGAAATCATGTGAACCACGGCTAGTCTTTTTGAAAGTAGAATCAATTTCAAGTTGACAATTATGTATTCTGTCACTTCTTATTGTTCCTGTTGCTCGAAATCCACTCTTTCTTAGGTCAACTTACAAATTATAGGAAAAATTACATCTCTTACAGATGGGTCAAGAGTTTCAGAGTCATTAAAACCTTCTTCATTTATAAATTCATCTACTTCAGATGGCAAAACAATCATTTCAGAATCTAATTCCTTTAAAATAGATATTCTACAGCTTCCTCGGCAGTTTTAAAAACTTTTTTCCGCGACATATTGAGCACCTATGAAATAAACTAAATATCAAAAAATTTAACGAATCCGCCCAGCGTCCTATTTTTAGGACAGTAGTTTAAATTTGTAATTAAAACTAATAAAAGTAAAAAGAATTTTAAAACATTATAAGATACCTGTTAATAGAATATCTGAAATATAAATTCTGAAAAAATATTTAAAATTACCTTTAAAATCTTTTCATACAATTACAATGAAATTCAGCAAGAAAAAATCATGAAAATGGCGAAGTTTAGGTGTCTGCAGCTTGCTGAAAAATGCTTCCATCCGGTTCAAATCGGTTTAAGTAAGTAGGGTGAAACCATTACTCTTCAAGGGGTAGAAAAAGAATCAGCAAAACATTGAATAGCTTTATTCATAATGGTGAAAATGAACTGTCCTATAAATATGACGCTGGGCGGAAACGGGTTAAATTTCTTGATCATAATTTAGAAGAAGCTCACTGGGTGTATCATGTCAAGATTTGTTATCAAAAATTTCTTACCAAGAAAAAGATAATATAGAAAGTTACTTGATTCTTGGCTTGGTAAAGCAAGTGTTTGGAACTGCTTTAAATTCAGCTCAGATATGACATTTAGAAGAAATGAATGCTGAATATAAAAAAGCTTTAGAAAGGAGTGAATAGAATTGGCTGAATGTTTCCATTAGCCTGAAACTAATGATGGTGCAAACTAAATGGCTGACCATCGATACTGAAGCATTCTGGATCTGAGGAGAACTAAAAAGGTTTGATACATGGTAATTTGGAGCTCACATCCAGGTAATTTCAAACTCCAACCCGTTTAACTAACAGTGCTCCTCATGAAGCACAATTATCAAGGTTAGTGCTGGTATAGCAACAGTATAACCTATATCAAAAAGGTAATAAATAAGGTAATAAAGATGCCTCATCAAGGTTAGTCATCAACTGTGTTGTCTAAATTTAGAGCATGGTTGAACTTGATGTTCCAATGTGTATGGTTGCATTTATTCTCTTATAACCATTCTTATTTGAATTGTGAGTTTCTTACATATGGAGGCCTTCTTTGCTTCCATCCTATTATTGTAAATTACTATTTTTGTTAGAGAATTGCACAGGCCATATAGAGCTCTTGGCAATAATATTCCATACTGAATTAGTGTTTGTTGTGTGTGTGATTTGTTAGAGTTAACAAATCATTTGCACAATAAAAATTTTAAGAAACATCATCAATCATAAGGCAACAGATAAGCTTTCCTTAAGGGACAGGAGTAGGGATGTGATGAAATAGTTAAAGCTTGTTTACCATTGTGCCACTGAGGCAACTGCTTAGTAAAGCCACAACTGAGGTTCTGTAGCCGTGACTAATAGACAGACAAGCTGGATCAATCCAACAGGTGATGGAGGTCCTGGCAGGTTGAAAGGACAGTTGCATCTTGCTGTCACTGGAATTTTCGCACATAGCTTCTATAGCTTGGAAATGATTTTTTTTTTATGTATTTGGCTTCTGCAACTCTTTTAAATGAATTTAACCTGTTTTATTTCAGTTGTGACTGTTTCTAAAAATAAAACGTGTTATCCTAGTTCAGTGGTCATCTGTGTTTCTGGAACTTACTGTCAGTTGGATGAACTCATTTTTAGTCCAACAAAAGACAAAAAATCCAGAAATCAAATTTCGTAAATATACAAGAAAATTATACAACATAAATATTAATTATATTGATTTTAATACTTGTTTTTCTATTAAATGCATGTATGTAATGGGATAAAATATTCTAATTCATGAATTTTAATGTTTTTACTTTTGAAAACATGTAAATTCTTCTCATTTTGCAATAGTTAAATTAATGAGTACATCTTATTGACTAAGTTATAAATTTTTATAAGGGATTAATTATATAACTTATTATTTAAAATGTCTTGTAATTTTTCTTTTTCAGTACATTTCTTTGTTAGATTAAAAGAAATAATTTCTTTAACTTTATTTCAAACTTTTCTTTATAGTAGTTAATATTAACATTTAACAACTGATTACCTTATATTGTGGTAATTGAGCTAATCTCGTAGTTGTTGTAAGACATCCAAGTATCCAGGCCAGCTCTGTGTGGTATGGGACCTATAACAATTTTTTTAAAAAAAAGATTATAGTTGCAACAACTTCATAATATGAATTTCTTTACATATCATAATCGTCAAATTACAGTTACTGAGTGATGATTTTTATAAATAATATTCAAACATGGGAAATTTTACTATATACAGTACAGTTATAACAATTTCATTTGAAGTAAAAACTTTTAACATAAATTGTTTGCTAGAAAAATTACCTGGGATTGTAAGAAAAACACAGATAAATCTGGGTTTATTCCACAAGCTAGTAGGCAAGCAGCCATTATATGAATATTTTGCCTGAAAATATAGTACAGAATATATATTAAATATAATTTGTGTGTGAGAGAGAATTGTTTATTCTTTACATAAATAGAAATTGTTGGGAACATTAACACAGTATTCTAGAAACCTCTCTAAATGCTTAAAAACAACTCCATATAATTCAAAATTATTTTCTGTTCATTAAGTTTTAAGAAAACCATTTCATCCATCAATTTTATTAAAAAAATATTTATGATTTACTACATATAAAATGATAATTATATTGAGAAATGGGATACAAAAAGTTAATAGTGAAAAGTAAAACTTTTCAAACAAATTTTCATTAAAACAAATAAATTTTATTATAAACTATATAAAAAAGTTAATCTTGCGTAAAATACTTTTGTACTGAAATAATAACTATTTGCCATTTCACAAGTCAATATAAAGATTTTTTTATATTTAAATATTTTTAATCAAGCAATTAATTTAGAGAGCCCAAGGATGAAAAAATCTTTAAAATATTGTACCATTAGTTCCGTGACATTTAGATTAAATTTCTTGTTTATTTCAACCTATTTTAACATGAATATGACTAATTTACACTTTTTATCAAATTTTAATTTGCAGGGGGTGGACTAAAAGTCTCATACACATTTTAAAATTAAATATAAAATCAACTAACTGGCTTATGACAGGGCAGTTTAGATCACAATGCTTCCTTCCTTCCTATGATGAAGTAGCCATGGTAGCAGACTCGTGGCTTGCAGTTTTCGTCAAGTCGTAGGTTCAAGCCTGATGCAACTAAAGACCCGCTGTGTAACTAGCTGAGGCTGATGCACATTAAATCTGTCATGACTCAAAGTCCTCCCATTGGTGTAGTGTGGAAGTTAGGAGAGAGGGTGCCACAGCTCAGGCATCAGTCTCGTCATCTGTTTGAGATTCAAAATTTCAAGTTAAGTCACCAAAAGCCCTTGTGTCGCTTCTAGTACGACGTAAATAAAACCAACCAATCCTATGACGAAAAGTTTTGTTTGTGTAAAAATAAAAATAAGAATCAAATTTTGCTCCCAAATGTCACTACAAATCCTGGAATTAAGAAGATATGTGTGTTTCATATGAAAAGATTGATTAATTTTAATGCTGTAAATTAGAAATGATGTCTTAAGGTTCAAATTCTCTAGAAGAACACACATTGAAGTATGGTAGTTGGGGTTACAAATGTAAATCTGTGTGTATCTGTATGCTATACATTTGTTTCAAAAAAATTTGGTGAATTTTTGATGGTGAGTTTTGTTATGCTATACAGCACTGCCTCCAACCATAATTTGAAACTGTTTTTATATTTGCACAAACAAAACTTTTCATTGAGGGAAGCATTTTGGTTCAAACTGAAATCTTGCAAGCTAGTTATAGCTGATTTTATATTAATTTTCAAATGTGTCAGGAACTTTTGAACCATCTTCTATATTAAGATTGAGATAGATGTTTCAGGGGAAATTATTGTTTGACTGTTTATTTTAATATATTCTTTATATATTAGAACATATAAAGTAAATTAAAAATATATAAATAATAAGTATAATTTAGTTAAATACTTAAGTATTTGAGGATCTTGAGGAAGAGTGATAGAATGCAAATCTACAATACTAAATATGCATTTTTTTCTTTCATTTTGCAAAATGGACCATTTTTTTATTGCTCCAAAATAATTTCCCAAATGAGGAACTCCTGTAGGCTGGACACCTGAGAATACTAATGGTTTGTGTACAGTATGCATCTGGAAAAAACACACACGCACAAATATATTTTTTTTTTAATAAAGAAAACAGAATTATGCAAACAACACAACTTTGAATATAATTTTGATACATGTGTAAAGTCTCGTTGATACTGTAAATTGGTACGATTTTTTTAGCCAAACTTACACAAATCATTTACAATCCAATCTCAGTGTTTTTCTGGTTTGGTTGATGAGATTTCCCCCACACACCATAATTTTTAGTACCATACACTGACTAGTGCAAAGTGGAATGAAATTTCATAACATTTTTTCAGCACACACATGTAGTTGTAACGTCCTTCCTTCATTAATTCTGCTTCCATCTTTCCTTCTAATTAAACAGTCAATATCTAGACTCCATTTCAAGGTACATAAGAGCAAAACAAAATGCTTTATTAATCACTAAATAGATAAGATGGGTTTTTCTTGAGTCCCAACTGAACTCACCAATTCTAGATTTTTATTAACTAATTGGTAAGCTAAGAAGCTTACCAATTTACTCATTCAACTTGTCCCCCAGGTTAGTGAAGAGAAAATTAAGATCTAGCCTAACATCACATAGTATTCACACAGGATAAATATGTGTGGGTTGTTTTTATATGATTTCAACTTACAATTAATTAAAATAACAAATTTAATTATCTTTTACGATTTTTTAACACAATCATCAAAATTCTAAACAAAAACATTTATCTGTATTATAGTTCTCATATTTCCTTGATCCTTTCACACAATTGCTTAGTTATATGTAACTTAAATAAGTTTTTTTTTTTTTTAATTATAAATTTCATTTTAAACATGCTAAAAGTGAAGAATACCTTTTTGATATTTGATGTGAATAAAAATTAAAATAAAATTTGAGCACACATGAATAAGCTAATTTTGGAATCAAGACTCAAACATATGACTTGATGGAAATAAAGTGGGCTGTAAGGTTGCCACCATGACCACACTACACTACTATGGCCTCAAAATCTCCTAAAGGAAGAATACAAGTACATTCCCAGGACTTCGGCCTCCATTAGTCACCTTTACAATACACTAAAGGGCAATAAGGTTATTCTTCAACCAACTCCCTCACAAAGTTGGGTTGTAGATTGTTTCAAATAAAATAAGAAATAAAATCAAATTTAAACACTGGAAGCTTACAGGACCTTATTAACGATAAACAGAGATAACATTCCCAATAATGCATTGATCTGGACCCTGATGGAAAGAGAAGGAGTGTACCTCCCCATTTGATCTGGCGACCAATGATAGAGAAAGAGAGGCTGATGTATCAGACTGGAATCTGGTGATCTATATTGAAAGCCTTATGCACCATTTGGCATAGAGAGCATTGGTGATAATGATGAAATATTTCACATACCATTGGAAATAACTGATACGAACCCAATGGTCAGATGATATCTTAATTTTCATTTTCATGAAAGCAAAATGTTTTGCATAATCAGGATTATCAGAACCATTAACACATATACATTCTTCATTGGAGTATAATAAATCTAAAGATATTTTTTATTACAATAATGGATAATGTAATCCAACCGATTTAAAGAATCTAGGAACTGTGTTTCTCAGAGAAACTAAATCATGCAGCATAACTGATTATCAACAAAAATAAGAAAAAATGATGAAAAATAAGAAAATTCCAATGTTTGAAACATGATACTGGAAGATGGTATATAAAAATATTTTAGATAGAATTCCCAATTATATTTAAAAATTCATTAAACCATTTATTATTTTCCAATCATGCAACGTGTTCAAACAGAAAAGGAGATAAGCTATCACGAAGTTACTGCATTTCATGTAATTCATATAAAAAAAAAAAAAAAAAAAAAAAAAAAGTTTTTACTTGATGGCATACATGACAAAAGTTGCTTAACACTGAGTTAAACCTTTGCTAAATTTTCAAATCTTAATTTACTCATTCCAACTGAAATATTTTTCTGCACACTTCACATAATGACATGTATCTGATTGTAACAAAAACAAACAAAAAAAAAAAAATAGAAATACCTTTCAACATTAAAATTCAAATTTTCTTGTAACTAGATAAGGTACAATGTCATTAGGAAAGCATTTTGATGATGGTTAAAGTTACCATAAGAACCATTTAGCAAAACTAAGCTGCTATTATAAAAATAGGAATGTTCATGACCAAAATTAAGTATGAAATCCTTATTATACATAAAAGATATTGTCAAAGAGAAAATGGAAAAAAAAACTTTAGCAATATACATGGAGTTCCATAAAAAGAGTACCATAATATGAAAATGTACCATAGTATGATTAAAGAGAGTTAAGCATATCAAAAGAGATACATTTCATAATGAAATATAAATCATAATAAAATCAATGATGAAACAACATCAGCAAGTAAATAAACTGTTAAGGAATTTCCAGAAAAATTTACTCAAATTGTAAATAAATGAGAGTTCACTCTCTTGATCAAGTTTGAAATGAACATAAAAATTATCTTTTTTTTTTTAAAGTGCAATGGTTCTCTTCAACAACAAGGACAAAAGTTAGAATGCCTGAATAGCTAGCTTGAAAGAAAATCCCTTTTGGCCTAGTTGCTAAGAAATTTCAAGAAGTGATTGAACAGGTTTTCTTAGGACCCAAAGATTAAGGATTGAATCACCATCAATAGTCAAGGTCGACAGATTTCCCCATTCAATGTGTACAAGAACATGTAGGAAAAGCATTCCCCAATATAATATGAAAACACGCAACAAAAATTAATGTACAGAACTCATGTGGCAAAAACCGCAAGTAGTTTACACGTAGTTAAAGATAAGGTGCTGTTTTGTTCCAATACCTAAGGATATACATTAAAACCTGTAAATCAAGCATGAAAGCATTTAATAAATGGAGTGGGTATGAATTGTGACAACAGTGAAAAAAACATGATCAGAGAGAGGTATATAACGAAAAAAAAATCTGGTGAACTGGAATCTGAATTCATATGGCAAATTCGAAAGGGTAGCCATGCCTAAAGCAACAACAGTGAAAAAAACATGGTCATATATATATATATATAAAAATAGCTGGTGAACTGGAATCCCAAATTATATGGCATATTCGTAAGAGCTGCCACGCCTAAAGCTACCACAGTGAAGAGACAACAGGGTAGCCACATTTAGCAAAATATTGCCAAATAATTCCTGTCGCCAAGGGTGGTTACTCTAAACCGCATTCCAACCCAGCTTGATTTTCTGCATATACTTTTCCATTAAAGAGGGTTGTAAAAAAATCACATTGTGAGAAGTCACCTCTCTCCTGAAGCAACACTACTGTGGTTGTCTGTGATATCACTCCCTTTGGGTGAAAAAAAATTAATCATCGCCAATGGGGCCCCTTTAATAGAAAAGTAACAAAATTACTTTCATGATAGACTTCTAAAATTGTGATATTTAAAACATTTTAGATAATAAACATTCCAAAATTTATTGGATGATCTGATTGATGAAACATTTATAGTCATTGATGAAGAGAAGAAATTTTGGGTAGATCTTAGTTTAGCATATAAAGTCATCAAATTTGATTTTATTTCAATTAAGACCAACTTTAAATGTACATTTAAAAGCTATTTGTTCTGAACATCAGAAGCGGAGATCTCATTTACTAATACAAGTAAATTTTTGAATATCATAACAATAATCCAAACACTGGAGGGGAAGGAATTGAACTATTGTTTGCAGATATTGTTGAATTGTTCTACAAGAAAAATGAAATTGTACAAGAGGATGTTCTTGAGATTCCTGATCCCAAACAGCATGACAGTGAGGAAGAAGTTATTGTCTTCAATACATATTAAATTAAGATATTAAACTAGTTGAGGTATGGGATGGGAAATTTCAAAATGATCCAAGAGTGGCTCTTACAAAGAATCACGTAAAGGTCTTATGAAAATTAATATAACTTAATTTACTGTTAAAATCAATGAAACATTCATAAACAACAATATTTAAATAACTCAAGATCAGTACAACAGTAGTAAAAATAATTTAAAGGTAAATTATTTCCAGTTACACTGGGTATTGATATAATTTAAAGTCGCGAGTCTTGTGAAAACATTATAGGAGAAAAAAAAAAAAAAACATTAGCATTCGATTTTGTCAAATAATATTTAATGCCGTTAAAAAAAAAAAAAAAAAAACCTACACACCACTCATATTCAGTTGAAAAAAATAAATTGAACTTGACATAAGGGTGTATAACGCTTCTTGGCCAAAGAAATAACTCCACTAAAAAAAAAGTGAATGACAAATAGGTTTTCTTCTTAATTTAAATACCTTGCATAAAAATTCCTGATTCATTCGAAATCCCCTAAAATGAACAGTTAATCGAAAATTAAAAATCCACATGATTGAAATTACAATTATGTTTTTTTAAATAACTTTTCATGCATTAAAAATAAATATAAATTGATTTAAGAAATGTATCACTTTGAAGCATGCTTTCCTTGAAGATAAACAAACAAAATTAAGTTACAGTTAAAAACATTACACATACCTTCCGAAAATTAATTATTATTACAAGAACTTTTATTAGAATTGAAAATTTATCTGTGGATGATACGAAAATAAAAATTAAATAATTTTTCTTTAATGAATTTGAAAATCGAAAAAAATCTCGTTGATGAAAAATTTTTAAATCGTTTTTTGAACATCGCGGATTCTGGGAACAATGTTAAACTGTTACGCAGCGCTTTGTTTACATTTGTTCGAATACGCGCCAAACTGAAACTTCGATTAGTTATTGAAATATGAATTTATCAAGGTAGATACTATTTATTTTTCTAGCTATAAAAATGCATTAAACAAAACTGAAAAATGAACGCGGAACTTAAAAAAATTGACAAAGAGAAATGCAAAGCGATTTCACTCAATAAATGGAAAGAGGCCGCGGATGCTTCCAATTATATCGGTTCTGAACTTTTTCGTATGGGACAGTATATAGAGGCTTTGCAATATCATCAAGAAGAACTAACTTATAATGAAATGATCTCAGATCAACTCGGAATTGCGGTTGCAAATCGCAAACTTGGCGAATGTTATGCTGAACTTGGCTCATTTAAAAAAGCATTAACCCATATTAAGGCATTTTTGGAAATAGCTATCTCTATAAAAAATAAAGTAGAAGAGCAGCGTGCTTGGGCAACTTTAGGTAGAACGTTTTATTTGAAATATGTGCAGGAACGAGAAACTAGCGAGAAGGATAGTTGTAATTCAAAAGTTCTTGATCAAGCTGAACAGTCCTATTTAAAGGCATTAGAGCTCTCGGAAGATGTGAAGTCAGATTTATCATCCAAAGAACATGCAGAAATGAAAGCGCGCTGCTTATTGAATTTGGGGCTTGTCAGTGAATGGAAAGGGAATATTACTCAATGTGCTGAAAATATCCGTCAAGCTATATTTTTGGCATCAAAATACAACCTGCATGAAGATCTGCATAGATGTCAAAGCAGTTTAGCAGCTGTGTACCAAAAGCATGAACAATATACTTTTGCTTTGCGTTTGTTAGATGGTGCAATTGCATCTGCAGGAAAATTAAATGATAAAACTTTATTATGTGAAGATCTAATGGCCAAAGCTGGAATTCTAATTTCTATGAAAGATTTTGAAGGATCTAGGTGTTGTCTCAAAAAAGCATATAAGTTACATTCTCCAGTAGGAACAGATCAAGATAAAATAAAAAAACATTTAAAGATTTGTACCGGTTTGTGTAATTCACAAAGGAAATTGCAAGAGTTGAATCCGAGCCAAAGTAATGAGCGAAAATTCATCTTGGAAAAAATTGCTGATGGTTTGTCTTCTTTAGAGCATTATAAACTGGCTCTAGAATTTTATTTTGCAACCTTGAAATGCATGGAGGAAGAAAACTATGCTATGTCTCAAAAAGCACCTATTTATTTTTCAATTGCAATGACATACAAGGATATTGGAAATTATGTTCAAGCTGTGGAGTATTTAAGGATAGAACTAGATTGTTATGAAAATGAACCAGTTGAACAAGTCAAAACATTGTGGAAAATTTCTGAAATATTAGAGGAAGTTAATGATGTCAAGCAACTAGAGAAAAATTATGTCAAAGCTGTGTCTGTTTCTCAAAAGACTTCAAATAACAAAATATTTCACAATTCCTTAACAAAACTTTTGAACTTTTATGAACAAAATAAGATGGCAGAAAAAGCAGAGACTATAAAATCAAAAATGAACAGTTCGGCATTTGAAGATCTTTCTGATGATGAAGCAGAAGAGGAGACTCAAGATCCATTTGATGATATACATCTGAGTGAATTATCTGATTTAAGCGATACTGACTCAGAAAACGAAGGAGCTATCAATGTTCGATCAAAACGCAGACTGAGAAAGCCTTCATTGAAGGTAAATGAAAAGGGTGAAACTCCTTTGCATCAAGCATGCATTAGTGGAAATTTGACTGTAGTAAAAAGATTAGTTGAGAATGGACATCCAGTTAACACTAGAGACTTTTGTGGCTGGACCCCATTACATGAAGCCTGTAATTATGGGTTTTACGATATTGTTGAATACCTGCTCGATAAAGGAGCAGCTGTGAATGATCGTGGAGGACCAAAATGTGAAGGCATTACACCCTTACATGATGCTGCAAGTTTGGGACACATTGATGTCATGCGATTGCTGATTTCAAAGGGTGCATCTCTGACTGCAGTTGATGACAGTGGCTCAACTGCTTTACAAAGATTGGTGGAAATGAGGAAAGCTAATCAAGTAGATATAGATGCAGAGAGTTTGAGGCAGTGTATGAAAATGGAAGAGGAATTGAGAATAAAAATGGCTCAAGTTGGGCAATCTGCAAAAGAAACACTTGATGATGTTGATTATTTGGATTGTTCTGATAATATTTACTTTCCTGATAGTTGTCCAATTATCGATGATTCAACGAGACTTTCTGAGAAACGTGCCAGGCCTTCTACTTCATCATCTGAGATAGATTCTGATGAAGATATACAAAGTTTTACTTCTGACTGTCTTTATAATTTGGGAAACAACTGGTCTGATGCAAAAAAAGCTAAGTCAGAATACCAAGCTGTGATGTCAAATTTGAGACGAAGTGCACAATCTTTTCCTGCTGGTCCTAATCCACTGCTACTACCAAAAGTTGATAAAGGATCTGCTCTAATCAATGAGGGTGAAGTGGTGCAGGATTGGTTAATTAAAGACACTGATCAAATTTCAAAGGCAATGAAGAAAAAAAGAAAAATGCCACGCCTCCGTGTCAGGACTAGCAAATCCCTTTATAATTACTTAGCTCCAAAGAATGATTCTGAACATGAAGATAAAGAAAATTTTGTAGTGGATGATGTTATTAGTAGTGTTTCTTATTCTAGTGTAACTGATCAAGCTCAGTCATTGAAAAATTCAATGGAGAATAATGCTGCTCAATCCAATATCAGAAATGATATTTCAAATGTGTCTTTCTGCATTAAAGTCAGAATAACTGATAAACTCATTCTTGTGCCTGTTTCTGAAGATTCGTGCTCTATTGAATGGTTAGCTGAGCAAGCTGCTGAACGTTATCAAGATTTGGTTGGTTGTAGACCACACTTGACTCTTATGACAAAAGATGGAGCTTTGCTTTCCAAGGCCGATCTTGTCAAAACCTTGTTTGTCAACAATGAAGAAATTACGTCATTTGTTGAATTTTGGGATGAACCTTCACTTCAAGAACGCTATGCCCAATTGTGTGATAAACATAGTCTTCAACCTTTGTCTTCCATTCAGAAGAGATTTATAAATTTTGATACATCTCTTGAGATAAATTTCAACAATTGTTCTATTCCTTTTGCACAATTATCTTTAGCCTTTTCAGCACTGCAGCATTGCAAAAACTTACAATTTCTTGATATCAGTGAAACAATAGTTACAGATACAATTGCAAGTGAAATTATATCTTGTTTTCCATCATTTTCTTCATTAGTTTCTTTAAACATGAGTTGCTGCTGTTTGACTACTGAAACTGTAAAAAATATATCTCATTACCTTATAAATCAAACCAGCATTCATATGAAGTTACCATGTTTGAAGACTTTAATTTTAAGTCAAAATGTATTTAATTCTAATTGTTCTGAACATTTTAATGTTATTCTGCAGTTAAATTCTTTAAAAAATTTAAATTTGTTTTCTTGTAATTTAATTCCTTCTTTTTTTGAAAGTAAAGATTTGTGCCATACTCTTTGCAATTCTGTTTTGGAAGAACTAAATATTGCTGGAAACACTTTGAGTACTCAAAGTATAAATTATCTAATTTGCAGTTTACCAAAAAATAGCTTGAAAAAGTTAGAGCTTTCTCATACTATTCAACAAAATAATACTGGCTTGTTACAGATAAGTAATTTTTTGACTAATGGACTTCCTTTACTACAAGAAATAAGTTTAGAGGATTGTCATCTAAAAGATGATGATTTATATCTTCTACTTAAAAGTGTTCCTTATTGCCCACAGTTGAAATTATTAAATATTTCTTCAAATTCTGATTTATCTTGTACAGCCATTCTTGATTTTCTTGCATCAATATTCGGTATAAATAACTCTTTATCTAATATTTCTTTAATTGGAACATGTTCGTGGGACATGAAGAATGTGCTATCTCTGATTGATATTGTGGACAAAGCTTCCAATATCTGTTGTATAATGCTAGATAATGTACCAGAATCTTGCCAAGAAAAATTGCTTCACTTTTGGAAAACTCGGTTTGGTGACAAAGCATCCTGTTTAGTTAGTAATTTTTGTAAGTTAAGTATATTAAGATAATCTTCATTATAAAAAGATCTAATATGTATACACTGTAAAAGAAGAATGGTTATAATTTAAAAGATTATTTTATTTATTGTGTTTGTCTTGAGATGTAATTTAACTGAAATTTATTAATTTTTTTGTCTCACAATTCAAGTTATTTTTTTTTCACCCTCTTTAATATGATAGGTATTTTCATATAAAGTAAATAATTTTTGAAGTAAAAGATGTTATTCATATTTTAAGACTAGTATATTAATTAAATGTTTCTAAACTAAGGTAAGAAGCATAATTTTTTTATATGTTTAATATTTATGATATGAGCTTAGTTTAGTTTGGTTGAATAATATGGAAATAACTCTAGATTTTGAGAAAGTTGAAATGTTTGTGAACTTCCTTGTAATTTTAGATTTTGTGTGGATGTTGTTATTCATTCAAAGCTGGATTTTGATGTCTTGTAGACCTTACAACATGCATATTTTTATTTATTTCTACCAAAATAATTTTAAAACTGACTAAAAAAAAAAAAAAATGTTAGATTCAAAAAATAATAAAATAAAGATAGGATGAAGCTTCTTAATTCCATTTATACAGTTTTTGATTATTTAGATTCTTAGATATCTTTTGATACTTTGATGATGAAACCTGTCTTTTGATACTTGGCGATTCATCATAAGTTGCCTATATAACAGACAAGTACCAAATATATATACATATATATATGTTGCCTTTCCTTCTAAATTTTGTGTTTTTTTTTTTTTTTTTGGTAAACATGGCTCTTTTTATAATTTTTCAATTTGTAATAAACAGATCTAAAATCTAATAAAATGAAAAGACATAGTAAATTTTAATTATTTTCTTTAGCATTATTGTTGTATATTTTTGAGTTTATTTAGAAATCAAATATGTAATCATTTAAAAGGATAAATCACGAAAGTAGAGAGAGAAAAATAAACACAATCTTAGCTGACCATCAGATCTTATAATACTTGTAGAGACAGAACCAAATATGTGCCTTAAAACCTAACACTCACTTATAATATTTGGTATGTACAGCATAATACAACATTACAAATTTGCTAATTAAAGGATTTCTTTCAATTATTTTTGGCATAACAAAGAGTATAGCATCAGTTGTTTGATGTAACTTGTTGCTATTTTATATATTCAAAGAGTACTGCCTGAATTTTTTTACCTGTGATTGAATCAAATGCATAAGATATCTGTGTACTGCCAATATGAAAAAAAAAATTCATTTACCGAAATAAAATAACATACCATTGCCTTATAAAGGGTTAAATGAATTACTAAAGTTATAGTGATATACATATATATCAATTTCATAATGCCATACAACACCACCATTGGCTACTGGTGAGAGACCTTTTAATTTTGATTATTGCTCAAATGATGACAATATTCTGAGATAGAATGTAGCATCTCACTTAATTTCCTTATAAAATGAAAACTTTGAAATTTAGTTGTATTTAACACAGCAATCTATTGAAATGAAATATGCAGGATTACCACCTTGAAAATCGCCAGTTTCCCTTCTAAGCTTTCAATGTCTATAAATGACATATTTTAACAATATTTTTGTAAATTTAGAATTTATTCTACATGTAAAATTTTATTCTTTAATGTTAGTAATCATTTTTCACATGTTTTTTATTTCTTGTAACATTGAAACTGTTGACATTGTTTTTAATTTGTGTATAAATAATTTTAAAATTTATGCTTATATGATAATTTTATTCATATTTTAATTACACTGACTTTTTTTTGTATTTAGTGTCACATAAAAGATTCATTGTTTTACAAGGTTTTAAATGTTATATTTTTAATGCATAGATTTGTATTAAAATGCAGAACCTAAATCTCATACTAGATCATAAGATCATAATTAAAAATTGTTCTTATTGAGTTGATTGGAAAGTAATTTTGTTTGTCCTGACACACAGAGAGGAATTAATTGTATTTTTTTAAAAAAACAGTCACCATTATTCAAAACCATATTTTCATTATTCATCATTGGGTTCATAATATGTATGCGCTATATGTTTCTATATCAAAATTGCAGGAAAAAAATTAGCAAACTAGTTTTGGCACTGGCAATCTGTCAACTCATTTTCTCTTTACTATTCACTAAATTTTCTTGCTTTAACTGCATTATATTTCTTTTTGGTAACAAATGAACAAGATATGCAGAAAATGCATTTTTTGTTTTTCTATATTTGATTGGACTCCCTTCTTCCACAATAACAACAAGAAATGATCCTAAGAATTAAATATTTTTTTTTTAAGTACAAATAAGCCTTGAATTATAAATTGCCAAAATACATTTGAGAATGAAGTTCACTGCTTAGAAGTACAACTAATTTCCCACTTGGAAAAAATGAAATTATTGTATAAAAAAGCTCAAAAATTTCAAAGGCAGAGCTGTATTTTAATTTATAACAATTAAAATCTTATGGAAAATTATCGTTGTCATTTTTTTTTTTTTTTTGTTGAAATTATTTTTATAAATTAAATTTTATAACAGTTTTTTATATTTGTTTTTATTTAATATTGGAGAACAGGACTTTTTTTATTGTTTTATAAAACTTTTATTTATTTGACCAATAAAATAATGTCGGAATAAAATTTCTATTTTCATTTTTTTTTTATGCACACTCACAAAATAGTAAAAGACCACTTAGAAATAAATTGTTTCCAAAATTATAGAAATAATGATTTATTCTTAATTTTAGTTGCACACATTTATTTCACTTTTAATAACACACTAATTGTATTAAAACTGCGATAAGATAATTTCAGGCAGGCATTTCTGCTGCTGTGTTATAGAGTAATTAATTTTATATGTAAAAAATTAAAATATTTTGTCATCGGGCAACCTGCTAAAATTATGAAGGTGGTGTTACAGAAAAGTAACATCTGCCTTTGTATTATAGCTGCATTTATCAATTGCTGTATTGTAAACTTGTTTAAAAAAAGTAGAGTAATCATTTTATTGTGTCTGCTTCTCATTGAAATGTTTCTTTTCTTTATACACAATACAAGTGACAGACTTTTTGAGCATTAGCCACAACCTAAAATAATATTTTTTTTTCGGAATTACGGTTCCGGGATATCCAATATAAATTTTGATTTTTATCATACATGTATACGCTCAGGCGCCACCAGCGCCACGCATGCCTAGTCATTAAATCTCCTTAAACATAAACATCTCTTTTTATTCGACACACTCCTAGACACCACCTCTGTTACATGCAGAGGCGGATTAAACTAGTTGGGGGGCCCCGTAGACTGAAGAGTCGAAATTCTTAATAGTGAAAAAATTCGCTGACCTTAAATTCTTAAAATAAAATGTATAGCTAATAAAAAAAAAATTAACGGCTCAAAAATTTTTTTAACTTTATTTTAAAGAATTTAAAAAAAAAAACCTTACTTAAAAGCTTAAAATTTTGCTATATAACTTTACGTCTTGATTTTTCTTGGGCAAATTCATCGATTATTTTTGCAGTATCTATTTAGTCCAAAACATCTTATTCTATGTATAATATGGCCATGCTGTTCAGTTTGTCTTCTCCCATACTACTTAAATAATTTTTAACGCGCTTTAAAACCGAAAAAGATCTCTCACCTGATGTATTTGATATCGGTATAGTTAAGAATATCTCTACATTAGGGAAAGTCGAAACCATTTCTTTTGCAACTCGATAAATTTCTATTGGAGTGTTCATAGTATTTTTGTTTTCTTTTAAAAATAGCAAAAACTGATCAAATTCATCGTCAAAATTAAACGATTCAATATCGTCTTTGTCAATATCCTTTAAATTTTGTACAACTGTCTTTTTAATTTCAGGTAACCTCTCGTCAAAAAAGTGTTGTTCTTCGAGATAGTTCTGCACTTGTCCTATCGCAAATGACATAAAATGAATTGACCAAGAAATTTTGCCTATTTTCAAATTCATGACCTTCTTTAATTTCACCGAAAATAATATTTCTCCTTCGCTGCCAACAAACTTGTCCAACTTCCTTTTCAAATGAGAGCCCTGATAAAGCAGTTGCTTCTTGTTCTATTTTTCCCAAATTCATTCCTGAAATTTTGTGCATAATTTTTTAAAGAATTCAGTAGATTAGATCCTTTTAATAGCTCGCACCCAACTGATTGTAATGATTTGCTAGTAGCACTCACTCTCTGGAGTATGGTATCCCAAATAACGGTCATTAGGGAAGTTTTATACTTGCCCATCTCTTTCGAAAGGGAAGTTGCCTCCAGTATTGTGATCTTTTTCTCCTCATTTGTATCACGGATTTCAGCCAGCGCCTCTTTTATGTGTGTATAACCAAGTCTTTTAGCTCGTACGGCATCTGCTCTTGCTGACCATCGTGT
Source organism: Nephila pilipes (assembly GCA_019974015.1). Lineage (NCBI taxonomy): Eukaryota > Metazoa > Arthropoda > Arachnida > Araneae > Nephilidae > Nephila > Nephila pilipes. The sequence continues at coordinate 749,033 of BMAW01013113.1, forward strand.
ATCTGAAACTTTTTTCACAGATATTGCATGTTTACTCCTTTCCAGATGTTTATTTAAAATTCGCCAGCGATGGGTTGATACAGAAAAAAAAATTGAATAATTTCTGCACAAGCATAAAATATTTAATTGCATCTTTCTGCAGCTAAATTTCCTACTAAATTTAAAGAATGACTGGCACAAGGAATATAAACTGCGCTTGGACTGTGCTCTTTAATACGTGCCTGTAGACCAGAGTACTGCCCGGACATATTAGACGCATTATCAAATGATTACTCTCTGCAATTTTTAATATCCAGTCCAAATTTAGCTAAAATTTGTAATACTTGTTGTTCGAAACATGAAGAAGTATGTCCTTCTGTTGGTAAAAATTGCAGAAATCTTTCTTTTATTTCACCACTAGATGAGACATAACTTACGACGAATGTTAGTTGGTCAACATGTGAAAAGTCGGTCGTAAAGTCAATTACGATGCTGTAATACTTAGCATTCTTAATCTTATTAATTATATGAACTTTTACTTGTTTCCCAATAATGCTTATAAATTCGTCGCAAATTTGGTGGGACAGATAGCTAACATTGCCTCGTCCTTGATTGGCGCATTTTTGAAGGTGCAACTTCAAAAAAACATCGTATTCACTGAGATAATCCAGGCACATTAAATTTTTTTTCTTTGTAGACTCCTGACCTTCATCGTGTCCTCTGAATGCTACCCCTAAACGGCTCAAAAGTTTTATTGTTAATATTATTCGCTTCAAGACTTTCCTTCAATAAAACTCTCCATGTTCTCTTTTCTGTAATTGCTGACTATCAATTCTATTAAATTTAGATGACCTTTTATACAAAGTGCACATAGCCTATGTTCTTTTGATATTTCGTGGTCGGACAGAGTTGCCGTAATTGTTTTCCAGTTTTGAAAACCAGTTAGTAATTTAGATGATGTAGCAGAAAACAGTTTACAAGGATAACAATAAACTGCTTTGCTTGTTTCTGAAAATGCTAGCCAATTTCTTTCTTCTTTCATTCCATTTGTTTTCTTCCTTTAAAAATGATCATAAGAAAGTCCCCTGTAATACACTTGATCTCTGTCTTTATAAACTGATTTCAGTGTTTCAATATTACCGATGTTATTCGGCTTCTTTCTAATGACATAGTCAATCATTGAATCTGTTAATGTCGTAGGCCATAGAGCTATATCATTTAGCATCTCAACATCAAGATCGATAAATCTTTCTAGTCTATCTTTATCTTCTTCACTTTCCCTATCACGATTTGATTCATTATTGCTTTGAACTTCTTCATTGTCCCCTTTTTCACTGTCGTCTCCTTTCTTTTGTTCACTGTCAGTGGGAATAAAAGGTCTCACTTCACTTGTACTTGCTTCTGGAAAAATATTGGAGGTTGAGGTACACTGGGGATTATCCGAGGTAGTGTACCTCTAGGGTAGTGAAGCAGTGGCGCCTAAAAATTTATGCAGTGCATTTTTCTGACTTTCAGCAATTTCCAGCTTTCGTTTAAATTTTTTTTATTTTTTCCGCTCCACTTTGATAACGCTTCATGCTTCTGCCCTGAAAAGTGTGAAAATTCTGTACTTGTTTTTCGGAAACTAAACGTGTGAGACTACATATGCCACAAAATTTTTTATACCCGATAGACTACAAGCACCTTATAATAATATTATAAAACGAAACGCACCGCACAAAACTGAACGCGAATTTTAAACACCGACACGAATTTACAAACTTCGGTAATATCTGGGATGATCGGCGAGTTTAGCACAAATGGGCATTTTCTGCTTTGCTTGCACAAAGCCCCGTGTCTGGCCGAGGGACGATTTTCGATTCCGAGTCAGATAATTTATTTCGCTGTAGCAGTATGGAAGGAATTTGAATGCTTGAAAATAAAGTTATAAATTTTGAATTAAAAAATAACTGTATTCTTTTTTAATGGAATTTAAATTTTTCAAACTTTTTAAAGTTTTCTACTTATTATTGCAAACTGCAAATTTTTTCCATGAAATATTTTGATAATTGAAATAATAATCTTAAGCACTTTAATTTTTTTTCCAAACTCTCATAAAATTACATTTCATCTTTTTTCAAATTTTCTGATTGAATTATGAAATTTCTGATTTAATACAAATATATTTTATTGAATTCTTTTATTCTTTACAGAAATCATAGTTTCATTTCTAGAACAAAACGTAGCTTAGCTTCCGGATTACTTATAATCCAAATTATTAAAATACCTCAACCAAAAGTAAGCTTTCAAAAATACTAAGGTTTTCTTTTAAAAACTAGAAAAACAACCACATTACTCTTAATTTGTAAAGTTTCTAAATATAAGTTAATAAAACATTAACTGAATACAAATGTTTTTTTACGCATTCTAGTTTAGTATTATTATTATTATACTTGCTTTTTTTTTTTTTTTTTTTTTAAATATTTATGCTTTGTGACTAAACAGAACAACAATACATTTCCAGAATAATTTGAAATTTCTAAGATAACTCAAAACTTTTTGACAAACGCCACATTATCACAAAAGAAATCTACAATTTTTCAACTAAATTTATATCTTAATTACATTCAAAGTTCCCTTTCTCAAAATTATACAACCTTACTATATTGAATAATTTTTCACATTTCTAATTTGTTTGAAATCATTTATCTACTTTATTAATTGTGTTTATCATATTTTTATTTCTGTAATGCATTTTGCTACCACTTTAATTAAATAGTTTTAAACTAGGAGCAATTAAAAAATAGTACCTATATTTTTCATCATTTATTATTGTTCTGTAAAAATAAACATTTCATTCAATGCTTTTTATAAGAAATTTCTGCCATAGTTTTGACACTGGTGCCTTTTTTAAAAATTTTAAATATAGTTATAGATTGTTATAGATGAAATTTGATTAACTTTATTAGAAGCATACAGAATGTTGTACAATATTTTAAAGAAATTATATATTTTAAAGTAATTATACGATTTTTATGCATTTTTAAAATTAATTATACATATACTTAATTATTAGATAACATTGAATATTCTTTCAAATTGTCTGGACAAAAGATCTTAATCAAGGAAATATCGCGTGCAAATCACTCTTAAAATGGTAATAAACATTAAAAGAGAAAAGAATTTTCACTTTTCAAATTTAATCTTACAAAATAATGGTTCTCTTAGCAGTTTTAAAGGATATTAGAAAAATTATGTGTTTCATTCACATGGTACCTCAATAAAAAGAAAGAAAAATGTATCTTTAAGTAAACTTAGCATCTTTTTTTCTTTGAAAATTCTTTTTTTACAGTTTGAAGCAATATAAATTAAATATGTAGAAATTTTAGATTGGTTCATTTATTACTAAACAAAATTATCATAATCCGTTAGGATTACAAACAAAAAATCAACACAATAAATATAACAACGTTTTATTTCAATTTCGAGTTATTGTTAGGATTCTTTTAAGTATGGTAAATAATTCATGAATGTACTCAAAAGCTCAGTAATATTTTGTATTTCAAATGAACTACTATCGGTTTTTATAATTGACTAAAGAAATTATTTTTATACGAGAGGCAAATAATATTTTTTCATTTGAATAACAATGCCAATCGAAAATGTTTTAAGATTCAAGCTACGAAAACATACTTAATCATCATGAAAATATTCAAAGAAACTGATGACAGTTATTTATATTTGTGTATGTAAAACGAAAAATAAATACATAAATAAAATAGTAATAACACAAATGCAACAAAATATTTTTTTCACTTTATCTTACGCAATGATTAAAATACCTTAATTAAATCTTAAAAATCTAAAAGAGAATTTGAAAATGAAAATATAGTTACCTTTTTTTGTTGTTTAAACACGGTTCTCCGATTTGTCTGTGCAAGCGTAGGAAGCTAAAAGAAATTAGTTCGGAAGTCAAATTGACGCAAAATTCCCTCAGTTTTCTTCGAAAATGGATCTTTTTCTCAGGGTCATTCTTCCCCATTCTTTAAGCATGTCATAAATCTTGATCGTGCTTTTCATCACTTTTGTCTGATGTCCCGAAATTCTTCTTTAACGCGTCCCCTCCCTTTCCCCCATGGGACCAACGTTGAGAACATAGGAATACTCTTTGAAAAAGTAATTAACTATAGACTTAGAGGGTGACAGAAGACTTCTGGCGCTTATGGTCCTATCTTTCCTCGGAACGGGAAGCAGTTATCGAGCCCTTGCTGATCATGTATGCACATTCGGTCTTTTGGTTGTTGCAGAAATAAAAGAGGAACGGGATAAATAAAAAATAATATTCTCTTTCACTGGACCATCTCTGAAAAAAATTCCAAGGTCCTAAAGGTCCAAGCCTTCGTGTAGCTTCTTAGCGCCGACGTTTATTACATACAATCAATCAACAGACGAAGGGGTTATTGTCATTTACAAGCAAATAACATTCTGAATGGATTTTTCCCATCCTAAGTGTTATCTGTTTCACTTCAAACGATCTTTCTGTCGATCCACTTTGAATGAGAAGTTTTTCCTACATTCCGAGCTCACACCATTCCTTGTCTTCTTATTATTTTGAGTAATTTTACCAGCTTTTAAACTTTTCTTATTACGGGTCCTGAGATTCAGAATTCACACGGAAAACTTATATCGTTTTAAGCCAGGGACATACTATTTTATAAACGTAAAAAGGAACTCTTAATATGATCATTGATAACATTTTACGACTTTTTGCCTACACACGTTAAGGGCCCCTGTAGCTAGGGGGACCCGTATCATGTATACCGTGGTAGATACGCCCCTGATAAGAAGGAATCTTGTTCAGGAATGTTTCTCAGAATTTGAAATCCATTCTTATTATATGCTTCTTCTGTGGTAGTGCGAACCGTTAAAGTCTGCATTATTTCAAGAATTAGTTTGCAGTTTGTTGAATTTCAGACATCTACAATAATAATGTTTACGACAAAATTCACATTTCGTACGGTAGGAATATTGTCAAGTTTTCATGTGCAAGAGTACATTTTAGTTTTTGATCATGCTGGGGCCCGGTGCATAGCATCCGCCACACCACCCACATGGTTGGCGCTGTCCATAGTTCCCTTTCTCTATATTACAAAAATTTAAAATGTAGAAATACTAAGAGGAAAACATTATCAAACTAGAAACACACGAGTTTTTCTCAAATATCAAACATATGAAAGCAAATAGTGTAAAAATGATCCTATGAAACCAAAACAATAAAAAAAATTAAAGAACAAGATGCACATTACCTGAAATTTTAACTTTACAAGTTAATCAAATTTAAGTTGACCAATGGTAAAAATGCCAGCAAAATTCAGACCTTATGAAAGTATGTAATTATCAATGTGATCAATTATTTCAATAGCAAAAGATCCTCTACAGTTTTTTCGAAAAATTACTTTCATCTATTTCACTATTTTATTCATTCATCAATTTAGAGAAATCTCACTTAAATATTTCACTATTTCTGTCATGCTGATTGAAATAAAACTGATACTAAATTTACAAAATACTTCGATTCAGTGCCGGATTACTCATTAGGTGGAGTAGGCAATTGCCTATGGGCCCCGTACTTTTTAGGGGTACACAAAAGCGTGTTCTGTTTTCTGTTAGTGTTCCAAAAACAGGCTACAGGGGGCCTCCATGTCGTTTAATCCGACACTGCTTCGATCTCTTTCCCCACATTCTCAAAATATAAACACAAAAATCCAGATAACAATAAATCACGAATCTTCAAATGCGAAATTCCTAAACACTGGTAGTTGTTTATAGTCATTAATATCTGGGATCAAATTTTTAAACACTTGGAACCGAAAACATATATTAAAAACCAGTTCTGGAAAACATTTTTCAAAAAAAAAAAAAAAAAAAAAAAAAAGGATTTTAACCGCAATTACATATAATATATGAGGGCAACACTAATTGTTATACGATTCAAATCGTGGGTAATCATTGGATTTGCAATATCATTACAAGATTTTTTGTTGCACGTTGAACTTATAACTGAAGTCCATCAGCTTGGGGCCCCTGGTGGCCGCCAGGTCCGCCAGCCACTTAATCCGCCTCTGGTTACATGGGAGCTCGACCTCGCAACCTTAGTGGTTTTTGAATCCGTATTAAAATCAAATGTCGTCCACAACAAACGGCTCACTTCGAAATCGCCCAACACAATGGCGGATGCTTAATCAACGAATTCCTCCGACGCCTACTAAGAGCCAATCCTCCGCTCTGAGACCAATACTACCATCACCTTTGCCAAGCCAAACCAAAGCTTCAGACTCAACCAAACAGTCTCTTCTGCATCGTCCAAAAGTGTTTCCGTAAAACAAAAAGGCCAATTTCCCCGCCTATTCATCGCATCGAATGTAAACTCCATTTGATTCGTATCTACAATCATCGTCGTGAACAGTGGTGAACTCATCGCAAACGGATAGCTTTTTAAAAGCGAAACCTATCTGCAATCTACATATACTCCGATATCTTCAAATCAGGTAGGATCAAACCTTTTTTTTACTCAGCATGTATCCTAATACTAAGAAAGAAGATCTTATAACTGCCGCGAACGAGCTAGGTGTTACTATCCCAGAAAATGCTACACTTGTATGTTTAAAAGCACTAATCGAACAAACTTACACTTTCAAAAATGAACCTGGATTCCTTAAGGATATGCTTAATTTACTCGTCGAAGAATGAAAAGAAGCCGAGAAAAAGACCAAAAAACTAATTCAACTTGAAAAAGAAATTGAACTCGCAAAAATTAACTCCACTATAAATTCTAATAATTCAAACAATACTACTGCAACATTTGAGACACCGTCAACTAACCTCCTAGAAAGTCTCATTAAATCCGTTAAGACCCTTAGTATGTCAGTTCCTTATAAACCTGAAAATTATAATTTTTTTTTCATTTACTTGAACGTGCATTTACAACCAAAAATGTTCCACAGGAATTAAAATCAGAGATCTTAATTAATATTGTCGGTGAAAAAGCTAACAGTATTTTGCTTTATATCCCCGAAAACGAACTCCAAGATTACGAGAAAGTTAAACACATTATTTTACGAGAATTCCAACCAACCACACAAGAATGCTTAATTAATTTCCGCAGGGCTCAACGATTGCCAAACGAATCGCACGTACAGTTTTACACCCACACTTGGAGGTGTAGAAGCAACAATCGTTGCACTCACCCCAACAGATTGAAATCCCATACTCGTTACCTCAATGTACATTCCACCATCTGTTAAAGCCTCACTAGTTCCACAATACATCCAAACCATTCAAAATTTAGAGCCAACCTCATTAATTTGCGGAGACCTAAATGCTAAGCACACAAGCTAGGGCTGCACTTATAATTCTTCAAGAGGTAACGCTTTAAGAAACTTTGCGATCAAAACGGCTTAGAAATCTTAGCCCCGCCCACACCAACACGCTTCGGCTATAACTCCGCCTCCATCATCGACATAGCGATTGCGAAGAGCTTTGATTGCCCCGCTCAAATCCACTCGCTACCGGAGTTAAGTAGCGACCACAATCCAGTTCTTATCCATTTTGATACTCAGAACAAGTACAAACTACCGAAACCTAAAGTTCGTACAAACTGGGATTTAAAAGCACACTACTGGGACACACAATCCAATCATTCACTCTACCCAAATCAAACAGCGGTGAGGATATAGAAAATCAAGTCGCCGAATTAACACAAAACATTCTAAGTGCACATAAAATCGCCTCAAAACCCATAAAACACAACAGACAAACTTTTATCGGACAGGAACTCCGGGACTTATTCAGAAAGAGAAATAAAGCCAAAAAAAAAAAAAAAAACTGGCAATTCACCCGTTTTCCTGCTGATAAAGAAATATTGAACAGAATTCAAAATGAAATTAGGCGAAAAGCGCACTTACACAAAAACAAAGAATGGGAAGAAACGCTTGAAAACCTGAGTGCGGAAACCGGTGCCCTTTGGGGTATGGCGAAAACATTCAGGAAAAAGCGAGTTCCCATCTCCGCCCTTAAAGACCCAGCTAATATCGCACTTAGTAATAACGAAAAATCTGAAATTTTGGCTGATTCACTTCAACAACAATTTAAATTAAACGACATAAACACACCTATCCATGATGATAACGTAAAGGATGTCGTTCAAAATTATCTACTCAACGAAGAAAACTTCAAAAATCAAGACTTCTCTCCACCACTAGCATCAGAAATAGCAGATTATATCAAGAAAATAAAAATTAATAAAGCACCCGGAAAAGAAGGAATTACGAATAAAATGATCAAGAACCTGCCTCATCTTTGTATTTTCCAACTAAGACACATCATTAACAATATGCTAGACCTCGGTTACTTCCCGGATTCCTGGAGACCCGCTGTAGTCATACGGATCCTGAAACCGGGAAAAGATCATACCCTACCCGGCAACTACAGACCAATATCTCTACTACCAATACTAAGCAAGCTGGCTGAAAAGATAATTCACAATAGACTTTCCAACTTCCTCCAAGAAAATGATATTATAATACACCAACAACATGGTTTTGTTCCAAAATTGTCAACCACTCATCAACTACTCAGAGTTATAGAATATGTAAAAACAGGATTTTACAGAGGTCAAAACACAGGCGCAGTTTTCCTGGATATCCAGAAAGCCTTCGACCGAGTATAGCATACAGGATTAATCTATAAAATGATGAACTATAACACCCCTCCATATCTCATAAAAATTATCAACTCATACCTGCAAAATAGAAAATTTCAAGTGACTGTAAACGAGAACCTCTCAAGCCCAAGAACAATTGAAGCTGGAGTCCTGCAAGGAGGAATCCTCTCAACAACTTTGTTCAACTACTACGTGAACGACATCCCTACACACCCGAAAACAAAATTATGCATGTGAAGATAACACTGCGATATTAGCACGACACTACTTCTCACCAAACATAGGCCAAGCACTAAATGAACACTTACAGAATTTAGAAGTATGGTACTCTACTTGGAAAATTGCCCTGAACGTTTCCAAAACAGAGGCCGTCTTCTTTTCACGAAATCACAGAAAAATAGAAACAGACATTTTTCTGGAAAACAAAAATATACCCTGGTCTCTAGAAACCAAATATTTTGGTGTAACGTTGGATAAAAAACTCACTTTTAAACAACACGTACTACGAATTAAAAAGCAGTATAATTCTGAAGTAAATAATGTATTTCCCCTTATTTCGCGTAAATCTGCATTAAGCAGACGTAATAAACTGCTTATCAACACCCTGATTTTAAGGCCCATCCTAACCTATGCTAGCCCGATCTGGTTACACTGCGCTAACACAACATTTGATATGATAGAAAAATCACAAAATTCCACTATAAGAATGATTGCAAAAGCCCACTGGTATATGAGAAATAACGACATAAGATTTTCAATTAAACTTCCTACACTTAAAAACTTCATTAAAAATTTTCAGAAAATTTCTTCCATAAAATAGATACCTCAAATAATAGAACCATACAAGAAATAGAAAAATACACCCCACTCAGAAATAACCCACAATTACACAGACCAAGAAAAATTCTAATCTTATAACTCATTCTTAGCATCATTTCACACACACGTACTCTGACAACACAAGCCATAACTCCCCTACTCACCCACCTATATATACAATATTAGCACTCTTCACCAACGACCTATCACAGACCGCGCTCTCACTGCGGCCACATCGAACAAGCAAGCAGGAACTCATTAGACTTCTGCTGCAATATACTAAGCCTATTTCAAGAACTTCATCTTAAATTTTGTTTTACTCATCTAATTTCATTAATTAGTGAAGTTATAATAATATTAGTATTTTATTCTGCAATAATTTTTAATTTATAATGTATTTTTAAAACTTTAATTTATTTTTCAAAGCTATTGCAATGTAACTTTAAAATAAACTTATTATTAATAATTCATTACTCCTGGGCAAGTGTAAAAACCAAAGTTCAGTTCACCAAATATTAATAGCCATTTCACAGGGGATAGAAGCCCGAGAGGGTTAAGTTCCCCGATATAATAGTAGTCGCTATACGTACAGTTTTCGTCAAGATTAACAAGTTCTTTCGAATATTATTGTAAACTTCGTAATGCGAATGATTTTAAAACTTTGTGTGAATTAATGAGAGCCGACAAATTATTTTCCACCCTCGATCGAGAAACGCAACAACATATCGCGATACACCAAAATGAATCTTAGCTTAAGCCTACTGAATTGGCTAGGAAATGCGATGCAAAGCGAAAGTCGTATTCCGACAGCACACAATACCGTCAACCGCCGTATGACAGCAAACAAAAATACAAACAAGAAACAAATACAAACATAACAAATATTTTTCTGAATTGAAAATTAGCGATTGCAATTCTTTACTTGTTAATAATAAAAACGAAACTCTCTCATTGCTTTTTCAAAATGGGGATTGTTATTTATCGAATTTAAATGTATTTTATCCTGAAGTAGATTTATCGCATATTTTGAATGTTGATACGCGTCGCGAAGTTGAAAATCTTCTCCAATCTTACAAACCAAATAAAATTAGATACAAACTTACAAATGCAAATTATCCTTTCTGGTGACACACCTATCGCGTTGCGTCCTAGAAGATTAAGTCAAGCGGAAAAAATTATCGTTGAAAACTAAATTGACCAATGGCTGTCTGACGGAATAATTTCTCCATGTTCATTTAATTTTGCTGCACCTTTAGTTCTTGTCAAGAAAAAAGATGAGTTAACAAGAACCTGTGTTGATTTTCGGGCTCTTAATTCTAAAACAATTAAACAAAGATTTCCACTACCCCTCATTGAAGACATTTTTGACCAACTGCATGGGGCGATACTCTTTTCAAATCTGGACTTAAAAAACAGTTTTTTTCACATCAAAATTGATCCTGATAATCGTAAATACACCAGCTTCATAACACATAATGGACAATACCAATTTAATAGAGTTCCTTTTGGCTTGTGTAACTCTCCCTCAGTATTTCCAAAATACATTCAAATTGTGTTTAAAGATCTCTTAAAAGACAACACTGTTATTGTATACAGGGACGATAGTTTAATTCCGGCAAATTCTGAATGTGAAGGGATTGCGAAGCTCAAAAAGTATTTAATGCTGCTGTTTACTTATGGCTTAGAGTTTAACTTCAAAAAGTGTAATTTTCTTCAGCGGAAATTAACTTTTGTCGGCCATATTATTGAAGAAGGTACTATTCGTCTTTCAACAGCTAAAACAAATGCAGTCATGAATTTTCAGACACCTAAAAACACTCAGCATATCCAATCCTTTTTAGGACTAACAGGCTATTTTAGAAAATTTATTAAGGACTATGCATCAATCGCACGAAATTTAAGCGATCTTTTACGAGACAAAGTTCCATTCTCCTTTGGTCCAACCCAAAAACAAGCTTTTATCTTTTTGAAACAAATTTTGTCTAAGGAACCTGTATTGCATCTTTATCAGCAAAACGCTCCATTACAAATACACTGAGATGCCAATGTGAAAGGGTTTAGCGCTATACTTCTACAAATAGACTCAAATCAGAACTTTCATCCAATACACTGTATGAGTCGTAAAACTTCTCCTCAAGAAGAAAAATACTCCAGCTACGAGCTAGAAGTCTTAAAGATAGTTACAGCATTAAAAAAATTTCGACACTACCTCGTCGGCACAAAATTTCAAATAATCACAGATTGCCAAGAATTTCAAAAAACTATGGCAAAGAAAGATTTACTACCTAGAATAGCACGATGGACTCTCTTCTTAAAAGACTTCGATTACGAAATACTTCACAGGTCCGGTAAACAAATGCAACATGTTGATGCGCTCTGTCGCTATCCAGTCATGATCATACAATACAACGAGACAACACAAAAAATTAAAAAGCGCAAATTAATGATGAGTTTACATCCAGTATCAGACAACTGTTACAATCATCTTCAGCCTCTGATTATACATTAAAAAACGATGTGCTGTACAAAATTGTCAATGACCAAGAACTTTTAAAAGTTCCACTTGAAATGCAAAAACAAATCGTACATCTTGAACATTCTAAAGGACATTTCGGCATCAACAAAACTGAAAATTTAGTCAAACAACAATTCTTTTCCCCAAAAAACTGTAGAAAACTGTAGAAAATGTTATTGCAAATTGTATTCATTGCATTCTTTCATCCAAAAAATTGGGCAAACGAGAAGCATTCTTACATCCCTTACCAAAAGATGATATACCACTTGATACTTACCATATTGACTTTTTGGGTCCACTCCCAAGTACCAACAAAAATTACAAATATATCTTTACTGTTATCGACACTTTCACCAAATTCGTGTGGATTTATCCTGTAAAATCTCCTTCAGCTCACGATGCTTTAGACGAATTAAAATTACTACAAGTAACCTTTGGAGGTCCCAGACGAATAATTTCTGACAAAGGAACAGCATTCACTTCTACAGAATTTCAGAAATTTTGTCAGGATGAAGATATCGAGTTAATTTCAATCTCAAGAGGTGTACCGCATGGGAACGTTCTGGTAGAAAAAATTAATGCAACGTTAATACCAGTCCAAACAAAGCTTTCACTTGAAGATCCCAATAAATGGTATAAACACGCATCATCAGTTCAACGAATAATTAACAGCTCTGTATCCATAGCCACCAAATATACACCATTTGAACTTTTAACAGGCGTCTAAATTAAAAATAAAGATGGTATGAAAATCAAACCCTTTGTCGAGGAAGAAAATTTCTAATTATCTTTACAGAATAAACAACAAATGAGAGAAGATGCCAAATCCAATATTCTGAAATTACAAGAACAAAGTAGACTACACTACAATAAACATTGCAAAGAAGCAATAAAATACAAAGAAGGTGACAAGATTGCAATCAAGAACACCCAGTTTGGAATAGGTGTGAAATTGCGATCAAAATATTTTGGCCCATTTGAAGTCATGAAAGTTCGTCCAAATGACAGGTACGATGCAAAGAAAATAGGAAGACAAGAAGGCCTGAATTTGACATTCATATCTGCTGATCTGATGAAACCATAGGATAATTCCTAAGACTTTTCTTTCCAGAACTAATGATTTTATTTTCTTTCTTTATACTCAACAAAATTTGAACTTTAAAAAATTGTTTAATCTTTTTTTAAAATTTTTTCCCCTTTTCTTTTCAATTGTTAATATTTGCATAATTTTCACCTGCCTATTTTCCAGCCTGGGCGGGGACCGACCACATCAGGATGGACGAGTGTTGTATACGCTCAGGCGACACCAGCGCCACTCTCTGTCCCCCGGATGTAAGCGGGAGAAGGAGCACACTTGCACTTTTGTCCCCAGCAGAGAGCGCCTAGTCATTAAATCTCCTTAAACATAAACGTCTTTTTTTATATTCGACACACCCCTAGACACCACCACCTCTGTTACATACATTTGATGGTTATTCGGTAATTGGTCCTTTTTTTTGTTTTCCACTAGTGTATATTTCTGTCAAATTCGATGTACTTCATTATAACCAAACTCGGCCTTCTCTATAAAAGAACATGGGTGCAAGAAACCATTTGGGGCCCTAAATTGTTTGTAAAATGAAAAATTTACAAACACGAACATGTATTACTGATACATGCTTTTATACTTTTACAGATACATTAATTTCTTCAGAAATTTTTTTAAAAAATTACAATTCATTTCTCTATGCTTAATATACAAGTAGTAAGTGCATTAAAGCGTTCTGCACACATGCTTGATTAAAAAGTTCAATTTAGGTGAAGATACTGGGGAGTTCTCTGAATTAAATAACCATTCGCATCATTAAATTAGCTCAGAAAGAGGTTAGCGAAATAAAAACAATTAAAGACCTTACGAAAATTTCCAATTTAGAAGACTATTACGAACGTAACTGAATTCTCTATAAGTTTGTTGATGGTAAAGAAGTAATATTGGTACCTGAAAGTATATAAACTGAAATAATTAAAAATACTCATGAAAAGGGGCATATAGGAGTTAAGCGAACGTTTCACAATACAACTTTAAAATTCTCTAGAGAAACCATGAATATTTACAAGTTCTCACTTTCGCAATAAAAACTCTTATTAATGGACTGCATAATACCTTAATAACTCATAAAACACCAGCTCACGATGTCTTCGCTGATGGGGTTTTCCTATTACACTCAAATACACAACGAGAGCTTACCGCTCTTTACAATGGTTACACTAGGAATGAGCAATTAATTCCTTTTGGCAGGTGGTGGTGTGGAGTGCCTTGGCATCTACCTAAACTTCCCTTAACTGGAATCAGCCTGCGAGCAGAGAGAAGTGAACTGAGCTAAACAAGCACTCAAAAACCTGTCTTTACCTTGAACAATCACTCACCTTCCTCTATCTGACTCGCACGAGACAAGATGCTCTCTTCCCATTATTTAATTTTTAGGCTTTAGCCGATGTAGTTTTTAGTAATTTTTATAATGTAAAAATGTAATTAAAAATATGATTAACCTTTTTTATCATGAATTATTACTATTTTTATGGCGTGGATTAAACATTAACTAGATTCCCACATCACGCCATTGTGGCACGGCGATCGCATATGCAGGCATTCACATACCGGCCCCCATTGACATGTTTAACGTTCAATCATTGTATGTATAACACTATTTCACTTAATACTCCAAAATTGAAAATACGTTTATTTACATAATATTTAGACAGAGGTAAAACACAAATTTTGGAGACAGATCTTTCAGACACACCAAATTGAGTTTTTATTTGCACTACAAGAATTTTTCTTATCGTCTCCAAAGTACAAACTAATAATTCTGCCTAATAGCCATTTGTGTAATGACACCTACAGGAAAATATTTAACATAAATATAATCAACAATTGATAAAATCAACTTGTGATTTTTAGGCAAAATAGCAGAATACTTCTTAGAAAAATTATAACCTGAGTTACTTAAGTGTCCTCCAACTTTCATGACTCCATCAAAATCTAAGAAGAGATTTAGAGATTTTAACTTGCTCTTTGGAAGAAAACTCCTTTGTTACTTGAGACAATTAATCTCGGCTGAAAATTGTTCCTTTTGAACCATTTTAATTAAAATACTTTCTGCATGGTTCGGTTCATTTACTTCAAGTGGCCCAGACATTCTGCATAAAGGATTCTGTATAATGTTTATGAATCTGAAAACATTATTAAAAATACGAAGAACAGTTATAAAATTATTACTCAAATTTAGTATACAATAAATAAAACTATTTACAGTCGCATTAAAAGCAGATAATTTGCCTTCAAACTCGTCACACTGACAGTGTTTTGACTGCTTTAAACTTCTCACATTCTTTGGAAACAGAAATTACTTGCTTTGGATAAATAATGTTAGATAGAAATGTGAGTCCATTGAACCACATTCGGTTGTTGACCAATTTATCAAGGTCCACTCCCCGTGAAAGGATATATGCTGGGTTCTGTTCAGATGACACATGCCCTCACTGGATTATGGATGTGTTCTCTTGAATGATGGCTACTCTTTTCAGCTCAAACATTTTTAGATCCACTGAATCCTTTTGGAGATCCCTGAAAGGACTATCGGGGAATCCCTCCATAAGAATACTGTTGCTTCAATTTTAATTGCAGCAAGAACTTTTTTCACTAACTTTGAAAAGTAAGACTGCAGCACACATTTCCAACCTTGAGATTGTAAGGTTTTTCACTGGCGATACTCTAGATTTGCTGGTCACCAGTCTGACCATGGTTTCACCAATAGAACTTCTAGACCATCAATAAACCACTGCTCCAAAGCAACATTCTGAAGCATCAGAGAAACCATGGATCTCTGCCTGGGTAGCTCTTTCAAACACAATTCGTCTTTCAATATCAATATTATGTGCTTTCTAACATAACCAAAAACTTTTGCCATTCTTGATACTCTGCAGTTAGAAGTGAGTCAATCCAAACAATTTTTAAGCGCCAAAGTTTCTGCAGAATATTTTGGCTCTAGCAACTATTGGATCAAGAAGTCCTTAATGATTTAACAATCTTGCTAAAGTAGATAGCGTGCTCCTTTTTGTGACGTGCTTCTGACGTACTAAGCTCTACTTTGACTCGAAAAGAAGAGTAGTCTTCCATTGGTTTCCATGACACTTCTAAGATTTTGGTTTCACTTAGATTTGATAAAGTATAATTTCTGTTGACACTTAATGATAGTTCTGGGTGGTTTGTGCACCATTTATGAAGCTGCAATCTAGCGTTTTGTATGATAGCTATAAGTTGCTGCTGCTGCAACTCTTTAGCCTCCTCTAAAGTTTGAGTTCTACAAAGGACATCGTCCATGTAAAAGTTGGTGATGCAATCAGGAAATTACTCTCACACACAGGTGATGCAATCAGGAAATTACTCTCACACACAGGTGATGCAATCAGGAAATTACTCTCTTCGTCAATGGACTATTGTTTCAAAGTCCTCATTGCTTGATAGGGAGCACTCACAGTTCCATTAGTAATTGTAACAAACCCATAAGTTTTAGGAGACGCATTAGGTGTATAAGCCCACGAAATTCTTTGAAGTTGTGTTGGCTTGGATCTATGAGTATCATTTGATACACCATCTTCACATTGGCTGTCAAAACATACACAGGCTTTCTAAACCCTATCATTATCAAAAATAAGTCATCTTGGATGACTCTATCATTGTATTGCAAAGAGTTCAGGAATTTTACCATTAGTGGTCAAAGTGGAACAGTTAAATACAACACATAATTTTGTACTTGTTTTCTCGGGTCTTAACACTCCATGATGTGTGGCATAGTACATCACATTGGGTTTTCTTTCTTCCAACACTTCTCTCACGTAGCCAAGTTTCAAATAATCACTTTATGAAGCTTTTGCATAACGTTAAATATTCAGCGTCTCTGGATAAATGAGCCCACAGCGATTTGAGTCTTCTGAGAGCAATGTTCTTTGAATTTCCTAAACACGAGGGAACCACTTTAAGGGGCATTGTAACAATATACTTCCCTTCATCCTTTCTTCGATATGTTCAAGAAAATTGTTCCTCAAAAATCGCGTTTTCGTCCCTTTTATATTTTTCTGATTCGACACTTTCTATTTTCCGAAATTTCTTTAACGTTATATTCAAGTTATCTTCTCGGATTAACCCTCAATGAACCTTAATTTCACTAATTTGATCTACGCTACCACTTGTCACATAACCATACACTGTATTTTGTAAGAGCAAACGTAAATTTTGCGCATATATTTGTCCAGGCTTCAAATGTTCATAAAAATTTTCTGCTCCTAATAAAATATCTATTCTTCCTGGGACATTAAAATTATAATCAGCTAACAGAAAGGAATCAGACGGTTCGATATTAACATCAAGTATTATTTAGGGAATTGAATCAGTAATTTTCCGAACTATTAACATATTTAATTCTTTGTGAAAACTTCTGTTCTTATTCGCTATAGTAGTTCTAACGCATACATTAATTATCAGTGATGAATCATTTAAGCATGTGATCAAAGTATTTCTTTTTTAAGTTGCAAATGATTTGAGTGGTCGGAACTTATTAAGCATATTTGACTTCCAACATATAATAGACATCTAGCTTCTGCCTAGTCACCATTTTCATTTTTAACCAAAACTCGAGCCGTATTCAACAAAACACTTTTTGCTTTGCTCTTTGCGAAACTGCTCGCTACAATTTTTTGGTTCAGTTCACTGAATGGGAGGGAATCATTCATAAATTTATTTTGACTTTCACAGCCAGACGTTTATTTAGAATGATTTGTTTCTGCCTTAGGTTTGATGGCGCTTCTCGAAAAATGAATCATTTTATCATGAACCTTTCTACAAAAACAATTTCTTCTCTTTCATCACTTTTTGCGACATTTTGGAGCGAAACATTTAAAACACATATTATTCATTTTAATTACTCAAACGCGATCCTGAATCGAAAGCATCCTAAATTGTGGACATAAATATAAAGCATGATTTTTACACATGACCCATTTATTGATTTTAATTTCTGTAATAAACACATCAGAAATCCCTTTTTGATACCTTGGTTTGAGAGGAATTTTTTTGTTTTATTTATTATTTGATATCTTCTACTTTCATTCATTGATGACTCTTAGTTAGGTTTCCCTCTCAAAGAAAGATCTTTTTCGCTTTATCTGGCAAGTTGTTGAGATTTAAAAAACGATTCATCCTCTTTTATTGCAAAATAAGTTTTCAGATCTGGATCAAGGTCACTAAAAATTTTATCCGAAACAATCAATTCACATAACGATTTAAAATCACTTATTTCTCTCAACTGACAGTAATATTCAAAATTAGCGGATAAAGTCAAAGTGAATTGTAGAAAATTTTCATCAGTTAATTTTTGTGCATTTCGAAAGTTATTTAAACTCTCTTGTTAGGGTGGATTGGTATTCTTTCACTATTACAGATTTAAGTTTCTCATAATCATTGATATCCTCCTCTTTTATATAAACCATTAAATTTGATATCTTTCTCCTAATATATTTAGTAAATAGTATTTCTATGGGGAAGGGGTGTGTTGATAAAACCGTCAATTCTATATAATTTCCTTTCAGATGTTGTGTGGGATGCAAGCAACTTTTCTGTCGTTCCGGAGAGCTGTTACATTAAACATTTCACTTTAGCTGCACAAAACTATTCCATTAAATTAATTAGCCACACCGAAAACGGACTACACTCCACGTAAAAGAAACTTCAAATGTTGGAGATTTTAAATAATATTTATTTTAATGCAAACAGAAACATCTTCAATCATTGCAACCGTAGACCGATTAAAATAATTTATAGAACAACACATAATAATAATGTTTTTGTTGCCAAACGCACAGGAGCAAATCTCTTCCATAATCATTTAAACAAACGATTTTTTCATAATATTTACTTTTGTTTTTTTTAGAAGCAAAGAACTATTAATTTATTTCAAACTTAACATTTACAAATTTATAACTTAAGTGAGTGGAGAAAAGATCGTTTGCTCCTTTTCTTCAAATCTCCTTACAGCTCCGCAGTCAAAATGACGTAGGAAGCCGCCACATTTCCGCTTTTAATTCTTCCGGGGCATTTTCTGTTTTAAATGCTTTTTCAATTGATTGGAAGAAAAAATTATAAGATTCTACTCGAGTAGGCACAGAAATCGTTAAAGTTTATACACTTTTAATTAGATTTTCAGTGCTTCTGCTTAAGGTATCTATATAAGTTAACTTATCTCGATAAGTTCCTTTTTCTAAAGATTTTCTAATTGTAATTCCTTTTCTAACAAGACAGATTGTTTTTGCATTTGAGCCAACTTAATTTTCTTTAATTCTAACTTAGTTTCGCTATCGGATTTGCTCTCTCTCTTTAATTGGTTTCTTTTCCTCAATAATGTAATCAGCGATATTTTGTAGAAATTCATTGTCATTAATATACAAATTACAATTCTCAATAATATCCAAGTCAAAAACTTTTGCTCCATCGTTAATCACCGAACCTAATTTCCCAGCGATGAGAGTTAATTCGAGTAAAATGTAATCCAATTCCATCGAGTAGTTGTAAGGCGGTGAGAGTGGTTATAATAGAAAATAATAAGTTAATCCA
>BMAW01013113.1:772923-785883 GCA_019974015.1 Nephila pilipes
GTCTTTATCCCCACTGGATATCGGATCTATCGATCTTCTGGAGCTTATCATTGATCAACCTCCAGAGGAAATCTCATCAGCTTGTTTTGTTAATCGGCTTCCAGCGCTGCACTCAGCCTCTTCACACCTGCACGGCATTCTTCCTAAAAATTACATATATAAAATGATCCCAGGTTTGGGGAGGAAGAAGGAGATCTGCTCGAAAATGATGAAAAGATCCATAATCGATCTGGGCATATTCACTGGAGGAGGTCAATCAGGCTCAATCGGAGATATTTTATAATCCGCACCTCATCTTTTATAAATTCTATAAAAGTTCGTTGTAATTTACACCCCAGTCCTTCATGATCTCCTTTTAAGGAAACCATATGTGTCATTACCTCTAATTTTAGTAATTTTTGTATGGCTAAATATTTCAATTTTAGCTTAAGATGTGGTCGGAATTTAATACGTTTTAGGGCAACTAAATCACTTAATTTATAGAAATGAGGCGTTCGCCTCAATAAGGATTGTACCTTCTTATTTTGCTCTTGAACTTTGAATATTTGTTTTAACGAACTTTTTCTGAATTTCACTTGGTGTTTATGTGTGTTGAGTGTTGTGTGTGTGTGTCCTCAAATTTTCGATCGTTAATTTAACCAACTTATCACAGCTAGAACTTTGAAATTTTTAAGGCTCGTTTCTTACTGCGCTAACAATGTATTTTCATTTAGTTCGCGACAAGTTTTAACTAATATTTCCAATAATTTTAATAAGTCAAAATATTCTTCTTCCCTCGGCGCTTTATGAAGTTGCAGGAAAAATCTTTCCTCGCACCGGAATTCTACCAGACTCCCCATGGGGCTCCAAAACTATTATTGCAATGAGGAAGATACTATCTCCCTTTACTATCTCCGAAGATAAGTGGGAGCTACACAGACTAGTATAATTCATTGTTCAAGAAAGAAAAGTTTCCAATTATTTGGCTCATCCCATCACAATAATTTTTCTGATTCTGGTTCCCCACACACACACACACACACGCACACACACACACACACACACACATATATATATGTGTGTGTGTGTGTGTGTGTGTGTAGAATTTTCCAACTAATTTTCAAAGTATTAGCTGTATTTCCAAAAAAAAAAAAAAAATCTGTAAAATCAATTCCTCAGTTACTCGACAGAGGCCACCACGAAACAGCGTCATATGATAGCTCACGCAGTGACCCCTATTCCAGAACAGAATTGAGAAACGTTAGTTCTCCTCTGATCTTTTGCGCCTTCTCCCAATGCAGCTGAACTCCGAACGCCTGCGAGTGTTCCGATGTCCATTGCCGATATGCGATAAAATTGGGCTGCCATCTATCTTTTTCGAAGAATCTAGTTATATGAAATATGTCAACTTGTGCACAGCAGCTTTAGTAGATATTCTTCCTTCATCTCTCCTTCTAATAAACGAAGTAAAACAATTTGAAGCTTCAAAATCACTGGTAAATGCCGACCCTCCCCCTAGACACCGAAGTACCAGGAGGTATCTTGCAAGACGGATACCTTCCTACAAAACTTATAGGGGCTCAGACTGGATGCTTACAATATTAATTAGAGATTACCCGAGAAGATTTCAAAAAGAAAATTACACGCTCACCCAGACATAAGAGATGCTAAAGTGGACATATGCCTTTACAGCAGGAATAGCCAGTTTTAAACGTGTTTTATTTTAAAATCATTTATTTTTAGTATTACGCAAAAATCTTTAAAGATAAATTTTCAAATTAATTGATTCTATTTAACAATTGATTAGTTAATTTCAAAATGTCGTACCTCGTTAAAGGACGTACGGAAGATATGTTTATCCTCGCTGAAGAATTAGATCTAAAGCCTGATTCTTCATTGGCAGTTAAGAAACTTAAATACTTAATCGTTAAAGATATGATTATGATGACGAATTCACAAAAAATTTGTTTACGAGTATAATAGAGCAGCGAAAAGCGAAAGAAGAATTTGAAGAGAAACAACGTCAAGATCAACATGAAATCGAGCTAGAACGATTAAAATTAGAAAATCAACTCAAATTACACACAACGGACAACGAATCCGACAATTTAAAATTACTAGGCAAGAAAATATCCAAATTCCTTCATAAATATGAAATTAAAGAAGATATTAACTTATATTTATTCTTATTCGAACTTCAAGTGCAACGTTTAATTGTTCCAAAAGAGCACTGGATTTCATATCTTTTAGGACTCTTACCCTCCGAAATTTCTCACATCATTGCACGTGAAACAGAGGAGATAGCAAACAATTACGACCACATAAAAGAACTTCTGCTAAAAAGATTTAAATTAACACCAAAATAGTTTCGCCAGTTATTTACCACGCATCAAAAAATTTATAGCCACACTTGGACCGATTTTTATCATGAACTTGCAACATATTTCGACGGGTGGATATCAGGGTTAAACATCGAATCTTTTAAAGAATTAAAAAAACTGATCATCTCAGATCAAATGAAACGTAGAGCTCCAACCGACATCAAGCAACATTTTCTAGACGAATGGACAACGATAAATTCACCAGCGGAATTAGCAGAAAAATTTGAAGAGTACGAAGATGTCAAGAGAACACTAAGTCAAAAGCCAGTTAATATGTATTTTAGGGGGAACCAAGATTTTAAAGCACCAGAAAAATTTCGACAATTTGAATCGTCACGAAAATTCGAGCAGAATATATATAGTAGAAAAGTTGCAGCGACCACTAGTTACAATCGATATCACGATGCTCTTATTCTTAAATAGGTCTCGCACATTTGTCTCAATTGGAATTTGCCATGGGCTTGATTTACTTTGATAGTAATAATCATCTTTCTCTTTAATTGAAGTTTGTTGACAATGTCTACAGAAATAAGTGAGAGAGTGGATCCTGTGTCAATAAAAACATTGACATAGTCACGTGAAATGGGTAAATATTCCAAGTTAGCTAAGTTTCGGTTTGTTAAAGTATGGGATTTGGTTGAAAAGTGTCCGGACACTAATAATTGTCATTGTACTTGGTCCTGAGCCTCATTAGAGGTGTTTTGGTTTTCCTTAAAATTTTGTTCAGGACTAACAGGGTTTGCCGTGCACTGGAAAACAGAGTTAGACATGGATACATTATTCCAAAAATTAGGTTGTTTCAAAGGACACGTTTGTGACCAATGATATGAATTAAAAATGCCTTGTATAGTACAAAATTTACAGAGTAAAGGTGGCAATCTCCGATGAAAATGAGAATTGTGATTTGGTCTATTGCCAAAATGTGGATGATGATTAGAGAAAATGTTTGGACGTGGTCTGGAATAACTTTGGAAATTAGGCCTGAAATAGTTTGGTGGTCGAGTTATAAATGATGGAGATTGCCTGGTCATAAAAGGTGCAGGTGGTCTATTGTGATGATTTGGTCTACTTCTAACCATTAGTTCATTGTTTTTGACCCTACTTGATTCTGGAGTAGATTCTTGTATTTTGAAAAGTTTAGTCACCACTGTGAGCCATTCTGATGGGGAGTTAGGTGGGTTCATTGTTACTAATTGCTTTAAATGGGTAGGTAGCCCATCTGTTAAACCTTCAAAATTTAAATGCGGTGAAAGCCCCAATTTTCTTCCACAATTTAATTTCTTATGAAAATGATCTGATAAAGTCTCACAGCAAATATCATTAAAATTATAAATACTAAAGTATGAATTTATGTAATAAGATAATGCTGAGCCCTTCAGAAAGTTTGAAATATATTTAAGCTTCCAGTCTTCTCTCTACGATTTTGATTACATGCCTGATTAAAATGATTTAACCACAACCCCATTTTCCTCCCACTATTAGAATCAAAAGGAATAATAGGAAGTTCATTTTTCATTTTGTCGTTCTGAGAATCAATAGTTCCATTTTCGGTTTCCGAATTTTCGGTGTTATTTTCACCTTCCATATATACTAACATATGATATAGTACTTTTTACAAAACATTCAAAACCATTTAATAAATTTTTTAAATATGTTAACTTTTAATATTTCATAAAAACTAAATATCAAAATTAAACCAATAACAATTTTAATTAAAAAAAACTTCAGGCAATTCCAACATCATATATTTTTAAAAAGAATACCACATAAATTTTATAATTTCATTTCTGTATACCTTTATAGCATTAATAGCGACAGATTAGTTCAACTTTCTCAAAAAAAAATATGTGAAATATCAAAAAAGTGATGTTACAGATATTTAAATTTTACTTCATATCAAATTATAAATAAAGAAATAAAAACACGATTGTGATTAAATTCCAAAAATTTCCTTCTTTTAAAATTCAAATCAGAACTAAGTTAAAGAAATTTCAGATAAATAGCAAAAATGGATATTCGTAAAACTCAAACAGCATTTTGTTCAAAAGAAAAGGAATATTGAAAAGAAAAACTTACTTAATTCAAGTCTTACTTCAAAAATTATGAAAGAAACAATTAAGGTATATTAAATCCAAAAGATTCATTATAGATGAATTCAATAATTCAATCACTCAATTCCACAGTTATTCAATAATAGTTGCTATAATAACTTGAAGATATTCCGGAAACAGAATCGAATTAGATTCAGAAAATTAAAATCATCTTAGCTGCGGCTGAAAGGATCCAGAGAATCTCTTTCTTCTTCGTAGATGATGAATCACTTGGTGAGGATTTGTAGTTAAGGCTCCCGTCTACCCGCCATTTTGATTTCGTTAGCTTAATATTAATCCTATGGAATTCTGACTTTAATTCTCATATCTTTACTATTTAATCTATTTGAATGCAATAAAATGCATCTGAAAGAGCAAAAAATAATGAATGCTTCTGTGGAATTACATTTTCCCTCCGATTCTTAAAAATATTTGAAAATATTTTTAAAGACCGGAAAACTCAAAAACAAATAATTAAAATAAGAATAAAAGTATTTTTAAAAATCTCAGGAAAAAAGTAATTCCACAGAAGCATTCATTATTTTTTGCTCTTTCAGATGCACTTTATTGCATTCAAATAGATCAAATAATAAAGATGTGAGAATTAAAGTCAAAATTCCATAAGATTAACATTATGTCCACGAAATCAAAATGGCGGGTAGACGGGAGCCTTAAGTATCACTCTGCTTTCTTTTTGTAGTTGAGGCTGCTTTCTTGGTTTGCATTAGGTTGCTTCTCGCATTTACCCCACTCACCTCCCGTGTTCCTCTTGCTGCGGCATGCCGTTTGAGAGGCTTCAGGAACCGATAGCCACGCCCATTCCTGCGAGCGCCCAGGAGAAGTTCAACGGAGTCGAAGCCGGAAGAATTATACAGGAGAATCGAAAACTGTTCTTTCTTTCTCGCTCCTCCAAAGTATGACGATTCAATTTACTCACCCGAACAGGAAAATCCTGCATTTGCGTGAACAGGAGTGTGTGTGTATCAAAAAGGGATTTTTAAGGAGATGAACGGAAAAAAAGGCAGAAAATCAAGTTATTTATTTATTTTTATCCAATCACTAGATGTGGTAACAGAGTTACCAAGTTTCTATAAAGCAGAGTCAACAGTTAAATAAACAATTTGCCCAAATTTTGTTTTTCAGTTCTAAATTTTGTATGATAGGACTTAAAGTATTTTGAAGAGAAATATGCGGTATCCCTTAGAAATTTCTACGAACTCCACTTTGGTGACCACTTCTCTATTTAATGTATTTGTTTCCTTAGTTTCTATGAGTTGTTGGTGTGCTGGGAGCTGAAGAAAATATCAACCCTCATGGAGATGACGTTGAAGCAACAGGAAGTCGTTGAGTTCCCAGCTGCTAACGGTTGCGAACTTATAAAGGCCCGACCTTGTGAATTTCACCTCTTCCCAAAGATGAAAATGAATTTTAAGTGACATCACTTTTGTTCTCACGATGAAGTGAAAGCTGTTATCAAATCCTAATGTTGAAAGCAATCACCAGAATTTTTCTTCAATGGGTTTGCCTGATTAATTACACATTGCCACGAGTACATAAAAAGAGACGTGACCCTGTCAGCTATAAAATAATGAATTATGTATACGATACATGTAGTTATCAGTAGCAACAAGAATTATGAAAATCGGGTCGCAAATAAAAAAAAAGTTGAGGCTACGAAGGCATAACTTTTCAATAAAGTCGGTTTGAATACAGGACGCTCTATAGATCTCGAACTATGGTCAAATGAACTGGTACCCCTGCGATGTGAGCATTTTGAGGATCGACTGTTTCTTATTCAGAAGTTATTATCTAACTCGAAGGTTTTAAACGGAATGCAAATTTCAGTGAATGAAAAGACTCGAATTTTGCCCACATTCCCAACCTTAACTGTCAGCTCTTGATCTAAGAGAGAACAAAAGGGAATAATATTTCTCTGAATTTGTTTGATGATCTAGCATTTTGTTCGAATATTCGTACATTTAATTGGTTAATTATTTTGTTACATTCAAGAACTACTCAAGCGCTATTGACGTCGCAATTTTAAACTACGTTCGAATGAGATAAAGACAGTCGTTCACTTCCAGAATTTACACACCATCCCAACGTGAGGACTTTGAGCTCCACTACACTATGACTCTTTAGAGACACCAGAATTTGAGCCCCTGCTTCAAATGAAACAATACCGGCTATGAACACTTGACCATTTGGCTATACCGTAGACGCCTCGTAAGGTGTTATTATTATTTTTTTTCATTCTCGATAAACGCAAAAATCTAAGCACATTCATGGCTTGTACCAACCAAACTGCAAAGAAATGTATTTCAGGATCTGTAGAACCCACCACACAGTCGGCTAACTGTCCTTCGGACAAAGAACCGTCCGTAATGGATACTGATCCGGACGAAACTCAAGACCAAGCTAAACAATTTCAAACACATGTCGAATCAAAATAGAGTGAGAGAAGGAGTACGTAGACGCTAGGAACTCATTTTTCTTCTGTAAAGCCCTCTAAGCCCAGAAAACTAAAAAGAATTGAAATTCTAACCGATAAGGAAAGAAAGAAACGCTTCGATTTTAGAACACTGAAGGACCAGCTTGCACGTAAGCTTTTGGCAAACTGCCCACTTTCATGCGATAGTCATATTGATGGCAAGAAATAATGCATGATCCACCAAATCCTTACTTGTCGGACAACCCTCCTCTCCCTGCTCCCAATTCTGAAATAAATATAAAAGCCTCCGATAAGGAAGACTTCAAATCACCAATTAAGACGGTAAAGCAACCAAGAAAAGAGGTTCAATTCAGCCTACCGACCTCTAACTCTTTCGCAGCCCTCACTCAACTACCAAGACGGTCCACCTACCTCACAAAAATCAATTAAAAAAAGATTCCATTATTAATGATGTGCTTGTAACCGAATTATAATTAGATTTTACAAGAAATAAATAGAACAGTTCCTTATACCGAATAAGTCTTAACAAGAGAATACATCAAACTAGTTCCTAGCAGCAGCGATACTTTTAGAATCATCACATTTTATCTCAAAAATGAAAAAGTAGATTATTTCGTCATTCAATTTCCTTCAAAGAAAGCCTTAAAAGTAATTTTAAAAGGATTCCCGCCTTCTACTGATATTACGGATATCAAAACTGAAATTGAAAACTTGGTTTTCAAAAAAAAGTAAAAGTAGTCCAGTAATAGTAGCAGTGCAAAAACAAAAGACCTCTCCTTCTGTTTATGCTAGATATAGTAAAAACAGAAAATTTTGAAGAAATTTACAGCATCCGAATTATCTTTTCATGACAAGTGAAATAGTCCAATACAACAAGAAAAGAAATTCCACTCAATGTAACAACTGTAACTATTTTAATCATTCGTCGAAGAACTGCAATGCTAGATTAAGATGCAATAAATACGGTAAAGAACATCTTACCAGAGAATACACAATGAAAGAAAAATTAGGCAATCCTACATACACCAATTGTAAATATACAGGACACGTCAGTAGTAGGCGGCATAGTACGTGCGGCGGAATAGACGTCATACTCCCCTGCCCCCTTCTTGCTGTGTTGGTCTGGATATACCGATAAGGTTATCATGTGTACCTACTGCCCCGTTATCTCTGGGGTTGTTATTTACGGAGCGATAAGCTCGTTGTGTTGATATACAAGTTCTATTCTAGGTAAATAAACGCAATTGGAATAAATAAATTAAAAAGTATTGTTTTAAAAGTATTTTAAGTATTTTAATGTTTTAAAAGTATTTTAAGTATTTTAATGTAGTAAATGAAGAGTATTTTGGCTCAAAATAAATTAAAAGTTTTTTTTTTTACTCAAGTTAGACGAAATGTAATTTGAAGGAACGGAATGAATATATTTTAATCTGAATTAATTGGAAGCCATTTCTTTTTTATTTCTTCGCATAAGGTTTAGGAATTGAATATTTGTTTAATACACTTTTTTTTTCTTGTGAATGAACAGAATGAATATATTTTAATCTGAATTAATTGGAAGATATTTTTTTGATTTCTTCGCTTAAATTTGATGAATTGGATATTATTATTTTATCCACTCTTTTTTTCATTTGAATGAATATATTTTGAATAAAATAAATTTTTTTCTTATTCTGTTTTACGCGCATTTTTATTTTGCGTGTATATAAATATTTGGACGTTCATTTTCATTTCATTGCATGATTGTACTAGGTAACGCGCATATACAGGAATGTCTATCGAATATATGTATAAAAATCCTGAAAAACCTGCAAGTTTTGGAGGTGTAAATGCATTGTATAGAGCTTTAGGAAATGGTGTTAAAAAGAAAGATATCAAACAATGGTTAGAAACTAAAGATTCTTATACTTTACATGAAACCGCAAGACGAAAGTTTAAGATGAATCGGCTAATAGTAGGGGGAATAGATGAACAGTTTCAAGCAGATCTATTAGACTTGTAATCTATAAGTCAGTATAATAATGGTTATAAATATCTTTTAACATGTATAGATGTGTTTTCAAAATATGCCCTTAAAAGATAAGACGTAAGCATACTAAAAGGTTTTGAAAATTTTCTTAGAGAACGGAAACCCATATCATTGTAAACGGACAAAGGAACATAATTCAAAAATAAAACTGTGCGAATCTATTTTAAGAAAATGAATGTTCACTTTTTTACGACTAATAATGAAACGAAAGCCAGCATTGTCAAGAACGTTTCATGGGGAACTTTATTTAATCTAAAATGACGAAATATTTCTACAGAGTACAATACTCGAAAGTACTTAGATGTAATAGATAAATTTATAACTATATATATATATATATATATATACATATATATATATATCCACCGCTATCTCTCTATATATATATATATATATGTGTGGAGTTTGTAGTAGAAACACCCGATCATAGAGGGCGCGACGGCGGCCTCTGTATGCTACTGAAGAGTCCACTCTTATCGAAGGAGAGTCATTGGTGATCATCGGAACGACTGTTTTGCTGCTTGTTGATGACTCTAGACGATTGATTTATTAGACATGAAGAGTATTGTTTAAATATTTTTAAATGTTATTGTGAAATGTCTCAGCATCCTGTTCCTTTTATGTTCATGAAACGTCAATATTAAATAATCATGTGTGCTAATTAAAGTACTTTACATTTATTATTTACAACATTATTAATATCTTCATCATGCATCCCTGATCAGAAGCGGGATTGAGGGACATAATTGAATAGCAAGCAGTTAGGAATAGAAATGAGTTGAGGCGCATTATTGAATGTAAGCACATTAGGAGGACTCGATTAGGATATAAAATCAATCGTGAGTGTAGGATCATGATGATTGATTAAATTGTGAACATTGAACTGAAAAAGTGTGTGGATAACTGTGTGCCTTTGACCAGGATAAATTCAGAAGACTTTGGTGAGTCGAATTTATTCTTATTTGCTAAACATGAAGATTGATGATGATATATTAATGTATGGCTGACGAAGCACTTAAGTATCCAGAGAAGAAAGAAAAATTAAGACTTTGCATAAGTTTATTTTTGATACTGATGGCGATGCTAAAAATACGGAAAAGAATAAGAAATTTTACTGGTTTCAATTCACAGTAATGACTCTAATTTTAAAGTCTAAATTAAAAGAAAACAATGTGATACTTTTCATTACATGAATTGATTAACATTTGTGATATTCTGAATATTGCATTCAAGGAACAAAACTAAAATAATCAAAGTAGTTTTATTCATGGAAAACGATGTTAACTTTCAACTTTATCAATACTATATTTTCAAGATTCAGATCAATCAGAAAGCAGAAACAGGGTAGAAACAAAACAAAACCCGTCGGCAACAGAGCCAGAACATTAATGAGTCAACAGTCACATTCTGAAGAGCTTTGTTATGACTAATAGCACCACTCGAAATCAAAACATCTCATAGCTTTTTGGGCAGTGATGTGCGCTACCCTCTTTTAATGGTGAAATGCATGAAAAGCTTTCAGATTTAGGATTCTGAGAGCAGTTTGAGAGCATGCGAATATTTTTATTTATCTGAACTACAAAAAGTTTATTTTTCGCTAAACGATCGCTTGGTGGTAATGCCTTATTATTTGTGAGAAGCGAATTGAATATTACGTCATACCAGAATTAAAACATGTGTTGATATAGATGGTCAGTCATACTAGTTCAACCCAATTATAAAATAAAGTAATTAGGAGGGCGTGGAAAATGGAAAGGATCTCTACGAGATCTCTATCTGAGATATTGTTTTTATAATGGAAGGAGTTAGATGAGGAGATTGAAGGATGCCAAGCACAATGCAATATTATAATTAATGCAGGAGATTAACATTAAGTAAAAATAAATTAAGTTTTTATGGTTAGTTCTTGCTTTTCTTTGCTTTTTGCCAAAAGTTGCACGACAATAATTCATGAAAACTGAAGATTTACGAGGGTTATAAAAATGGTTTTATCGAGGAAGAAAAGTAAATATAATTTTTAAAGAGTAAAACAAAACCCAGATAATTTGTGTGAATCATAAACGATCAATTAATTATGATCAGAATACTAAATTTTGTTTTTAATTGTGGTGGTAAAGGACATTTGAAAATTTTGTTCACATAAGAATAAAGGTTTAAAATGTTTCCAGATGTCAAAACTTTGGGCATAAGGCGTCTGGGTGTTCGGAATTAGAACATTGGAAAGCAAACCCAATAACGTAGAATCTCTCAATATTGCCAGGAAACAAACATATCTGTTTAAAATGGTACGTTTCGATAATTTAAATAAGCTAACTCATTACGATAGATACCCAAGTCAAGCTGCTTTAATTTCTAAAAATATATTTGAAAAAGTTAAATATTTGTGATCTGAATCAAGTAATTCAATTTTATCAGGATTGAGGAGATTGTAACATCAAAACCCATAAATAGAGTATATATTTAAGGAGAAGATAAGATGAATAACTAGGTGTTTTACTGATATATGTGTCGTGGAGAATGGTGCTATACCGCATAATGCTATTGGACTTGATGTAATTTTGCAAGGTGAAGTTTTGCAATAAATGAAATGGATTTTCAATAAAAATAAGTTTCAGTATTGAAGAAAACAATATTATGGTTTTTGCCAGTTAAATATTAATTGTGATGAAATTGAAGAAAATATAGGTTATAATAATTTCCAAAATCTAATAAAAAGATGAAGTGCGTCAATCATATATTAAATTACCATTCAGATTAAACAACTTAACATAGAATTAAATACTTTAACTAAAATAATAGACCAATACATCAACGACCGCGACATTTTACCTTTTTCTGAAAATACAAAGATTGTTGATGAAAATATCGCCTGAATGGTTAAAACATAAAGGAACTATAAATTACTTGTTCTTCAATATGAATATCAAGAATATACTGTAAAATCAAAAGAAATTAATGGCTTCGCCGAATTTCTAATTTTGAAAAACAGCATGGCTCAATCTACGAAAAAGATGTCAAAAACAAAAATTGACAGACCAATATCTGAACAGTACAATGCGTTCAAATGAAGCAAAAAGAAAGAAAAGAAAGAAAGAAGAAGAGAAAAAGGCTTCATCAATTCATGAATGATATGCGCTACATAAGTATCGTATTACCAGATCACCTAGGACCATTAGAAAGTTCTGAAATATAAATCATCATCGGATTACAACTAGTGCAGAATTTATATATAGAAAGATGGTGCGTAACCAAACTATCAATTATACATTTATGTGACTTTAATCTACCAAATTATGATTTTTGATTGTGACTTCAATTTTCCCAAACATGACTAGATTTATCTATGTTTTTGAAGAATCTGAAGAAGAAAAAGAAGAAGGAAGTGAAAGCAAGACAAAGTGACTAAAAGTAAAGACGATGATACTTCCATAGACGATAGTGATTTCCGAACGATGATGTTCGTTGTTGTTTAAAGACGATGATGTTGAGATAATGCCGTTCGAATTATCAACTTGTTACTGCTTTTGAATTTTCTTTTCAGTTTATTTTTAGGTTGAGACAATCTTTTGTTAGGAAGAAGCTGAGGTCATCTCTTCTTCCAGGAGGGCCAGTAGTATTAAGGTTTTATAAGTAGAAACACCCCCATTTGATCCATAGAGGGGCGCGGCCTCTGCTGCTGAGGAGTCCACTCTTGAAGGAGAGTCGACGGTAGTCTCTGTTGGAACGAGAAGACGCCTTTGTTATTGACTCTAGACAATTGATTTATTAGACCTTCGAAAAGAAAGTATTGTGTTTTTAAATGTTATTGTGAAATGTCTCGTCCAACATTATATTTCAACTTTATGTTCATGTGAAACGTCAATATTATTAAATGTCTGTGTGCTACAAATTCAAAGAAAGTGTGATTTATTTAGTAATATCGGCCATCCCACATATATATATATATATATATATATATATATATATATATATATATATATATATATATATATATATATATATATATATATATATATATTTCTCTCTCTT
>BMAW01013113.1:785908-914280 GCA_019974015.1 Nephila pilipes
AGTTATTGATCGATGTGTTATATATATATATATGTGTGTGTGTGTGTATATAAAGAGAGAGAGAATATATGATGGCTGCTACACGATAACTGCAACTGAGCTCCATGTTGTCGGTTACATCCATTGGGAGTGAGTGATGGTCAAGTTTAATGACGCAAGAGCCAAATAGGGCTAAACTATGCAAAATAAGGTAAAGCTGCGATCAAGACGTTTGATAAAAGATGAGTGAGGGATAGTGTTGCAATAACGCAAGAACCAAACATGGCCAAGCAGCGCAAAGCAAGTTAAAGTTCTGGTCTAAAAGTGAGAATATATCGAAAAATGAGTGAGTGATAGAACTTTAATGGCGCAGTAGCCAAATGTGGTCATGCTGCACCAAAAAATTGTGATCTAGACGTGTGTAA
The DNA here is from genome assembly GCA_019974015.1 of Nephila pilipes. Lineage (NCBI taxonomy): Eukaryota > Metazoa > Arthropoda > Arachnida > Araneae > Nephilidae > Nephila > Nephila pilipes. The sequence goes on from BMAW01013113.1 coordinate 786,313, forward strand.
GATAAAAAAAAATTGGTTGACAAGGAGGAGGATTGAAAATAGAGAAAGATTGCTAGAGTATCCAGAGGTCGCGTTACCTGTGTGTTTACAACAGATATTAAACCCCATGGGAAAACGGGGTCATGATGCGCGTACTTGCCTCAGGAAGGCAAGCCTCTAAGGTCCCCTGATACAAATCCCAAAGGCAGGATACCCATTTTAGTTACCTTATTCGACTTACATGAGCTACAGTGGGACTATTTTTTCACACCCGGTTACCACACACGTCGATATCCATTTGGAAAATGAAGTACGAACTTAGATGTCGTTTTTCTCGTCCAGTTCAGAATGGCGAGATTCATCTTCGTTAGCCTTTATTTATCTATTCTAGCTTATTTATTTATTTATTCAAATAAGTACTTTATTGTTACTAGGCTTGATTGAAAGGTATATATAATTTATCCATGCCCGTAACTTTTAAAATCATTATCCTTTTTTCTTAGAGCTTCATTTTGATTTCTTGGGCCTAATGTTAATCCTACAGAATGTCGACTTTAATTCTTACATTTTTACTATTTGTTCTATTTGAATGCAATAAAGTGCATCTGAAAGAGCAAAAAATAATGAAAGCTTCTGTGAATTCCATATTTTCTCCAATTTTTCAAAATATTTAAAAATATTTTTTAAGGACCGGAAAACTCGAAAACGGATCATTAAAAGAAGAATAAAAATATTTTTTAAAAATCGTAGGAAAAAAGTTGTTCCACAGAAGCATTCATTGTTTTTTGCTCTTTCAAATGCACTTTAAATAAATCAAAAAGTAAAGATGTGAGAATTGGAGTAGAAATTCCGTAGGATTAACATTATGTCCACGAAATCAAAATGGCGGGTAGAAGGGAGCCTTAATGAATACCATTTATTAACATTACACTAGAATTAAGCATTGAGAAATTGGCTGCGAGACATTATGATTTTGATACGAGATATTTAATGACGTAAATGGACGAACCTATTCATTTATCCTCTATCTTCTACCCTAGATCGCAAAACCAGGACTATTGGTTTGGTTGAATGATTGATTGTGTACTAAGAAGCGATGCGAGGTCAATAAATGACGCATCTTGTCATTTTCAGCCACAGTCAAGTGACGAGGACAACAGCTAAGTCGACACCACTCTATATAATGTTTCACACAACGAAATTGTGTGGATTTTGAAATCGGACAAATTTGTCTGGCATCAGACCGTCTACACGAGAGGTCTATAGAGTGTCTGGAGCTCTCGACACGCTCCAAACGCCGACAACGACCCTTCAACTACTGAGGCTGAGTTTTGTCAGTGAGGCCAATTATGTTGATATTTTTAATCGGCCTACTTAATTTAACAGTTTTAAATAAGACATGGATTCTGGTCATAACATTTCAACTTATTTCTTAGGCAGTATTTCCATTTTTTTAGTGATATCGTATAACCTGTGGTGGTAGGTCACGTAGAAGCTCCTCTTTTAAGAATCTCACAACGTTCCCGTAATACGTCAATCTTTTTACACTATTGAAATCGAAATTCGTCTCAACTCGGGTTCTCTAGTGCCTTTCGAAAGAGGTAAAGTGATTGTTGTTCTGCATTTCCGCATGCGACAAATACTATAAATACGCAGTACATCAAAGAATAGAAATCATTTACTATATGTTAAGGAAATGAGTCACATCATGAAAGTACCCTACGTGTGTTGTACAAAAAAGTTTGAAGACCATTACACGAATTATACGGGGTCTGGAGTTCCATATTGCAAAGCTGTGTCATTTCAAAAAGGCTATGGAATGGGAGGGATTTTTCGTCGATTGTTTAGGGCTGCTTTACCCTTCTTGGTGAAGGGTGGAAAGGTCGTAGGAAAAGAAACTCTTGGGACAGGAACGAGAGTAGTCAGTGATGTATTATCTGGAGAAGATTTCAAAACAGCTGCAAAAAAGTGAAGTGAAGAAGCAGGTAGAGCCAGGGATCGAAAGACTATCGAACATGTTCAATCGATGATTGGTCGAGGAAAATATAAAAGGAAGCGAAAGAAACAGAAGAGGGCCATTTCAACCAAAGTGAGAAAGGTGAGAGGACAAGATATTTTTGATCCATAATGGCATTTATTTTAAAAGGATCCCCCGAATGTGTCAAATCAGAATTATAAATTTTTGTTTACCTGCCACCCAAACAGCCATAGAAAGTGGTCAGTGGGTAGAATTTCATCCATTATCCAATGTATTCGATGGCGGTCCTGTTGAATTTCACGTCTCTGGAAGAATATCTAGATTTGAGCAACTTTACTTAAGAGCAAAAATTGTGAAAGCAGATGGTTCACCCATAGAAAAAGACACAGCAATTGGTCCTGTTAATCTATTTCTACATTCTCTATTCTCGCAAGTAGATATTTCCCTCAATGAACGACTCGTTTCTAATTCAAGTAACACGAACCCATACAGATCTTACATTGAAACTTTGCTGAATCATGGATTAGATAGTAAAACTTCTCAACTGACATCTGAAATGTTTTATAAAAATAACGAGGAAGGATTGAAGAACGGTCTGAATTTTTCAATTTAAGTGGTTCTGTGGAAATGATTGTAAGCTTACACTGTGATTTAATTCATCAAGAGAGATTATTATTAAATTTAGAGGATTTAAAACTAAAACTGATTCGAAGTAAACCAGAGTTTTGCCTGCAAGGAAAAGAATGACATAAAGTAATACTCGAGAAAATTACCTTATTAGTAAGAAAAGTGCATGTTAGCCCCGGAGTTGTATTGGGTCTCGTGAAAACTTTGGAAAAGAGAAAGCAAACTATCCAATTAATCGAGTTTTGTGTAAAGGGTACTCCGTACGCAAGGAAGTATGTCATTCGTGTAAGATAATATATTCATTGGCCAAATGCCAAAGAGAATCATTGTGGGATGTGTCGATAACGATGCATTTTATGGTACATTCACGAAATCTCCTTTCGAATTTAAACATCATGACATCAATTTCATAGGTGTTTACGTAGACGGTCAGCCAACTCCACATAATCCTATGGAGCTAAATTTTGCTCAAAATAATTACATCAAAGGTTATCACTGTTTATTTAGTGGAACTTAAAAATTAGGTCAAGACCAGGGCCTTTTCATATCGAGAAAAGAATATATAAACGGAAACACGTTATTTGCTTTCAATTTGTCACCTGATCTATGCAAGAACACTTGAACTTGATCAAACATAATAATCTCAGGTTAGAAATAAAATTTACTAAGTCACTGAGTCAAACTATTTGCTTACTTATTTTTGCCGAATTCGATAACGTTAAAGAGATAAACAAGACTAGAAACATTTGGCACGACTTTGGAAACTGATGCAAATCAGTTGCCTTTTTGAGTAAGGCGGATCGCCTGCAGTCTCTCAGGGAATTTATGGCTTTTTTGTCATTTTCCAAGTTACTAATGCAAATATAATCGCCTTGGCATAACACATTCCGTCTTCGGTCATGGGAATGGCTAATATCGAGAGTTTGGGGAGGCGATCTAAATTGACGCTCTATACCTTGCGGATTCTATCGTCTCACTGTTATGACATCCACCGTAAACCCGTTGTCCAGCTGAATCGTATCCTTGGATTGTAAAACTTTCATTACAACAGAAAGTACTTTTTCTGCCGTAAGAGAAGATACAGGCATAAAGGTAATAGATATAGGCCTATCTAAGCCCTCTGCCTGAATACAAAATCTGATTAGATCAGTAGCATTCAGGTTTACGATTGTTCTCGCTATCAAAAGCTCGAACAGTCTTCGAACGGTGTCGACAACCGTAGATAGCATGATTCCTCTTAAATCATGAGGAAGTCTTTCATCATCGATTCGGGCCCGAAAAATAATTTCTTCGACTTGAAATCAATTGTTATGGCGTCTCGATCTTTCCTCTAAAATTATAGCATCCTCCAACTATAAAAGAAGAGTGTTGATTAGAATAAAATAACACACATTAACAAAAAATACACCGTGCTTGCAACAAAGAAAGGATACATAATCTAAACTAAATTTTAAAAAAATGTAGGATAAAAAAAATAATACCTCCATTCCATTACCAAACTGAGAAGGTAGATTTTCAAAAAAAGGAGATGCTTCCAAGAAATCCTGACTGCATTCAGTAATAATCTTAAATAACAGTACAAAAAGAATTAAATAAGAACTCATAAATTTTACACACAAAAAAAGTTTTCAATAATATATTCACTTACTTCATCGCCGCTGTCAAATGGCATATCTTTATTTTCAAACAGAATCTATATAAAATAATACAATTCCAGTTAGTAAAAGCACATATTGATTTTCAATTGTGACATAAATAAACAGAACGTTCTAACGCATTTTTTTTCCATTTCTATAATCGAATTATTGATAAAGTCCTTGTAATAAAAACAAATCTTAAAATGTATTAAGATACATTTACTTTCAAAAAAAGTATTATTTCAAAATAATACGAATGAATAAACTATGAACACATACTAATATAATTTTTTAAAATTAACTAAGCATGTTAAGTAAAAGGAACATACTTCGCTAATAGTTCTCTTGGTTGGCTCCCTTTCTAACAAAATCTCTTTGCAAAATCGGTAAAAAATAAACTCAAATGGTAAATTAGCAAGAATAAAATCATAAATGAAATGGGTTTGAAAGTGCAGACCCTTATATTTAAAAATTGCGTGATGTCATACTATATTTAAGCAAATCATTGTTTTCATAAAAATAGCTACGTTATTTTCAACCAATCACAGTTTATTTGTGATCTCAGATCTCCTTCTCCTGTATCCGTGATTAGAAATCATATCAGAACTTTCCAGAAATAAGTTTAGTATTTCTCAGAAAACTTCTTCCATGAATCAATAGATATCTCCCCCACTTTGTATCAGTGATAAGATATTTTATCAGAACTTTCCAAACATTTTAGTTAACAAAAGTATTTCTTCAGAAACTCCTTCTACCATGATTAAGTAAATCTACCTCCTTGTTGTATCAGTGATTAAATATTTTTACCAGAATATTTTCTCAGTTAAACCAACATAACCCTTGGAAATCCCGATTCCATAAATCAGTAAGCTTTCGTTGTATCAGTGATAAGATATTTCCCCAGAACTATCCCACAGTGAAAATCAACATAACCTCAGAAATGAAATCCCTCCTCGACAATATACACTAGATAAGGGGGCACAAACTATCGGCACCGCATTTATCGGTACGCAGATATTTCCTAGAATTTCGAAGCAAATACAGTAAAGAAAATTAGATAAGAAACGTTGAAACCTAAATTAAAATGTAAATAGTATATTTTCAATAAAATTACTGGTAATTATTTCATAATTTAAGGTATTTTTTTATACTTAATAATTCGATCTAAATTTATCCTGTTAATTCATTTAACTAAACGTTGTTAGAAAAAGAATGCATATATGAAAAAAAAATTAACTGGTTTAATATTAAACAAGATTGTTAGAAGTGAGTTTTCGAAAAAGCCAAATATATGTGTGTGTGTCAAAGGAAAAATAAATCAAGAAGTAATCATTAAAAATTATTACAGTAAGAAAATTGTTGTAAAATCATTTAAACATTGAATATCTTACATTAAATAAGATTCTGTTAGTCTTCAAAGAATATAGCTCTATTCATTGGATAAAAAGATTAAATTTCATTTCCTATTTAAATAAAAGTGTGTTTCTTATAGTATATATCCGTTAGAATTCTATTAAGATATACTTTAAGATATACTTTAATAATGTTTAAGCAAGAAGGTAAATTTACAAAATAAATAAATAAAATAAAATTTCAAAAAATGGTGTTTTAAAAAGCGTTTCTTTTCAATTATAAAAATAATAATTTCGTTACTATACACAATGTACGCATATAAAAGTTTTAAATTTCATCTAGCTAATGCTTAATCAAGTATAAGTAATTTTACGTAACACATAATAAGAAAAAAAAGAAACAATTAATTCAGATTAAAATTATTCATTCAATTCATTCACACGAAAGAAAATATATATGAAATAATAATATCCAATTGAACAACTTTGCGCGGAAAAGAATCGTTTATTCAAAATACATTCCTTCTAACTTGAGTAAAAAAAAAAAAACTTTTAATTTATCTTGAGTCAAAATACTCTTCATTTATCGAGTAAAAATACTTTTTAATTTATTTCAATTATATTCATTTACCTAGAATAAGACTTGTATATCAACACAACCAGCCTATCGCTCCGTAAATAACAATCCCAAAGATAATGGGGCGGGGGGGAGTATGACTTCCCTTCCGCCGCACGTACTACGCCTCTTATTACTTACGTCGCTTCATGGGAAGGGTATCCTAAGTTTCTTAAGCCAAAAAGAGGACAAGTAACCATTCAAACTAAATATAGAAAACGATCTTTTACCTCAAAAGAAGTCAAAGAAAAATTATTATACGATCAAGCCTGCAACCCAGGTAAAAGGCCTTAAGAAAACCAAGAAAAACAAATTCAATCATCACCAGAATCTTATAAAAAGGCATCGGACAATCGTGCAATGCAGATCAGGAAAATTTTAACATCTTTGATGCTGTTAGAGAAATTCAAAAACTTTTCCGCTATTTCCCCCTGCTTTTAAATTATGTACGCAAAAGAGCAGCATTAAAGGTAAAATTGCAGAAATAAATATTTTCTTCCAAGAAATAGCAACTCCACTTCCTGAATAATTTTTCTCCTACATTCAGTCAAAAATCAAGGTTTTCTAACTTCTTCAATATAGGTCTTACAAGAATTCTAGTGGGAATGTCACTGACCAATCAGAAAGCAAGATTTCCCTGATTCCCCTTCCACCTCCAGTGTTAACTTAGTTCTTTACTGGCCTGACTCAGAACTTCAGATTTTCACCAAAATCCAGTCTTTTTCTACTTGATTTAAGCTCTCGCCTTCAAGCCTCAGTTCATCTAATCTCACTGGATACTCAGAATTGATCCGTTATTAAATTTCTGTTCTGACAGGAGATAAAAGCCCAGCAGGGAACTCCAAATAATCCGGTGATATTTGGATTTTTGGCCGGTGAGATATGGACGCCTATGGACGGTGATATTTGGAAACTTGGAGAGTAAGGCGGAGCTGGCATGTTATCGCTAGACAATGCTTAGAAATTACTATACTTATAGTCAGTTATATTATTCTAGAACTGTGTTAACTCAATAATAATTAATTTTTGAATGACGTATTGAGAAACTTAATTCTCATAGTTAAAATTGCTTCAAATGAATCTTGTCTGTTTTCAACCATCACAAAAAGAAATATAAGTGTAAAAGGAAGTAAGTGAAAATTGAGATATAGTATGGCTTTCATAGACAAAGAGCGACTTCTAATTCAAAATCAAAATAGTTAATAAAGTTCATGGGAAAAGCTAACGAGAGTAGAGTAAGAGAGAATCCTACAGAAATTATTGGCAGTTAAAAAGTGAATTAGTTCAATTCCTTTATTTCATTGGGTCGAAACATATATGCATCGAGTCAAAGTAGAAAAAAAATCGCAAGATTATGCGATTAAATTTAAGAAATTAGCAAAATTAATTAAAAAAGGATTTAATTTCATTTGTTTAAAAAGCACATTAATGATTTTTTTTTTAAAAAAAAGAACTATCTACAATGTGACAAACAAAGTACATAAGGAACCGGCATAAATATTTAAAAGAAGAAATATAGTTTTAAGAAATTTGGAATTTAATTAATAGAATTAGGAACAATAATATACAAAACAGAAACACACATACACAGGAAAAAATTTAAACTCCTATTAAGTCTAATGATCTCGAAGTCTGCTTACTGACCAAATAAAAAAAAAAAGAGTTTCTAGGATAATTTTATCCAGTCGAAAAGACAATGAAAAGCTCATGATAATAAATTAAATTTTTTTTTTCTAGAAGTCTAGAAGAATGAAATTCATAACTTAAAATTTTTTAAAATACCCATGCAGATAAAAAGTCAGTCCAACCACTATAAAAACATATTTTAAAAACTAACTTCTTTTTTTAAATATCAGGCAAAAAACAAAGTTGCTTGAAATAAAAATCTCAAAAATCTATTTAGAATGTGTTAGATGACATTCGATCGAACTTTCTAACGTTACAATTATTCAATTGAACTTACAGATAAGAAATTCAACTATGGAAGGGTGTAAATTCTTTTGAGATAGCAAGATATCTAGAGGTTTAGTCACTAAAGGGATGATAAATTTAAATTTTGTTGTTCCAAGCACATTAAACATAGCCAATGTTGAAATATTTTACTAACAAAACAGCAACAGGAATTTTTGTCATGTTTACGACTCTCATCTACGTCTGTTTTAATCTCGTGAAAAGTGTAGCTCATTGAAGGAAAGTAGTTTAAATGGTTCTTTAGAAACTTAACATTAAGCGAATCCTGTTGTGTAAAACCCAATTACATTTAACATGTCTACGAATTGAACAAACAAAATCTACGAGTAAAAAACTCTTACTGGGGAGAAAAACAAACTAATTGTTACCATTGTGTATGTCTTGACAGAGAGAAATATTTTGAGAGAATACACTGTTTCAAAATTTGTTCAATTTAAACCTTTAAAATCATATACACTACCTTTGGTTGATTTGGTTGCGGAAAACCCCAAATCAAATATCTTTTTACGTGACACTGATTTTACTTGATATATATATACTATTATTAGAGTTCATTTTACTTGTATTCTCTAACCTGAGCTTGTTTTTATCTAGAAAAATGATAACATGGGCGCAATAAATCCCACAAGGATTCAGAGACATTCAATTTCATGCAATCCCACCAGCAAGAAATTCTTTTTATTTACTAAGGTGGCCCAAAAATTACTTATATTTGAAGACAGATAGCAACATTAAGGTATATTATTGTTACCTTTGGGGGCTCTCCTCTGTTAAACAGAGCCGAAAAAAATTTCATTCAAATATTACAAGTCTTATATATCTTCACATATAAATAGGATTAAAATTCTTAATAAACTGCGTCATTTTTCACACACACTTTCAGTAAAAATTATTTATGAAATATTTTATAATAACTTTGCAATTATATGTAACTATATTCTGCATTCTATCCATATTCAAAATTATACGTAGTTTTGGTGCATTATGCATAGATTAGCATGTGCATAACATGCAATCGATACAAACATTAGACATAACATGCAATTGGTATTAACATTATCGCGAGCAATTATTTTAACTAATAATTTTAAATTATGCCCATAGTACTGTATTAAAACAAAGCTAGAATCACTCGTCACATACAAAATTAATAAAATAAAAGTTTACTAAGCTAATAAATAAAATAATGAATGATTGTTGTACTGTTTGGTTTATAAGAATAAAAGTGATTATATTAGTACATAGAGTCCATCTCCCACACGAAATTACCTCACAATGATCCTGCATTTGCCTTAAAAATGTTTTTCAAACAAAACAATGCAAAAAAAAAAGTTTTGCGTTCTCTAATCGTACTTAAAAAAAGAACAGACGACATGGTGAAGATGGAAATACTTTATCCAACTCATTTTTTTTTCTTGCACTTAAATATTCCAAATGAAAGAAAAAGTGCAAAATTTAGGAGTTATTGGATTTAATAAATTCATTTTTTCCTTTGCGTGTTCCTGAAAGCACATGTTTAATTTGAAATCATTGTTATAACCATTTCAGATTACGCAAAGGAATGTTTCTTATAATTACATGTTTGGAGCTTCTTTATGATTTATGCTATGGACTGAGAATTTTTTTTTGTTTTTCTAAAAAGGCTTCGCATTTTTAGAAACACAATCGGCTCTTGACTACAAATGTCTAAATTTCGAACTGTAGAGGAACAATTTACTAACTACCTACATCACTTTATCGATACTTACTAGGGTAGAAGTTACCTCTCTCGTCAAATTTCCGCATCACTCTCCTTAATGAGCCTGCTGATTCATAGTTGAACAAGGATGGCGGAAAAATTACCTATTTTGGACGACATATGGCGTTGTTGAGGCAAATTATTGTTACTTTTGTGCAATGTTATATGTTAAACGAGGGCAAATTTGACTCCGATTCATATGTTAATTCTGATGTGGCAGCCATTTGCTGTCCAATCAAAATTTAAATACTGCTAGTTATCGTCGTTTTTTTTTGTCAAGTTGAGACTTGAATTTCTTTTTATACACCGGAAATCAAGCAACAATCCAAATAATAAGTTTCTTTAGATAGAAAGAAGACAAAGACAGTCTCGTCGACTGGAAAAGTGATGGCGACGATTTTTTGGGATCTATGGACTTCTTAGAAAAAGGAAGAACGATCGATTGACCATTGAGATATCTCATTCCCATTTCTAACACGAGTACTTTTCGATCAGTCCTCGTAGAGCTTAATACTACTGAATCTACAATCTACGCATTGTAGATGCCAGTTTAAAAATCTGAAACCGTATCTACAGGAGTGGCATTCGGCCTTAAGCCTAGCTGCGCCGAATCATAAAGAATGCAGTCTCTCTTTCTCTTTAAATTCCAATAATAAAAAACAATTAAGCAATAATCGTACTTAACATAATGTTTATTGTCGAAACAATTAGCAAAAACTAAAAGGATTTGAGATAAACACTTTGTTACATTAGTCTAGTAAATCACTTCTCAGCTGAACCGCGGTAGTCAAGTGGTCATTGTCGTGACTGGGGATGTTCAAATGCAGTTGCGGGTACGAGTCTCCTTGTTTCCGCCGCACGGAATAAAAGGAACTGCTTCAAAATCTTCACGTATCGTGGTTTGGAGATAAGGAGAACGGCCCTGGTTTTATCCTCATCTTCTAATCGTGTTTCAAAATTGTGAAGTTCGTCTTCATTACCTCCCGAGGGACTCTAAGTGAGACTTTAATTTAAACTAAGCCAAATTCAGTTCAGCCGTTAACTCAAGCAGATACTATTTTGCCCCGAACCTTGCTGATGGAACACTAAATTGGGTTGGCACATATATATCTTGTAATAATACAACCTTAAATATCAGTATTTATAACTTCTGCTGATTCTAAAAAAGAGAGATTCGGTACAACTAATTGTGCTCTGTTCCCTTAATGGGGCTCATCTCGTAAAATAATTATTCATCAGCTTGGTATTCCCGTTTTCTTGTATCATTTTTAAGAGGTCTGTACTACAATCACTACCAGACTGCCATCTTTTGAACAAAAGTTTTAGTTTGTTTGTCTTTGAAAGCATGAAATCTTTTTTCTGCTTCTAAAATATCCGATGATATTTTCCTTTCATGCTGAGCATATACAAAACTAAATATGCAATACAGAGTACGGTAATTTATGAATATAAATTTTAATACAAGCAGGTAATTAATTAGACTATTTTAGTCTTAATAAAATAAATCTTAGCTCTGAAGAATAAAATTATTGAAAATATTTTATCGTTTATCCTAGGATCATGTCTTCATTTCTGAATATAAATTGAAAAACAATTATTCGTCCTTCTTAAACTAACTCGAATCTTTAACTTTTCTTCTTTCTTAAAATTATAAAATATTTGCAAAACCTACGTCTCATACTCATTACTTTTAGTTCCATTTATTATTTTCGATTATTTGTAACGTCTCTTCATTCAATAAATCTAGCAAACTAGTGTTAATTTTCACTCAATTTTACCAATTTACACTACGATTTTATACTTCAAATAATTCTATTTTTTATAACCCTGTTTCACTTCTCTAAAAAAAGTGTAAAAATCTAAACCAAATTACAAATGCAATAAATAAATTCTCGCACAGCAAAAAAATTCAGTTTTTCTTCACTTTATTAAAAAAAAAAAAAAAAAAAAAAACGTGGCCATTTTTTCTCCTCTTCAATTAAAAATAAATTTTTGAACTAAGTTTTTATTTAAAAGTTGGTTCTTTTTCAGAATTTTAAAATCTTTTATAAGTAATTGAACAAATAATCTATTAAATAACGAAAAAGTGAAGTTTGTGATGTTTCTTCTTATTTTTATTCCGTCATTTTTTGTGTAATTTTACTCTTCTCCATCGATTCAGCTGCATGAAATTGTTGTCCTAAACTTTATCTGTATTATTAGGATTGTTGTTATTACAGGCTCTCTCTATTTTACCCTCTGAACTTATACTCTAAAATAAAACTTAAAGAAAAAAAATGCAGAACTTGAGTTATGTTTTTATGTAAGACTAAGCAATTCCTCTTCAAAATGAAATAGTAATCATTAATGAATATTTTATTTCTTTTAATCTTATATAAATTTTTGGTTTCTCTTGTCTGTAATATTACAGTTTTTTATTTTGAAAACTTATTTATACATCTCTCGCACTACATTTTTTATGATGTACATATTAAGAATTTTTTAGCATAGAATTTTAATATTTATAGAATTAGATCTACAAAATTCTCATTCATTTTTCTCCTTTTTATTTGTGTTAACATTTTAAGTTAATTATATCAGAATTTAATTCTCTTTTTGAAAATAAATGATTTTTTTTTTTTTGTAGAAATTTTCTGTAAAGTTTCCAATTCAATTTTTTAGTCCCCTGCAACTTTGTAAAACTTCAATGTGCCTCTGCATGTTGGTAGAAAATAACTCATATAATGAATAACTTATAAGTGTATTAAAAAGAATTTAAAATTTATCACTATGTTGATTAGCATCATCAATTAATAAAGACTGACAAAAAAAATTAAAATATAAAAATTTACTTTGCATTCTAAAAAATGCTATTATTGATTTATGTAAAAAAAATTATATATTAATAAATTAAAACCATTAGAAATAAATATATAGATGAAATGGTAAGTGATATATTAAATCTTTGCCTTGACAATAAACCGACTTTCTCCCGGAAGTTTGACAATATTCATGTAACAAGTTAGGGCGAAAATTTTTATATTTGTTATCGTTTAACATGGCTACAATAAGTTTCGTCCTTTTGAGCCTCGCGCATTCAATTGAAAATATAAGCATTTGTGTTGCCAAACTGCAGAGTCTTGGTACTTTTAGAATTTTCGTTTCTCCTTTCAAAAGTTTTATTAAATTGAGTTAGTTACTACAAGAAATATATTAAAGTTTATTAAAGTCACATATAAATATATTAAAGTCAAAGAAGATATAAGATCGTCCTTTCAATTGAATTCGGAATCGGGGAAGGATCTTTTACTATATTATTATGATTTGCAATAGGAGATGGGATTTTTTCTCACTTTGTTTTGAAAATAAAGTAATGTTTTTTTTTTTTTTTTTTCATTTCTGGCAACATGCCAGCGACGAATTTATACTTTTCTATATTGCTGAAAATAAAAGGAAAACACAAATAAAGAAAACAATCTGTATTTATACAGTTTTTTGTTTTATTGGATATTTGTATTTTTTTTTCAGGAAATCAAAATAACATGGATAATGAAACACCTACTATAACGTTGCTCGGAGAAGCCTTAAAGGATTTAGATGAGCATCTTCAGTACAGTTGTGCCGAAGATAACATAGAAACTGATTTTGAAGAAGCTTTTAGTGCAGGATACTATTTCATATGCGGTATTTGTAGAAGATGGTATGCATCTACAGCTTCTTTAGTCATTCATTTTTCTGGACATTTTCAAGATTGTCCTACATGCGAAAAATGCGGGGAATCTTTTGCTGAAGCTCAAGATTATGCTGATCACTGCGCCCAACATGTCGGATACACGTGTCTCGTCTGCGAAGAAACTTTTTTCGAGAAAGTGGACTTCGATGCCCATGTACTTGAACACAAATTAAAGTGCTTTAAATGCAAAAAGCGCTTTCCTTCTGAAGATGAGCTTAAAAATCATTATACTAAGCATTATGATATTATAAACCTTCAGTGTGAAATGTGTCATAACTATTTCAGCTCAAGAAGAAGCCTACGTTTTCACAAATCTTCTCAGCATTCTATAACAAAACAATACAAATGTAAATTTTGCAATGAAAAATTCACCCAACTTAGCAGTCAGAAACGACATATTCGATTTATTCATAAGAACTGTAAGCCTTTTGTTTGCCATTTATGTGGTAAAAAATATACAATAAAAGGTAGTCTTGAAACGCATTTATTGAATCATAATGGAGAAAAACCTTATTGCTGCATTATTTGTGATCGCCGCTTCGCTGATAAGCGTAATTTCAAACGACATGGTCAACAGCATGTTGCAGTGGAAAGTGTTCCGTGTAAAATGTGCGGAAAAGTGTTTCCCACGGACAAAAAACTCAGATCTCACGTCTGGCTTCATTTAAATGAAGGAGCTTATAAATGTGATATGTGCACCCGATCGTTTAGCTACAGCAGTCATTTGAAGCGCCACAAAATGCAACACAGTGGCGAAAGACCGCATGTTTGCAAGATATGCGGAAGTGATTACATAGAAAGGTATGAACTTGCTCGCCACCTAAAGAAGAAACATAAATTCGACCAGGAAAAAGTGGATAAAATCATAGCATTTTTAAAATATGGCAGAACAGAAGAAAAAAGCGTTTGATATTTATGTTCTTGGAAAAGTACTAATTTTTCTTGTTTTGAATCTGATATTGCGTATATATGTCAAGGAATTTCTGTTCTGGAAAGGCTTGTAAGTATTAGTCACATATTCCGCCTCCCCCCCCTATTTTTCCAACACGAAACAGATGTAGCTGAATAAACTTACTTTATTGTCTAGAGAATATCTATTCGTTTACCATATTTGTTTACTTAAAGTATTATCTGTAACAACTAAAAGTTTAGGTACTTTTGGGATAATGGAAAGCCACTGTAAAATAGATTTAATTTGTTTTCCAATGGCGAATTTTTTCGGGATTGGCAATCAAAGAAGTTTGCCAAGATTTCGAATATGCGATAGATAACTTCGAACCGGTTTTCATCTGGTTCGAATTTCCTTAAAAATATTAGCCAAATAAATATTTAAAAATATTTCCTTAAAAATATCACACTGATAAACTATATCATATCTATGGTTCGAACGTAATTGTGAGCACAAAATTAACTAGACATAAATATGGTAAACCTAACGATACATTAAATTTCACAGAAAAAAAAATAGTTGACAAATTACTTTGTAGCTCATGAGCCTCACGGCTCAAAATCTCAACATTTTGGTGAGCTTTTGAGACTCGACTTCGGCTTCTCTTAAAAAGCAGAAAAAAAAAAAAAAAAAAAAAATTAAGAACTTAAACGTACTTTAAAATTTGATGGAAAGTGGGCGAGGCTTTTAATGCCAAATTTCTTGTTATTCGATTGTCATGTTTCATTCAAATGCTGTTCTTATTAAGCTGGAAAGAAAACGAACTTGTCGTTCGAGCATATGTTGCATCTTGCCGATTTTTCTTATATTCAAATTGAATACATCATAAAATTAATTTAAATTTCCAGTTTCTTAGTTCTTTTTAGAATACCTACCTTTAACGCAGCCACTTGTCTTTATTTGTTACCTTTGCATATGGAAATGCTTGTCCATTTATTTCAGAAACTATTGGGTGTGCTTACCACAGTTTGAAGAGCGAATATTCGATGGAGTGATAAAGATTAAAAAAAGACTGAAATTGGATGCAATACATATTGTATGAGAAGTATAGTATTTTATGAAATTTTAAGAGATGCTTCCCTTAGTCTTCGGAAATTTAGAGCTAAGTCGTAAATCTTCAGATTTTGAATCAAAATGCTTGTTACATAAATTGTCATAAATTTTGGGGAAAGATGGATGACATTTTTTTTCTCAAAAAATGAAATTTTAATAGCTTGCTGTATTTCATTTACATATTGTTTAAAGAATAGTTTTTTGAGTTGCTATAAAAATTATATCAAATTATTCGTTGTAATTACTCTTCGTAATGGCAGTTTTATTTTTGAAAGAACTTGCTGAAACCGCTTTCATAATTCAACTGAAGTGTTTGTTACACATTCTTTAAATAACATGTCTAAATTATCCAAAAGAACTGTGATGTATCTGAAAAAGTGACTTAGCAATAGAGATTTATTCATTTCTAGAACAGCGCAAGAAGCGAAATCGAGTACAAAGTTTACATTTTTATTAGTTAAGTACTTAATACGGAAAATGGAATTGTACCAGATTTGGCTGATTGAAAAAGGAAGTATATAATTTAATGTACAAACTTCATCAGTATACAATTCTAGAAAAGCTCACATAATTATTCAAAAATAAAATGAGAAAAATTACTTATAATGTATTCTTTTCCATTAAATCCCTTGTTGATATAGAACTTGAATAGAAAACGAGAAAAAAAGACTAATAATAAATTCCGTGCATACAGTTACCATAATGAATATGATGAAGAAGAAAGAAAACATAACTCATTAAATCAAAACGGAATTTAAAATACTTTTACTACTAAGGGAATTCGAAAAATTTGAAAGAAAATAGTAAATTGCTGCTTTTAAAAATATTTGGAAGATTGAACTAAACTGTTTGAAAAATACATTAAAGCAATCGATTTGTTAATCAAAAAATATAATCTCTAATGAAATGAAGAACAATATTTTATCTATCAAGCGTTTATTTTTCTGGTTTGCATTACTTACAGCTAACCACTACAATGGCAATTGTAATGTAAGTTTAGCAACGGGTTCTTAACGCGTATTTCCCTTCAACTAATCTTTTGGGATCTTAATATGACATCATTTGATTTCAGCATCTCTTCTTGTGAATGAGGACTTTAAATTAGAAAAGAAATACTGAAGTGTAGTGAATAATTTTGAAGAAATAGTATTTACAAGCTACGAAGAGCTTAATGTTTGTGAGGTAGTAGAGAAAGAGATTGGAAGATTTGAGCTACGAGATTGGACGTTGTACTTACGCTGAGAAGAAAAGGTAATTTAACCCACGATGCTTATTATCAGGATGCATTACGGTATCCGAAATTAATGTTAAAGATTACTTCCTGACTTGAACCCTCAGTTAGATATATAAATTTTTTTGTACTCTTTATAGTCGTGAACGCGTAAAGATAGTTATTTTTCATATGTAAAACAAATATTTATTTCTAGATCATTATAAGGATATAATAAATATTAGTTAATTTTCGAGTTGACTTGTGTGAACTTAACTGGCTTGCGGTGTCACAAATTGATGATAACATAGAAGAGAAACCGGAACGTCACAATCGCGCCCAATGTGGGTACAAAAAGCGTCGAACACTGAATCACTCTTTCTTTTTAGCAAAAGCACAGGTCTAATGTCGTAGTTCAAATTTTCCCCGTTTTTTTTTTTTTTTTTTTTTATAAATGCTACTTCATCAGTCTCAGTTATTGTTCTACAATATTTCGATTCTAATTTACATAAGTCATGATTCATTCACAAGAAGAATTCCGAAATCAAATAACGTCATATTAAAACCATTAAAGATTAGTTGAAGAAAAATGCGCTTAAGAACCCGTTATAGGTTACTTTATACGAAGATAATTTAAACAAAGCCTTTTTAACGCATAATTATAAAATTTTATGTTCTTGTAACCTGCATCAATGCTCTTTTACTACTAATTCGCTAAGACATCTACTTGTAACGTTAAATAAACTGCATTTGGAACTTTGTTAAGTGATCCTTTAAGAGTCAAGATTTTTCTCAAGTAAATAAAGCGCAATTAATTCGTCAGAAACTCACGTTACTAATTATAAAAAGAGTCGAAAAACGAAAATCCTCTCCCTTCCAAGAAATATCAAGCAAACATTTTTCTAGAATAAACTGTCTAATGAAATAACGTTCATTTTAAACATAGATGGAATTAAATATTTTATTTAATCGCATTAATCACACACTCACACTACACACACACCACACATATGTATGTGTGTGCACGCAAAAATACATTAAACTAAAGGAATCAGCTTTCTAAATTTAATATTAAGTAGTATTAAGTTGTTATAATATAAAAACTGAAAGGACACGAGTAAAAGCATTACACTCTAACCAAATTAAAATTAGCGATTTAAGTTAGAGAATATATAAACTTCAAAAAGAAATAATCATAAAAACACAAAAAGAGACGTTAAAATACAACACAGAAAATTGAAAATATAAAACTTTTAAAAATATATAAAAAAAAAATGGAAATAAAGCTTCTTAATACTGCCATAGACTTAGGGCTCCGTGTAGCTCACATTAGTATTAATGACTAAACATTCACTTCACTGATATCCTTATATATATATATAAAAAAGTAAGGTATGAACCTAAGTTCACGTTCTTAAGACAATAATTCACATGAAGGAAAAAGATTTATAGAGTAAAAGAAATTTAAGTAATCAATAAATCTACAAGCCCGTAGAAATCCGAAATATACAATTATAAAATGCATTAATACAACGTAAGAAAGAAAATGCGATAAAAATATAAATTTAAATAAATAAATAAAAAAAAAATAGCTCACTCAAAATTTAACTTAAATCGAAAAACTTAGTCATCTCAAAAATAAATTTTAACTCATAGAAAAATAAATTACAAAGTTAAAATTAAAAAATTAATGCTCCCTTTATACATTTAAGTTATATTTAAATCTTTACAAAATTAAAAAAAATATCAACACCGAGGCAGAAAAAGGAAATTATGTAGATTAAAAAGAAATAAAAACATAAGAAAAAATTCCTTAAAAAAGACTAAAAAAATAATATAGAAAATTAATCAATTTATAATTCTTGTAATATATGAAGAAATCAGCTATAATACAGAATATAATTAAATTACTTTGAATATCTATAGATCTAGTAACCAATTTAATATTACGTAAGATATAATTATATATAATGTTTCTGAATATCGACAAACTGTAATTACTTTCAAATAAAGATACGTTATTTAGAAAAAAAAAAAAAAAAACCGTAAATGTCCCTTTTCATAAATATTGCAAGATTCTTTGATCTACAATTGTTAAATTATTATCTAAGTGTTGATTTTCATATAAATTTTTATTACTTAAATTTTATTACATAATTTTAGATAAGAAGGATGAAAAGATAAATCAAATTTATATTCCAGGCTAATTTTTTTTAAATTATTAGATCATCAGTGTATCTAAACAATGTATAAATATAATAAACTGTATAATTTTGTTCATAACTATGAGAGTAAATACATATTGGTAATATTATTACTAGCAAGACCACGTTAGGGTATGCCTTTAATCAGTTTATATTTTTATCATTAAAAATAATATTTATTTTAAAAATAAATTAATGAGAAATTTAAATTTTTTATTTGAAATGGAACTATCAATTTTTAATTTTGTTAAATTAACATGAATAATTTTCATTAAATCTTTAATATCTATCAAATCAAACAAATCTTAAGAATCATAACTATATGTTGAATAAATCTCTTTATCATAAGCATAGTCAATAATTTCATAACTATTTTTATTAATAATTGTTTCATTCGAATCATCAATATTTTTTATAGTATATTTTGAAATCTTACTTTCTATATTAATGGAAGTATTAAAACAATCTGTAACAAATTTAAATTTAACAGGAACTTTATGTAATTTAGGAGTTAAAAATATGAGGAAATTTCATATTGTTATATTATGTCCTAATTTTTTATGCAAAGTTTTAATCCTGTAAGAAATATCTCTTTACTACTTGTACTATAAATAAAAGAATCATTATTAAAAAAGACTTATTAGTCAAAATATTATATAGCTCTTTTTGCACACAGTGGCATAATTTCCAGGTATTTTATATTCATAGCAAATAATAAATTTATACTTGTGTGTTTTTTTTTTATTGAACTTTTCAGATCTCTGTAATTAGTGTATACTTTAGTTTCAAAACTCATGTTTTAACCTCTTCATCTATACAGTTCTTATATTCTTTAAAGACTTCAATTAGTAAGCTACATTTAATAGCCAAATCAGTTAAAAAAAGTTCAATATTTTCATTAATTATTTTCTTAATATAGATATTGTTAGAAATAATAAGTCTAAAACCTCTACCTTTATTCAAAATATCTCAAAGATTTTTTTTACAACATTTATTTTATCAATGATCACATGCTAGTATTCTTCATTAAGTGATTCGCTATAATCTTCACAGTTGCATACATCATTGATTTGATACGCTTCAGTATTAATAATGATAAATAATGCATCTCATACTTTTATTAAATTTAAAGGAGTTTTTTATTATTAACATTATCATTAAAAATCAATTAATAAGAAAATCAAATTAAAAAAACTTTTTTAAAGTAACGTGTTGCAAAGAACAGATTTCGCAACAAAACAGACTGTCATATGCAACGCTTTATATAGATTAAAATTTAATTAAAATAAGTATTACAAAAATTAAAAATTTTATTATAATTTTTAAAATTTTATTATAAATAAAGATAAAAACATTCAGAACTAAACCGTGCTAATAAAAGCTAAGCATTGAAGTTGTTTTGTGTTATATTTTGTAGATACTATATATATATATATATATATATATATATAATTCAAAAGTTAGGAGAGTTGTATCGATATCTTGGTTATCAAGCATTGTTCCAAAATTTAGTAAATTTTTTCAAAAATTAAATAAGGAAGTTTATATAAAAAATTCACAAAGGAGTAAAATTTTCTACGATTTTATAATAGATTTTACTATTGTACCGATTCACTCATACTGTCTGCAAGAATCAATAATTTAGGTTATTTGAGCGCTATTCCAAACACTATATGGATAATATGGATCTTGCTATAAAAAGCATTCTTTATAATAATACTGTTACGAGCATGAGACGGCGCCTCCCTGTAACGGAATCTTATGAAAGAAAAGGAATATTTACGGACATATCAGCAGTCAATCAAAAGAAGGTTAATCAATGAGCCTTTAACCTTGGCAACGGTTTTGGTGACTATTTTGGTAATTTGGCGAGAAGCGTGGTGACAAATTGAAAGTTACAGACTTTTTCTGAATTTTTCTATGTGACATCATACCAGGCCGGAAGAAGTATAAATACGTGGTGAGCCTGAGAAAAGGAGAGTCAGTTTGCCTTTGAAATCTGCTTTGGAGATCGATCGGGAAAGCGATTGGGAAGCTGTCGGCACTTAGAAGCGGATCTGGGAAGGAATTGTTTGTAGCGTGTCGAGTGAATTTGTGGAGAAGCAGCTTTTCGAGTGAATTTGTGGAGAAGCAGCGTGTTTCTACCGAGAGATGGAGAAGCTATCCTTGGAAGTCCAGAGTATTACTGCGGAGGTATGTCCGTAGTGAGAACTATGTCATTATCCTCCTAGGTCTAGGTGGACTTGATTTCACTCCCTCACACCGAGAAATTTTAATAACAATACATTTCCCCAAATAAACTCATGGGTTTAGATACTTGAACAGCCATTTTTTTTTTTTTTTTTTTTTTTTTTTTTTTTTTGCATTACTTTAAAACAGTGTTTACGTTTGAACTCGTTTTCCCTTGAATTAGCAATTGAAAGATACTTTGAAATTAGTTAAACAATATTTTATAGTTATTCATGATTAAAAATCAGGGTTATGTGAATAATATCCCGCAATCAAAATCTATTCTACAGATTAATATGCTTCCTATAAAAATTTGAAGAAGGAGTTAAAATAAGTACTTTGAACTCCAAAATTAAAAGTAATAATTGTGTGATTCAGAGTTTGTGATATTCTTAAATTTGTTTCGATGCTTATAATTTGATTCAACTTTGTGATGAGTTCTTTATGAAAATAATAAAAATCACAATTTTCACTTTTGAATTAATGTAGAGATATTTATTGAATACTTCCATCGATAGCTCGATTGACAACAAAAAAACCTATGACTTTTGGTGCTGATCCAGCACACGCCCAGATTGCACCTATTTGAATTTTTTCTAGCAACGAGGGTTTATCATGCCCAATTTCATGCATTTCAATTGTTCAATTACCACATTTATAAGACTAGAGAAAAATGAGACCGCCCTTGGCAGCAGAACGTGTATTACATATTGGACAAAATTTATATTGAAGCTCTTTTTTTTTCTTCTTCTTCTTCTTCTTTTTTTTTTTTTTTTTTGCTTAGAACAGTAAACAAAAAACAAAGGAATGTTTCCATCTAAATTTATTCAAAATATCATATTTTAAATTTTCACTACTGTTTATAACATACTTTTAAGAAAAAAGGAATAGGGGAAAGTAGTTCAAAATTATCAAATATAGATTGATTTGTTCACTTGATACTAAAAGCATCTAAAAAGGACTAATAATAATGGACCTCATTATTATGATCCAGTTGACATAAACGACATTTAAAGCAACATTCAACTATTTTGAACATTCAGATTTTGTGTTCAATTAAAAATAAATGAATTTCATTAGTAGTTTTTACTGTGTTATTTTCCTAACTGATTCTTTGAAAGCAATTTTCAATTTCGAAATCAAATCCTTTTACCAGCAATAGAATATGTATGAAATTTATTAAATTATTTTGAGTTGAAAGTATTTGAATTTCCAATCTAAATTGTTTCATTTGTATATATTTAATTATTTAGAGATTTTCAAAATCAAAAGATTTTTTAAGATATCTTTCTCTCCTTTGAAATGGAGCAGTCTGTATAATTTTGAACGAGAATTTTTTTTATTCCAGAAAATTATTTTCCTCATAACTAGATTTTTTTCTTCTTCTTTTACTAAATACCCGACTTCTTTATTATTTGTTATCATACTCATATAGTATGGTTGAAATTCGAATTGGGTCTGGTTGAGTTATTCAAGAATCATGTAATCGCTTATTTTATCTGAAGCATCAAGGTTTTCACAGTTCCTGTATGAAAAAAACGAAGGGGTTCTCTCCGTCACCTGAGGAATCACGGATAAATATTAAAATCTACTGCGAAGAAAAGTCCTTTACAGCATTAATTCATTCGATTCAATAAACGTCAGCAAGCAAAAATCAGAAATGGTTAGAATTTCCCTTTTGCAAGAAAATTATTTTATTTCCTTTTACTGCTTTTTGAAAAGATTCAATTTTGTCACAGCTTAAGGTCCATTGAAGCAGCACAATTGCTTTTTGTGTTAATACATGCTAAAGAATGAACGTAGCAGAGATAAAAGAAAGATACTACCTGTGGGATATTCTTCTCTTTCCTTCTTCTTTAGAAAATAGCAATATTTGAAAATCACAAATATCTGAAAATCTCCAACGCAATCAGTAAATAAAAACGAATTTTTTTTTGAAAGAAAAACAAAATTTAAGTAATATGTATGCTCCAAACAGAAGTTAATTTATGTCACTATGAGCCACATAAATTCATTGATCGAGTTAAAAGAGTTCCCAGACGCTTTTCAGAACCATGCCATGCCCTTTAACTTCCACCCTATCAGGTTTCTTAACTCAATCTCAAAAATCTTCGAGCAAGTCCTCCTAAATAGATTACTCAATCATACCATACCTAATAATATTCTACTTGATTCTCAATTTGGCTTCAGATCCAGCCATAGCACCGTTCATCACCTTCTTAGAGATTAGTATGATATAACTGAAGGTTTCAGTTGTAAACAAATCACTGGGGGTATTTTCCTATATATACAAGAAGCCTTCGACCGCCTCTGGCACAATGGTTAATTTACAAACTCATTAACCTTAACCTTTAGAACTCGGCTGATTCTTAGTCAAAATATCTATTCCATTCGGCGCTTTTAGGATTGAGGGAAAATTTTCTTTCCCCCACTGGAAAATTCGAGTGCGCCACATGTGGTATGGTTAGTTTTCGACTAACAAAGGGGAGATAGTAAGGGTTGCTGATTTTTAGTCAGTAATCATCAACGAGTAAGTAATATCCTAATATTTGGCGCCATATCATATCACAATAATTTTTTCTGAATTCTAGGTTCTCATTTTTAATTGAGTGACTTACAAAGTTTAAAATGTATATTTATCATAACTTAGAGTCGTGTATTGCGTAAATTATCATTTTCAAACAAAACAAATAAAAAAGAAAGCAACCGCTATACCATATTACTAAGATATTTTCTAGAAGTGAGTACGTTAAAACAATTTTAAATTAATAGCTTCTGTAATCTCACGACTATACTCTGAGAATGCGATAGTTCAAACATAAACTCGTAATAATTTATTCGGTACTTGCTTAGTTATATATATATATATATATATATATATATATATATATATATATATATATATATATATATGGGTGTGTAATCGCATGACTTATTGTGCAGACTTTGTCTGTGGGGTCTCAATATTGCAACTTACATATTTAGCTGCAACATTAAACCCATGAAATAAAAAATAATATCTCATGTTTTCAAAATTATTCGACGAAATATGTAATAGAAGGAAAACTTTAAGAACTATATGTAGAACATTATTATTAAACATTTTATTTTTTTTAAATTAACGCCCTTTTAATGCACAAAAAATCAATGTACTCCAAATATTTTGATTTCACATTTTAATAACATCGCATTTTGAAGCAATAGGAAGGTTACTGGTGACGGACTTCATAAATTTGAACGACGGTCAAGCAATGAGGACAGCATCCCCTCACCAAACTTCCGCACCACACTCACATGAGGACTTAGAACCTAGACAGGCTTAACAGCCGGTTTTCAATTGAACAGGACTCGAACTCACAACTCAATCCAGACTACGAGTTTGCGAAATCACTAGTAGTCTACCGTTGCCCTTTTATGATTAAATATTATGAAAAGTGATATTTAAAAAATAATTTTTTACGTAATTGAACACGGTTCGAAGCTGCTGAGTAAATCTTAAGTACGTCAAATTAAGCCAAAACCTTCAGTTAATTTATGCATTCCAATGAAAATAATATGTAACACTTTTTTATATAAAATATTTCTATGAATCTTTAATTTTAAAGAAAAAAGAATGTTAATTTTTTTTTTTTAATATTTTTTTTTCTAAATGAGACTTATATCTTAAACTGAAAAGTTCTTGTAACAATGCTTTTGAAATGTCTATTTTAAAAATATAAAGTGAATTCTACTTTTTAAAATTTTTGGCTCTTTTTTGTTTATTTTTTCCTTTTTTTTTATTAAAAATGTATCAGTTTTAATCTTTTTTATTCTAGCCTTTTATTTTTTTATTGGTTTATGTGTTAAGAGATTTATAAATAAATTGTGTGTTATTCTTCGAAACAGTTCTGGTCAATACAAAGAGCCTAATTGCATGCCTTATAGATAATATTTGTTCTTTTTTTTGTATTCTTTTTTGCACAATATGTGTACTTTCTTCTTTTCTTTTCGTCAATTGGCCAATGAGAAAATTTATTATCATTTGTCTTCATTTTTTTACTACTGAAGGCTCTGCATTTTTATGATTTAATTTTCCTATCAGAGATGTTATTATATTCATTCTAAATTCTTTTAAATTGAGTTTTTAACTTAGTTTGGCACGACTTAAATATTAGAAACACAGCAATATCGATGAGATTAAAGAATAATTTTTTTATCAATTTCCTAGTTCGTCTAACAAAAGTGTAGGAGGATGACCTGCTGTCTCCTAAATCAACATATTTCATGGGCTTGTGGTAATCTGCCACAATATTTTGCTTGGAAGTGGTTAATTTTCTTTTCCCCATTAAACAAAGTTACCATCAGATTTTTTTGGGTGTCTATCAACAAAATTTTCTTCATCTAAATCTTTCATCAAATTCTCAATCTCTATTTCTGCGAGAAATTTCAGTTTCATTCTATAAATTCGAAGAAAAACAAGAGAAAAGAAAATTCTATCGTTCATAGACAGCCTAAAGTCATCAAATGGAGTATTTTTTTTGAATCTGGTTGTTCTTAAAGGTCGCCAATGATAAGGAATTCGCACCCAACTGATAACGTTGGCGAAAAATATCCCCACCCAATTACGGACAATAGAAGCAAAGTCGTAAAAAGGGCCAGGGAAAGTTGTAAATGCGTCAGCTGAAAAAAAAGGGGGAAAGAACTGTCTCTAGATAGCTTGGTACAGCAGTTGTACCGGAGCCGAAGCGAGGGACAAAAAAAATTTGGTACAGAATATGTACCGCCGATGTTTAAAGGTTAACTTTCCCCCTACTTAATTATCGTGGTCAATAAATACCTTAAAAATAGAACCTTTCAAGTTAGACTTGATAGCGAACTATCTGTAATTTGCAATTTTCAGGCCGGAACCTCTCAAGGGTCAGTCATTTCTCCCATATTTATTCTCTTTACACGTATGACTTCACTCAGAGTCCTTACAATAGCCTTTTTTTCTTCACGGATAGTGCAGCAATCCTCACTTAAGATGAAACACCCATTGCAGTCATCAAAATTTACAATTGCATTAAAAAAATTTAAAAAATGTAGGATCTTTGGTGGATTGCTGTAAACACTAACAAAGACAAAGGTATTATTTTTTAGAAGAGGACAGGCCCCACATCCGAACACCCAAATAAATTTCTTTAACTCCAGTATTTCAAGGAACGCTGAGGTAAAATATCTCGCGGTTATTCTGGACTCCAAATAAACTTTCAGAAAACACATACAATTCATTATTGATAAAAGCTGAGTAAAAATCCATAACTGCATCCCACTAATAGATAAACACTCTGTACTCATTCTCCCTAGTAAAATTCTTTTCTACAAATAAATTATCAGACCAATTCTATTATACGCTTCTCCTTTGTAAGGCCAAGTGGCTTCTACACACATTTAAAAAAAATCCAAACGCAGCAAAATCAAATTATTAAGAATAATAACCAACTCTCCTTGGTATGTTAGAAATTCTGTCTTACACAAGGATCTTAAAACCCCTCAAATTAATAGCCACATCAACCATCTATCCAGACGCTTGTTTCTTCAAACTTATTAATCTTACTAATCCACTAATGAGAGTCCAGCTTTTATTTGCACATAATAACGGAACCCATCCATTTCCATATTAAACATTCAATAATTACTTTCAACTCATTCCCCCATAACGATAAGTATTCCTACTGAAACACTTTCGATTTATCCTAACCCAACTGTAATCAAACTCCTATCACTCACTACTACTCCAACCTACTCAACTATTTTATTCTCTAGAGCAGTTCTTCCCCATCCCATAAACCAAGCCGAGTTTATGTTAAAGCGTATGTAATTAAATAGTCTATGCAAAACTTCGCTATCCATCTTTCTCCTTACTGTCCTATTTGTTTAAACTTCTCGTCTTAACAATACAAAAGCTTTAAAATTATCAAAATTAATTTAACTGTAAAATTAAATTTAAAAACATTTAATAAAATGATAGAAGTGTAATCTACTTACATTTCTTAAAAAAATGATATTTTTAAAAAATGATACTTATAAACCTTAAGTAATCGAGATTTACCGAGCATTGTGTGAAGGGAATACCGTTTACAGGGGCGAAAGTAAGGTAAAAAATTAAATTTAAAAAACAGATTTAAAAAAATTTCACCCTTTATATATCTCATACATCCTATATCTTTACTCTTTTCTTTTATTTTCCCGGTAAATAATATGTATTTAATACACATTTCAATATGCTTTGTTAACCTTTTAAAAAATTTCATGTATATATATAAAAAATCAGATTGAGCAAAGTGTCGCAATGACTGGCGTTCGCTAAACATTTGATTGATGTTGGGGTTGGAGTAATGAGAGACATGGTATTGATTGATTGCTTATAACTTCTCACTTAAAAGCAACCTGAAGGCTATTGGTGCCGAACCTCATAAATTTGAGCCTAGGTCAAGAAACTAGGCCCGACACTTCAGCTGGCACCTACCTTTCCAAACTTTCACACCTCGCCAACGAAAAGACCTGGAGCCTTGACTTGCTTCAAGTCCTCTTATTAAACGTGCATCATCCCCACTATACGGTGGATATTCAGTGTCACTTGAGGTCGAATCCCCGACTCGATGGAAATAACCCCGGCCAAGAGCTCTCGACCATGACCACTAGGCTGACGTGGCCTCCATGAGAGATGTGGAGTAATACAGCCCCAAAGTTAAATTTGACTTTAATTGCGAGTAATTTTTCTGTCACTGATTTGAAAGTTTTTTTTTTTTTTTTCTTTTGTAGAAAGGTGTATGTTGAAGAAATTTTGAGGTAAAATCATTGCTTCATTTGGGCCACCGTCGTACCCTGATGTGTTAAAAGAAATGTTCTAACCACTTAGCAATTTTGATGGTCTTTACCTAATTTTCAGCTTACTGTTATAGGAAGGAGCTTTATGAAATTTCTGAGAACCAATGAGCAATCGAGAGTGGCAAGTGGTGTGGGGGAAGAACCTTTCCTTTTTAGGATGGCTTACAAACTTTCGCCCACTTAGGAGTCACTCTTGATAAATAGAAATGCATATGTAAACTGAATTTACGGTAACTTATCAAGAACCTCTTCGAAAGTGTCATGATCTGTTCAGTCAGTCAATAGAGACTACAAATAATTGATTAAAAGTGCATTGACGATAAAATCTTACTTTTCTTGCAACACGCTGAGAATTTCTTTAGTCAGAGGTGTGTCCCGAGCAAGGATGATGCACTAGTTGTTTGTGAAATCCGATTCCGCTTATTGCTTATCTGACGACTTAAAAAATTTTGCTCCGAAGTTAAACATTTTCAAAATCTGTCTTGTTTAAGTCAAATTCTCAAGTAATACGTAAAGTAAGTAACTTATTTGTTTTTAATTAATGAACCTCCTAGAAACTGAATTCTTTTTTTTTTTTGTTTTGAACACTGTTTACATGAATTATTGGAACTGCTATGATCGTATTGGCAAACGTTCGATTCTTATATTGTTATATAATATAAAAAAAATTAATTTTAAGTTGATATGTCTTGTATAATTCATCAATCTTTGTAATTTTATATAGTTTTAGCAGTGAAATATTTTATTTTTATATTTTAAAGTCATAGAAATTGACACAATTAAATATTCCAGACGTTTTCTGTATTCTGGATAATTCTCATTCCGATTAAATTTTGAAATACCACTTATCAGTCACACATAAATAAATGCTATATATTCAGAGTAATGTTTGATTTGTAAATCTGAGTTTTACATTTTCTACCTTATTTATACATTATAATGATGAATTTTCTCATTTTAAAAATACATTCAATAAAACAAATTACGTACAAATTAAAGGCTGAAGTAGCCATAATCAAAAATCAATTTTTTATAAAGATTGTAGTTTGTTTCGGACTTGTCATTTTGTGATTTATTGAGTGTTTGGAATATGGATTATTTGTAGTTTGAGACATACTGCTACATGTGCCAGATTACTAAACCTGTATGAGAATAATTCAGTAGAAATAAATGATAAATTAATCAAGATTTTTTTTAAACTTAGTTTAATAAAAAAAAATCCACAGGAAATCATTATTTTGATTAAAATTTATTTTGTATGAAATGTTTGAATAATTTTCATCATCTAAATAGGATTAAAAAATTTTTATTCATATATTGTTGATCATTTACATGGTAACTTCGATGTAGTTTTTCTAAAAACCTAACCCATTTGAAACAGATATTTTTTGTAGGATGCTATAAATGTAGAAAAGGAATTTAATTTTTTCTTAGCTTATAAATATCTTTTTTATGTGAGGCTTGTAGATTGAATTTTTTTTTTGTACAATTGTCATCAATTATGTACAATAGAAAGATAATGTAATTTATTATCTTAATTAATCATGATTAGTATAATAAATGCGTAACCAGGAAGTATATTACTAGGAACTACTTTGTGAAAGCTTTCTTTCGTGTTATGTTTAGTACATTTCAAGTGCAGCCAAAATCTGATTGTTTATGTCAGTAATTACAAGGTTTCCTATCCTAGATATCCTGTTTTTCTAATAATTTATTTGTACTAAAAGGTTTTAAGTGGTTCAATTGTATGAAAGATCAAAAATAAAAATGTTTTTAAGAATATAAAAAGTAAAAAAGTATTTAGTTTTAGTTTTTTTCTTTTACCATTGAAAAGAAAAAAAAGTTAATTGTCATGCTTTATTTAATGGTCTTTTTATTGTTACTCTAGTTATTACTGTCTAAATAATTGAAAATTGTGTGTGTATTTTAGGAATAAATTAATTAGGATAATTTAGTTTTTGTTCTTAATATTTCATATACAAATATTTTATTGTAATTTCATTTCTTTGATGTAACAAACACAATTTTAAAGAATAATTTATACTACTAAGATTAGTTTGAAAGCAAATTAATTTCCTTATCCTCAAAGACTTCTCTCGGAATCTTTATCACTACATACAATCAATAACGAGAAGATATATTCAAATAAAAAATAAGTTTACTAAAAATGTAAAAAATATGCAAATTGATATTTTTGATATTGACTAAAATATTAATAGAATATTAATGTAAAGAGAAATGTCTTAATAATTATGACAAAAAAATTTCCTTGAATTGTGGTCCTTGATTTCTTTGGTCAAATCTTGAAATTAAAAGATAACTTTTAAGAAGAAAATCTTAAAGAAAAAAATTTTTTGCCTTAAAAAAAGAAATTTGCGATATCTTGGAAAAATTATTGATGATTAAGAACTTGAAGGCTCTCTTTGAATAAATAATATATTTTTTTTATGTGTTTTGATCTGGAATTATTGTCTTAACAATATTTAAGTATCCAGCTCACAGTATTTTAATGAAATATGTATAAGTTTTTATAAAAGAACTAATTAGCTTATGAAAAGCAAATTAATTTCCTTATCCTCAAAGACTTCTCTCAGAATCTTTATCACTACATACAATCAATAACGAGAAGATATATTCAAATAAAAAATAAGTTTACTCTAGTTATTATTAAATATTGAACATTATTCGTCTCTTTAGTGAAATGTAAATACTAGGTAAAATTTTTATTTTATTGGCTCTTTTTTTTTTCTTTTCTTTTCATATTAGTGTCTTATTCCTCTTGTTTTTATGTAATATTTTTCCAGTAAATATTTTATCTTTATTCATGTTACAACATTAAGTGATAAATAAAGATTGAAATTTGTACTGAGGTATTTTAAATCTTGCATTTAACTTGTTTAGTTTGTTAGTTTCATAAAAAAAAAAAAAAAACCCACAAATTTTTTTTTTTTTTTTTTTTTTTTTTTTTTGGTATTACTATAAGAAGGGAGAAGAAAGGTTTAAAATACATACTATTTTTCATAGTTTAAATTTCTGAAGTGTCTGAAATACTAAATATTTTTTTTAATCAGATATAAACAAACATATTAAAATGATAGCAGACGGCTATCTTGTTGGAGATGGTTCCTGGGAGCTCAATGTTTTAGTGACAGATCTACAGGTTGAAAGGACCCTTCGAGTCAAAGGGGACCTCCACATTGGAGGTCTGATGCTCAATTTGGTTGAGGAACTTGGTAATGCTTTTTATATCTACTTCTGTTAAATCTTATTTAAATAAATTTTTCTCTAATATTTAATAAGTATATCATGTTGTGAAGTATGTATTATTTTTTTTTAAAAAAAAAAGTAAAATATCAAGTTTGAATGTAAGAAATGTTTATGCTAGTAATTTTTTTTTCAAAAATTAGAATATAAAATTTTATCCAATATATAAAACATGATACTATTGCAGGCTATATTTTATTTATGAATTTGCATTGATTACTCTGGAAACAAATCTCATTCTTTTTAGATTTAAAGTTATATTATAATATATTTTGTAGATTCCATTATTTTTTTTCAAATTATGAAAATTTGTATCTTAAGTCCTTATGTAAAATTTAGTTTGGTGGTGGTGGTGGTGGTGGGGAAGATTTCAGTTCTAAAATGGGTAGAATATTAGCTTTCCATATGGCGAAACTTTCATCCATTCTGTAATTTATAATAATTTGATGTTGATGTAAGTACTATTTATAAAAAAATCATTTGCAATAGAGATTTTATTTGATATTATATAAATTATGTAATCTTAAAGTCACAAAATATTGAAATAAAGTGACATTCTTCATTGCCATGTGAAATTTTTTTATTTTTTTTACTGAAAGCTCATTTCAGATACTATGAATGTTGTATTTTCAATAGCTTTAAAAGTAAAAGCTTGTAAAATTTTTTTAAAGAAAGAAGTTAAATGCTTTCTTTGTATATTGGCATATAAATATTTTTATTTTCACAAATAGTTATCTGATTGTTTCATGCTATATCTGAGACATCCTGCTCTTTTGAAATGTTTTAGTCTTTTAAATGTCTACTTCATTATTATAATTAATAAAATTTAATTATAATAATAAAATAAAAATAAATATTTAGCACTATTAGTTTTTTGAAAGAAATTTTTAGTCATTCTTGAAATACTGAATTAGTTTAAGAAAATGAATTATGTACTGAATATTGAGTGAATACTATTTATCATGGATAACTTGAAGTTGAATTGTATGTATGCATGTATGAATTTCATTAAATTAAAATTTTTGCAATTAATCACTTTTAAAGTGAGAATATTAATTCTTATATGTTATGTTTCATTTTCATTCAAATTGTTTTTTGACATTTTATTATCATTCATATAAAAATTAAAAGTTAAAGATATTTCTAATTTTTAGATGTTGCTATTGATTGGTCTGACCATGCTTTATGGTGGCCAAAGAAAAATATGTGGTTGTGTCGCACACGATCCACTCTGGATCAGTGTGGCATCCAAGCTGATGCTCTTCTTCACTTCACTCCAATGCACAAATATTTAAGACTTCAGTTACCAGATTTAAGATTTATTGATATAAAAGCTGACTTTTCTGCTAAAACTTTCACTTCAGTGAAAAAGTTGTGTAAAGAGCTGGGTAATATTTCATTTTAATTATTTCATATCAATGCTACATAATATTTTTTTGCTATATGCATGAATAACATATATAAATTTATAATTTTAGGACTATGTGTGTTTGCCATTGCAAGCAGTGCAGTTCTTTATTAACTAACAAGAAATTTTAATCTTTGCAACACTATATGTATGCGATAAAGTTAATAATTTTTATCATACTAAAAAAATTAATATAATATTTCTGTTAAAGTAATACATACAAAATATTATTTTCAACATACATAATAGTCTATATTGAAAATAATTTTATTTTCATAGTGTGATTTTTTTTTTGTTCAAATTTCCTGATAACGAAAAGTGGGAAATATTAAGGGGGGAAAAAAGGAATTAAATTGATAAATCTATTTGCCTTTCAGTATTATAAACTTATGGAATGAAAATAGATGCCTTTTGATGTAAAATTAAAAGCATCTTTTAATTTTGAACTAGTGTGTTTTTAAACTGAATGAATTTTAAATTAAAAAATTCAGTGTAATTTTGTGTTTTTAAATAATGAAAATTGAAATGAATGCAATAAGCTGAATGTTAAATCCTAGGAGATTGCAAAGTCTTTTTAACTTGATCTGAATGTTTGGAACAAAATGTATCCATTCATTTGACTGTGGCTCAGAATTGTGGTCCATTTGCTATAAACATGCATAGCTATAGTGTAACATTTCAACTGTAAACAAACTAGTAATAATTTGTTTTGTTTTAAATTTTATTTTACTATCTTAAAATATAGTGAGTTAGGTTTAACTGCATTTTTGAATATGTTGGTTTTTGTCTATTTTTAGTGTATAATTTTTTGCAAAATTAATAGCAAATGAATAAGTTCAGGAGAAAAATAAGTGCATTGTGTATATTATGCAAGATTATTTCTAAAACCAGATGTTTGTATGCTCTCAATCTTGGAAACTGAATTTGTTGTTTAAATCACTTGATTCATATTAAAGGTATACGACATCCAGAAGAATTATCTTTGTGTCGTCCCTTGACTTCTGATCATTTGAAACGTAATTATCCTCGTGGAGTTGGCTGCACACCTCGCCAAAGAAGTAAGGAACCTACAGCTGGAATAAATCTTAGCCAGAACAACAATAACAAGTCAGATGGTTTCTTGACACCTGATACATCTGGATCAACTGGGACCCCTTTGAATACAGTATGTTAACTGTTTTCTTTAAAAAATTTCTTTTTTTGTTTCAACTATTTAATGTGTTTTTGTAGTTGATTTAAATTTCCAAGTGTGACAATTTTTATATTTATTTGAAAAATTTCCTAAAAAATCTGCATAAATAGAAAAGATTTTTTTTTGTTATATTTTCAATGTTTAGTTGTAATATCTTTTAGTCAAGGGAAGAAGTAGAATAGGTAAGTTACCAAGGAAGATACATTAACAGTGAAGGAAGAAAAGTCTGAAATGAAAGGAAGAAATAGGTTTCTAAACATAACTTAAGAAATGAACTATGGAAGGGAAGAGAAATTACTCATTCCTATTCACATTACTTTTTTGTATGTGCAATTGAGTTATTACAATCTGTGTATTACGTGTTATTACCCTCTCCTCCCTCAGTATAACTATGTCCAGTGACTTGTATTGTGACTTGAGTGTAAATTTATTCTTATTTTAAAAATATTGCTTTTTTAATGAAGTTATTTTCAAGGCAGAATTTTGTAAAGACTTGCTTTTCAAAATTTTTTTAATGTAGCTATGTCTTCTATTTTATATAATATTATTATTAAAGAAATATATTTTTGTTTCTGGGGGAACTAATAAAAAATAAGAAATGTAAACTTTTAATTTTTTTTTTAAAGATGATGTTGAAAGCAATTAAATAAGTTAAAATACAATGAATCGTTTAGAACATCTTGAACATAACTGTAGTTAAGACTTAAAAACTTGTCTGTTCTTTACTGTTATACAAAAAAATAGTAAGATGTGTTATGTTTTGTCGAATATGTGTGTGTGTGTGTGACATACTAGTTATATTCTATGATTACTTAAGTTTTAGTTTAGTTTTATTTATGGCTTGTAAGAAGGTGTTAGAATCTATGTTTGTTTCCTGTAATTTGTACTTGATGTTCTTTAAATTTTGTTTTTTAATTAAATAATTACATATATTTAAGTGCTCAATTGTTTTCAAAAATTAATATTTTTTTTTATTTGTTTTAAAATGTTTTTTTAGTCATGGAATGATGGAAGAAACTACTCGCCATCCACAGCCATGTTCAACGGATCTTCTTCCTTCCTCAATTACTCTGCAGACAGCAACATGTCTGCAACTGATCTGCCCTTGGCTCATAGCCCCAGGACCCCGAATGAAGAATCGAGGCAAGGTGTTTTACGTCCAAAGAGTTTAGCTGAGAGAGCTCGTCTCAATGCTGGGTACATATTTCTTCATTTATCTTTCCTTTTGATGTTTGGTGTTTGATTTAAAAAAAAAAAAAAAAACCTTGTTGAGCTTGCTATAATGGTAAAAATTTTGAGTATATTTATTAGTAACACTGTCTGAAACTTCTTTTGTTTGACTGTAAGACATTTTGCTGGCTTTTATAAGAGTTTTTGTCAGTACAGTCACATAAACATGTGTCTTATCACCTATGTATACCATTTCAAGTAACTTCATTTCTATTATACTCCAAATGTGAAACATCAATGACTTAAGCTTTGCTGTGTATCTAAAAAGGGGAGATGCAAATGAATAATTTATCAATTATATATCAATGCAGTTTCTCAAGAAAATTTTATTGATTTATTTGATAGAAAATAATTATTTGTTTCTCACTTTGTAAATATGTATTTTATAACTATTATGTTAAAAATAAAAAAAATGTGGTTTTCGAGGTTATTTATTAAATATTTACTCCTTCAAAATATGTATTTCAGTTTTAATTTGATTTCCAAATAATACCTCTTTTGTAAAATGTAAGTTTTTATTAGAAATTATTTAATTAAATGGTTGTAATTAATGTAAGTAAAATGGTTGTTTTTTAATGCTTTGAAAATAATAAAAATGATGGTTGCTATTATCACTAATAGCTTTTTCTATAATTTATGGTTGAAATCTTAGCCACTAACTTTTTTTCTCTTAGTATTATTAAATTGCAAAGATATTAAATTGTTATTATATTAATTGCCTTTGAATGAAGTGTATTGATACAAAATCTAGATATTGAAAAGTTTGCCATTATTATTTTTTTTCCCCAAGTATTTTCTACTAAAATAATGATTGATTTAAGAAAATGAAATTATTTTCTATGATTATTGAAGTATAAGATTAATTGTATATATTTGTCATCTTAAATACATTATTCATGTATGAGTTGACAACTTGAGCTAATATTAATTTTTAATTATTACAGTTGGTTGGATTCTTCTCTGTCTATTATGGAACAAGACATTAGAGAATTTGACACCCTTCTTTTGAGATTCAAGTTTTACTCCTTTTATGATCTAAATCCCAAAGTTTGTATTTTTAGTTTTTTTTATTTTATTTATGAATTGCAATGATTTATATTTGTTCAAAAATTGCAGCCTAATGAAAGTTGAATAACATTTTAAACTGGTTTTAGTGTTTGCGAAAAATATTCCAGGTTTCATTTATTAAATAGTATCATTGTAAACAAATTTTTAAATTTAAGAATATTAATTAAAAGGTATAAAAATTTGATATTGAAGACGCTTAACTTTTCCTTTCATAGTATGAAAGGAATTGAGTTCCTTTTAATGCTTAATTTCATATTGATTTTTCATTTATAAAAGTTATGAAAAACTTTTTTTACTCTTCCTTTCTGATTTGTGCATACATTTTGAACAATATTATTGTATTTCTATTCTGAAATGAACTTTAAAACAAACAAAAGAATAATTTGATAATATTTCCTCCATTTTGATTTAAAAAGGCTCTAATACAAATGGTGCTTCATAGTTACAAATGCTAGGTGTAATACTGTTCACAATTTCTAAGTATTGTTAATAATCAAAAAATTATTGATTATTTTTCAGTGAGGGAAAAATTGTTTTCCTTGTTTATTTTGCAACTATATTTACTTAAATTTTTAGTAATATTAAAATGAAATGAAGCTATATCTTAATTTTGAGAGTACTCTGTCCTCCTGTTACTTGTGTTTTTGGTCCTGTTATCAGGGTACAGAGAAAGGTTTCACTTGTTCTGAAAGTTGTAAAGAAAGCAGTACCTGACCCACCTGCTGCTTTGAGGCTGTCTATTTTTGGCAGTTGGCTTTCCCTCAGAAAATCTGCTCTACTTTTTTTGTTTGAGTTGGAGCAACTCCAGTTTCTTATTCATTCTTTCATTCATGGGCTCTTTTACTTACCTTCAGTGCTTCCAAAACCTGCAAATTCTTATTTATAATTTATCTTTGTCTAAACACTTTTGGGGGGAAACTTTTTTAACTCTTTCCAAGTTTAATTATGAATAACCTCAAGGTATTAATGCATGAATTTATTCTGCACTCTTTGTGTGAAGTACTATTTCTGAAGATGGATTTATCGAGACATGAATAAAAAAAAAAAAAAAAAAGGCAAATTCATATCAACAGGGTAATTGAATTGAATTGTTAGAAGTTATTGCAGTAGATGAAAAAATTTATAAATTTAAATAACAAGTTTGAGCAAATTTTTTTTAACCCATATTTTCTCAATAAACTTCAGTGCATTATTCCTTTAATATATTTTTCGCTTAGAACATTTGAATCACTTATGAAAAAAACATTCCAGAAAAATTTCTTGAATTTTAGAAATAAGATTTAAAGTGACTAATTTGAAATTAAAGGAAATTTAAGTTTGCCTTAAATGGTTTAAAATGATTTGTTATGCTAACAATAATTTAAATAAATATGATTTTTCTTAAGCGTTACTTTAATATTTATCGTTCTAATTTTTGGCGAAAGTTTTTAAGTTGACCACATAATTAAATAAGTATTATTGATAAGATATTGTGCAGCTGTGTAATCCTTCTGAAAATTTTGCTGAATATATTAATCACTGAAGAAGGAATATTTTTTTCATGATAAAATATTTTTAAAAATTAAGCCTGATACATTTTATTGTCTTCCATTTATGTGCCTGTTATAAAATTTGATGAAGAGAAAATCAAGATTTTAAACCTTTTACAGTGTTTTTACAATTATTTTTCTTAGTTTGTATATTTTATCTCTTTTATTTAATGGTAAATAAATGTGTGGAATTATGGATAAAAATTTGGTGCAGCAAAGCTAGATTTGACTCTTGAGCCATAAACCCTCAATCATTCACTCCCTTCCTTACATAAATAGTCTTAATTAATTATGTAGTAATTGATAATTATTATTCTGATTCCATTGAGTGAATATTTATAAACACTGCTTTCACTGTACATTTGGTGGTAGAAATTTTATGTTCTTTCAATTGCTTATTGTCATATTTAGCATTCAGTAACTACAAACTATTAATCTGTAAAGAATAAATTAATGTATAAGAAAAGACAATTCTCAAAGTTTTTTGTGCGTAAATTTTTGTTGCCTTACTTAAAACAAGCATTCACAAGAAAGCATATATATATATGATTTTCTCATTATTTCTATGAATGCTGCATTTGTTAACATTTTGCATGTAGG
The DNA here is from genome assembly GCA_019974015.1 of Nephila pilipes. Classification (NCBI taxonomy): domain Eukaryota; kingdom Metazoa; phylum Arthropoda; class Arachnida; order Araneae; family Nephilidae; genus Nephila; species Nephila pilipes. The sequence goes on from BMAW01013113.1 coordinate 824,708, forward strand.
TAGCACATTTCTATATTTTTACGTTGCATAGAAGGAAAAATGCCCGCATGCAATGTGTTAAGTAACTGTATGTCTCCGATGGATATGAGCATGCATGGATATGCAATCACAACGATATGCATTTTTGTATTAGCGTTCTTATTAAATCAATTTCAACCAATGAATAGAAATTTTAGCTAATACTTTAAATGAATTAAAAGGAATTTTTTTTATATGCATATTTAATCTATGTCTACCACTTAAAAATTATTTTTTAAAAAATATAATATATTTTCTGTAATTTCAATAGAAGGCAATATAATTTGTGTACTGTCTCTTGAAATGCTTCAAAAGTGGTGGAAAATACTGTAAAAGGTTTGAATTGTAACAAAATTATATGGATAACAGAATTAAAAAAAAAAAAAAAAAATCAGGTGTGCAATTTATTTCTTATTGAAAAATGAATGTCTAATTTATAAATGTTTAGTTTTCATATATTAATGTTCTAATATTTGTAGAAAGAAAATATGTAGATATTTTCTATGAAGTTTTTCTAAACTTATCTTGTCTTTTTTTTATATATTTTAACAGTATTTTTTATTGAAAAAATATTTTGTGTTATATGACAACAATTGGTTTATTGTTTAACAAACTGATTGAAGATACTTTTCATAATTATAAAGTTAAAGGCTGTTGATCTTACTACTTCTTGCTTATTATTTTAAATATAACAGTGATGAGCAAGCATGAGGTCAATTGGAGCTGTATTTTGATTTTCCTTGTATTTTAAAGAGACATGTTCTGATTTTTTATATGTTATGAAGAGCTACACCATTTGGTTTCATAGTATTAAATTTACATGTTCAAGCTTAATGTTACATATTCTACTCAAATCTTAAGTTATGTGTAAAATATACATATATAAGAAAATATAATTGAGAAAAAGAAATTATATACTAATTACTACAAAATTTTAGTAAAAAAAGAAAAGAAAAAAGAAGAAGTATTATTAAAATGTATAACATTTGACAAAGTTCTTTGCTCAAATCTTAGAAAGCTGGAATAAAATTTGATGAAGACTTTCACAGCAATTCTGTGAGATAAATTGATTAGTTAAATATGAATGATGTTTTGACTTCATGAAAATTTATTTTGGAGTACAAAGTTTCACAGTTACATGTTACACCAAAAGTTGGAATGATTTAACTAGTAGTTTTCTAGGTCTGAGTTGAATTTAACTTAACAAAGAACTGTATGGGATTCTGAAAGCTGTATTTTTGCCCACTCTTAAAGTTTAACTTATTTTCTATCAAAAGTTCTAGATATTTGTTTATAATTTATAGAAGGTTTTGTGAGAAGTGTAGCAAATGTTTAATCTCCCCTGAAATAAAATTGCCAAGGAGATTTTTTTTAAAAAAATTTTGGGTTAGAATATGGCATTTTTGTAAATATTTCATTTATACATAATTTGAAAAAGAGAAAAAAAAAAAAAATAATGCATGTTTTTAATTTTTAAAAAATCTGACTTAGGATTATTCTTTTTCAATATTTTTTCAATGCTTTATTCTAAAAGACAAAATATGTTTGTATGAGAAGTGGATTGTATTATTAAATCAGGTTTATCTAAAAGTGCATTTTTATCTCAAATTATCTTTATTAATATAATGTTTATTTTTCTAGAAAACAATATAAAATGTATAATATATTTGAAAAAGTGTGAAAATATTTCAATATACGAATGAACTATTTGTTACCTTTTTTGTAGTATGATGCTGTGAGAATTAATCAGATTTATGAGCAAGCTAAATGGTCAATTTTAGCTGAAGAAATTGACTGCACTGAAGAAGAAATGATGCTGTTTGCTGCTCTGCAGGTGTGTATCAAAAACTTCTTAACTATGAGCTTGTAAAATGCAGATGAGTTTTTTAGACTAAGTGGATCATTAGTAGAAATATTAATCATCATTTGTTCATTTTACTGAAAATTTTTACTCAATATTAGACCTGTATAATGAAATAAAAAGTTATAATTGTGTAAAGTGTGCTTTAAATTGCAAGATTATGAGTATTTGAGAGCAATGAATAAAATATAAATCGGAATGCTCAATAAAGTAATTTTCTAATGAATTAAAATTGAGCTTAAATATTTGTCTGTCTTATACATCTTTGTGTTGGACTTAGTAATTTTATTTTTGTATTATAGTGGTAATTTTATTTTTGTATTATAGTGTATGGTGAATGTTTATATTACAATAAACTTAGTTAATTTCATTGTGAAATTAAACTAATATGTTTTAAAAAATGAAACAATACTTATAATTTCTGTAACAATGGTAATGTAATTGGTATTAACAAAATTTTATTTGGTATGAATGAATTTTTAATAGCATTATTTGAAATATTATTTGACTTATAGAGATATCTAAATGTCACATTTGAAAATGAAAGTGTAAAAATTAATGAAGATGCTAGGTTGTGTTGTTACACAAAATTTTATTTGTTGAATAAATTAATCTATATTTATGCAGATTTGCTTAGTCTTATGAAATTATTATTTTAACCGTGTACTTAATATTTTAACCACATGAATATATTCTACGCATAATATTGTCAAAAAAAACTTCATATTATATGAATTTTATATTCAAAGTCATGACAAAAAAACAATCCATACTGAAAAATAAATATTAATTACATTAGAGTACTTTCATGAATAACACTTTTTGTTAATACTGTTTTAATATTTTCTCCATTAAATTTAGCTTGGTTATGAATAGTTTTCTGAAGATTAGTTTATATTCTTTTATTATTTAGAAATAGTTTCCTATAGTTAATTAAATATATTGCATATAACCTTTTACTGGTACTTAATTATTATTATTATTTTTATGTGAAGATTTCGAAGTAAACTTTTTATCTGTAATTATGCCCATATTTTCTATTTAATTTTAAAGTCTTTTAGGAACTAAGCTATATGAATACCTTTATTTTTGGTCTTTTTAGATTGAAAATTTGTGAATCTATTTTGATTATATCTTTTATTAAATCTTATCTGACGTTATTTAATGTCTTTGATGATTAATAAAATAATTTTTATCTTTGATCCTAACAATCTTTTGAAATATTTGTTCTTTTTAGTGTTATTTCAATGTTTTTTAATTTCTTTTAATTATATCTGCATAATTATTTATGTCTTTTAGCAAATAATTATGATAAAGTACTGTAACTTTCCTAAATATCAATGGTTGATCATTCAAGATTAAATTATTTAAATTAAAAATGCATTGTGACTTATTCTAGCAGATTTCAGTCATAATTTCTTAATGATATTTTGAAAAATTGCCTTTTTTTTTCCTTTTCCCCTTTTAAAAAATAACAATCACAATATTCTACTTAAGAATTTATGTTTGAAAAATACAATACTACTTAAGAATTTATGTTTGAAAAATACAATGTTCTACTTTAGAGTTTATGTTTGAAAAATACAAGAATAAATTATCATGAAATTAATATATATCGTGTTTTTAAAGGTATTTATGCTGAATTAAAATGTTCTAAAGTATTTAACTAGGTAACACTAAAAAATTTATATATAGTTAAAGTGTGTAATTCTATTGTTTTATAAAACCTGAACTTTTTCTGCAAGTGACAGATGAAATTGTTTAAAGTGTGTCACAAGTGAATAATTTAATGAACTTTAATTAATTTTTTTAGAATCAATTATTCTTTCAAATATTTATTGACAAGCAAATAAGTTGTTAAATGAAACTATATATCCACCTACTTTTAAATAAATTTGTAATAAACCTAATCATTTCATGATCACTCATAACTTTTTTTTTAAAAAAAAATTCTATAATAATATCAATAATAAAATTCCAAAGAACAGTGATTTAGTAAGTAATTATTCCAATTTATATCTCTTATGCTCATTCATTATTCTTGTCTTTTAAAATTTGGCTGAATAATATTAAAAGTTTTGTGATAATTTTATTCTAGAACACTGGTAACAAACATTTGTTTTGGTATTGAAATAGGAATTGAGTTTATGCAGATAATTTTTTTAGCTTAATTTGGGGTTTATTAAATTTCTTTTGTTTTTAAAAATATTGAGAGTTAAGAAATATTAATGAAAAAATATTCATTATTGAATTGAAATTTATAAGATCTTATAAAACATTAAATTGAGTTGATAAATAAATTAGATAAGATATTGATGTAGATTTTGTATAAGCATATACAGGGGGTGGACAAAAATATGGAAACACCTTGTAAAATGCATGTTTGAAAAGAAAGATTAATTTTAATGAAATATGTAGGTGGCGCTGGCGTTTTTGACTACTAACGCCACCTATACAACTTCGTAAATGTGCTAAACAGTTCAGTTGTTGTCGGAGTACTGTTATGTGAGGTTGTCATTGCATTATGTCAGAGTTAACAGACTTCGAACGTGGGCAAATTGTTGGAGCACGTATGGTAGGTGCTTCCGTAAGCAAGGTAGCCGAGGTGTTTAGTGTTTCAAGAGGTACTGTATCGAAGATTTATTCCGCATATATGAAAAGCAGAAAAACATCATCTGCTAAATCACAGCGCGGACGAAAGTGTGTACTGAGTGTTCGTGACAGACGATCATTAAGGGCAATTGTGACGAAAAATAAGAAGACCACAGCTGCAAAAGTTACTGCTGAAATGAATGTTGTGCTACAGAACCCTGTGAGTACCAAAACAATTAGAAGGGAGCTTCATAAACAGGGAATTTCTGGCCGTGCTGCAATTGAGAAGCCACTCATCAGTGATGCTAATGCTCGTAACAGGAAAAGGTGGTGTTTAAGTCATAAAGCCTGGACTATAGGGCAGTGGAAGCGTGTAATATGGTCTGACGAGTCTTCTTTTACATTGTTTCTCACTTCTGACCGAGTTTACGTCTGGAGAACGCCATCTCAAGCCTATAATACAGACTGCTTGTTGCCAAGAGTGAAACATGGCGGGGGTTCTGTTATGGTTTGGGCAGCCATATCGTGGTTCTCTGCTGGCCCCATGATAACTGTGTCAGGGCACATGACTGCCAAGACTTATGTGAACATTTTGGCAGATCAAGTTCATCCCATGGTACAAACTTTGTTCCCCGATGGTGATGGTGTCTTCCAAGACGTCAAAGCCCCTGTTCACATAGCTCACATTGTCCAGGACTGGTTTTCTGAGCACGAGGAGGATTTGTCCCATCTCCCCTGGCCACCACAGTCACCAGACCTGAATATTATCGAACCTTTGTGGTCTACATTGGAACGGAAAGTGCGTTCTCGTTATCCACCGCCAACATCGTTATCTGAACTTGCCACCGTTTTGCAGGAAGAATGGTATAATATTCCCTCGGCACACATACAGGAACTGTATTTATCCATTCCGAGAAGACTGCAAGCTGTTTTGGATGCCAACGGGTTTCTTACACCATATTAAGCAAAGAAACATGTTTTTTAAAAGGTGTTTCCATATTTTTGTCCAACCCCTGTACTTTCCACAGATGAACATTGTACTTGCAATAAATGCAGCGAACTTCTATTCGACCTTTTGTAAATGCAATGAATATGTATGGGGTGTTCATAATTCATTTAACTCCAAATTTGATTCAATACATTAATGATTATGTTAATTTTTTGCAGGTCCAAGTCAACTTGCAGGCAAATCATCCACAACCTGACATCTACCATGATGATGAGGATGTGGACACGGCCTTGACAGATTTGCAAGTTACCTTGGAAGGCACTTTGATCAGCAAAGGGAAATCTAACATCACCAATGTGCCAGAACTGTCAGATTACCTCTCATTCATGAAGTGAGAATAATTCTAATATAAAAATGATTTTTGTATATGTATAATTTTAGCTAACTTTTGTTTGTATATTGGATATATTTTAACAATTTTTTCATTTATGTTTTTAATTTTCTCCACAAACATAACATGTGAATAGAAACTATATATGAAAGCATAAGAAGCTGTTTAAAATAAGGATCTGTTTTACATTCTCAAATATTTATGTGGTTGTTACAATTTAACATCAACTAACTACTTATATATATATATATATATATAGTTTTCTTATAGATATCTTGATTCTGTTTTTGGTATTTTGATAAAAAAAATTTTTTTTAATGTAAATAATTTGATAAATGTCTACTAATGGGGGGGGGAGAGAAAGATTCTAAATAAGGAATTTTGATACTTTGTAATATATTTGCAATCTTTGACTGAGATTATATTTGCAGAATTTTGGTTGTTTTTCCCATTTTATTTAAGAATTGTATATATTTCTTTGTCCAAATAAATGTAAAAAATTACCAAAAACTGTGATTGCTGATTAAAGTTATGTTAAATGTAATCTTAATATTAAGTTTAAACAATAATAAACAAATTGCTTTTCTTCACAGGCCAAAGCGTTTCACTTTGAAAGGTTTCAGAAGGTTTTATATTGTTCTTAGAGATACCTATTTGAACTTGTATAAATCGAAGGACAGTGAACCAAATTTGAGTATTTGTTTGAAAGGTTTGTATATTTTATATCGAAAACATGAAACAGTGTATAAAAATGTAAAATAATGTATAAAACTATTATTTGAAATGTAAGTTGTGTAACATTTTTGTTCTTAAAGGATTATTTTATTTAAAGTTTATGATTATAATTATATTAATTAAACTTAAATTATTTCAGTAGTGTTTGATTAATTTGAATATGTTTAATTCACAGATTGTACCTAATGTGATTGAAAAATTCCAGTTATTTTTAAATTATAAATTGTAGGTTGTGAAGTTACTCCGGATGTGAATTTGTCACATGGAAAGTATGGCATCAGGCTCGAAGTTCCCAATCATGAAGGCATGACAGAATACTGGATCAGATGCAGTTCTGTATGTATTATTTTCTTACTTTTTAATAGAATTTTAAAAAAATATTTGCTTTAACCTTTAGAATTCGGCAGATTCTAAGTCAAAATATCCTTTCCACTAAGCGCTTTTAGGATTGAGGAAAAATTTTCTTTCCCCCACTGGGTAGTTCAAGTTCGCCACATGTGGTATGGTTAGTTTTCTATTTACAAAGGAAAGATAGTGAGGGTTGCTGATTTTTAGTTAGTAATCATTGACGAGTAAGAAAGATCCTAATATTTTTGGCGCCATATCATATCACAATAGTTTTTTTATGAGTTCCTGGTTCCCATTTTTAATTGAGTGATTTACAAACTTTCAAATGTATATTTTGATTTTATGAATATTGTGAATTTTTTAACACGTGCACATATCACATTTTAAGTAAATTCTAAAGTTGAAAAATATTTTTTCTAAAGTTTGATGTACAACATGTCAAAAGTATTAAGAAAGTAGAATTTATATGATTGGCATGTTGACTAAAAATCATGTATTAGTAAAAATTATTAGATATATTACTTTTATTTGCTCCATTCGTAATATTTTAGCTTACGAAAATTGCAAAAAAATGACTTATTCTGAAACAAGATTTTATTTAATTCATTGTTTAAATATGAAATAGATTGATGAAGGATGTGGGGCAAAATAGGTTGTTGTTAATCAGCAACTTTCTAATATAATGCATCTATCTAAAGTACTTCAAATTAAGGTAAAACCTTCAATTAATTCATGCATTCCAATGAAAATAATTAATATGTAACACTTTTTTATATAAAATATTTCTATGAATCTTAAAGAAGAAAAGTGTTAATTTGTTTTTTTAATATTTTTTTGTTTGTATAAGAAACTTATATCGTAAATTGAAAAGTACCTGTAGCAATACTTTTGAAATGACTTTTTTTAAAAATGTAAAGTGAATTCATTATAAAATTTAGCCTTTTTTGTTTATTTTTTCCTTTTCTTTTTATTAAAAATGTATCAGTTTTAATCTTTTTTATTCTAGACTTTTTTTTTTTTTTAATGATTTATGTGTTAAGAGATTTTTAAATAAATTGTATGTTATTCTTCGAAACAGTTCTGGTCTATACAAATAGCCACATTACATGCCTTTCAGATAATAGTAGTTCTTTTTATATATTTTTTGCACAGTATGTGTACTTTCTTCTTTTCTTTTCGTCAATTGGCCAATGAGAAAATTTATTATCATTTGTCTTCATTTTTTTTATTACTGAAGGCTCTGCAATTTTATGATTTAATTTTCCAATCAGGGATGGATTAAATTCATTCTAAATTCTTTTAATCTGAGTTTTTAACTTAGTTTGGCATGACTTAAATATCAGAAACACAACAATATCGATGAGGCTAAAGAATAATTTTTTGTCAATTTTCTAGTTCGTCTAGCAAAAGTGTAGGTGGATGCCTTGCGATCTTCTAAATCAACATATACCACTGAGCTTGTTGTAATCTGCAACTGTTTTTTGCTTGGAAGTGGTTAATTTTTTTTTTTCCCATTCAGCAAAGTCATCATCCGTTTTTTTTTTTTTTTTTTGGTGTCCATCAATACAATTTTCGTCATCTAAATCTTTCATCAAATTCTTAATCTCTATTTCTGCGAGAAATTTCAGATTAATTCTAAATATTCGAAGAAAAAACAAGAGAAAAGAAAATTCTATCGATCATAGACAGTGTAAAGTCATCTAATGGAGTATTTTTTCGAATTTAATTGTTCCTAAAGGTCGCCAATGATAAGGAATTTGCACACTACTGATAATGTTGGCGAAAAATATCCCCACCTAATTACGGACAATAGAAGCAAAGTCGTAAAAAGGGTCAGGGAAAGTTGTAAAAGTGTCTGCTCAAAAAAAGGGGGAAAGAACTGTTTCTAGATAGCTTGGTACAGCAGTTGTACCGGAGCCGAAGTGAGCGACAAAAAAATTTTGGTACAGCATATGTACCGCCGATGTTTAAAGGTTAAATTAAAAAAAAAAAAATTAATGTAATGTCAGGTTTTTCATACATGATTGTTTATACTATTCTTCTTCTTCTACTAAAACTTCTTGTCTCTTTATTCAGTTAAAATGTAGTGGCTTGTGTAAAATTACTAAATATTGCATAATATAGTTTCTATTAAGTTTTTCATAAGTATTTTTAAATGCATCACTCTATTATGATATAATATATATATTTTTTTGTACATAATTGTACCAAAGATGTTAAAACTCTATACATCTGCTTGTTTTACTTTTTATTATAATAGTTCATTCAAGCTGTCCAATTTCATTAAAGGGGAAATTAATAGAAAAGTGAAATTAGTGTCATTTGGGAGGAGTTCCAAATTAAATTTGAATTGTAGGGTTTTTTTTTTTTTTTTTTTTTTTTTGTATAACATGGTACTCATTTCAAGCCTTATTCTTTTAAAATTTTATAATATAAAAGCTTATATTTACAATTTGATTAGAGAAAATATTAAATTTCACTTTATGATTATCAAAACTGATTTACTATTCATTATTCATCAAGGAATTAAAAATTCCCTTTTAATAAGACAATAGCATTTTCAAAATGTATTGTGTAAATTGCTTTTTTTTTAAAAAAAAATAAAGATTTTCAAATTATTAATGTTATTTTATGGGGGAAAAGCATTTTCAATTATTGAAGCAAAACTAATAATAAATTGTACTGGAAAAGTGATATTTAAAATTTTCCATAATAATGATAAAAATGAAGTTGCTGAATGTTAATAACTGGATTAAAAATAACAGATTCAGAGTAAGTGTGTTGTATTGTTACAGGAAGAGCAATATGCAAAGTGGATGGCTGCTTGCAGATTAGCAGCCAAAGGCAAAACAATGGCTGATAGTTCTTATGACTTAGAAGTGAAATCCATTCAAGATTTCTTGAACATGCAGAAGCCAGCTCCTGCTGCTGTCATCAGTCCTTCCCAGATTGACATTAATCCAGATGATATGGTTGCTCCACGTTTTGTCAGGAAGTTGAAGAGCCAGAAGGTAAATGACATTTTGTTACAAAAGTGTGGAAATGTAGAACATTCCTGTTAAAATTACATGTATTATTAAGAAATTTTACACAAGTACATTGAAAATTTTCTCCTATTGTAACCATGCTATCACCGGTTTTAGTTTGGTTAGCCGAATAAGTATCTAATTTTGCAATCTTTATTGGATCCATATTTATTTATCCTTAACATTGTTAGGTTAGGTACACTAAACATTCCTTCATATAGCTATTCCTATCTATCTGAACTTATATTTTCTTAGATTTTGAGTTGCATGTAACGTTTTATTGTATGCAACTTCCATTGCTTAACAGTAAATAAATGACATTGTGCTAGGAATGATTTTGTAGAATCATTGTAGTAATTCTTAATATAATATAGCTTTCTTACATTTACATCTTTTCACATTGCATTTCTTAATATATTATCATTTAAATTGCCTTCATTCTGTGACACACTTTTCTATTGTGAATCAAAATACATCTCTTTGAAAAATCATATGACATCTTCCTCACTTTGGGTAAATTGAAAATTGTTAATATTTATCAGAGGAGTTAAAGTGATAGTCTACATATATGACTTTATAAATTAGAATTGTAAGACGTGTCTGATGTTGGTAATTTATAACTTTCCTTGGTAATAAATATGAGGCATCTTTTTATCGGGGAAAAGCCATGTAGACTTTACTTTTGGAGGGTGGCTGCTTTAACCTAGTGGTCATGTCTTCAGATTTGTGACCGGCGGTTTTTGTTCAGTTGTGGGTTTGACCCTTGGCTTCTAAAGACTAACCGGGACTGATGCATGTTAAATCTACTGTGGCCCAAAATTTTCCTGTTGGCGTGGTGTGGAAGTTAGGATAGGGAGTACCAGCTTGGGTGTCATCCACATCACTTGACCGAGGTTTAAAATTATGAGGTCGATTCCCAATAGCCCTTGTTTTGTTTCTAGTATGACGTTAATAAAAACTAAACTAAAACTTTTTATTGATGGGGAATTTTAGAGAGAGGATAATTGTTTGTGTTCTTATCTCAAAATTTATTTATGTGTTTAATTTAAATTTATCATTATGTGTTTACTTTAAAAACACAGATTCTCAATAATTAAATTTCTAATTTTCAATGACAATATCAATTTTTTAATGAAGTAATAACTTTTCCCAATTATTTATTTCTTATTGTCCTATACTTATAAAACTGGAATGCTTGATGAATATATTTGTTTATTGTTGATAGATATACAAGAGTGATAATGAATAAATTTAAAATTAATCATTTGAAATTATGTTTGAAAGATATTAAATTGTAAACTTTTAAAATATTTACGTGAACCTTTCCATTAGGTATTTTAAAAACATGTTTGACTTTCAGGTAAATATTATTTTTCAAATTGATGCTATTTTAATTTATAACAAAAAGAAAAAAATGTGTATTTTTTTAAAAAAAAGTTTTACAGCAAATTATAGAATTTAATGTTCAACAGGATTAAAGATTGGTCGCAGTAAAATGTTTTATAATTGTTTAGTGTTATTTATGGTAATTTAATATTTTAAACTGCAAACAAATTTTTGAACCTCATAAGTTTTTATTAAATTTTTTTGTTACAGGATTTTTTTTCTTTTTAAAAAAATATTTATTTCCTCTTTTTCCATTTTAGCAATTAAATTTCATAAACTTCTTTGTAAAATTTTAAATACACTTCTTAAATTTAATACATTTTTTTTAAAAAATCTTTGCCATTTACCATTTTGATTGAAAATTTACTGAAATTTATTGAATTGAAAGATTGTTATAACTGATGGAAAACTATTCTATTTTTAACTAACTCTCAGTGCCTTACCTTCTTTAGTTGGGAATTGAATTTATAAACCCAATGGTTCCTTTTGTGACCTTTTTAAAAATATTTTTGTGGGGTTATGGTACCTTTTGTAAACATAAGGATCATGCTTTTATATCTTTCTCTATTTTTGACTTTTTTTTTTTATCTTTGTCATTCCATTCTTCTGCATTTAGAGCTTATTATTCATATTTTTTAAAGCAGATTAATAATTGCTGGGTGAATCTTGGCCTCTCACACACACATACACAAACCTTTAAATTATTTTTAAACTTATTATAAGCTCATGAAAATGTTTTGCCATTTTGTATAATTTTAGGCACCTTAGCATAGTTGTTAAAACTGGTAGCCTTTAATTGCTCATTTATAAATATTCATGTATAAAAATAAAATTCATTTCAGGTGATCCAACGTATATTGGAAGCACATGCCAATGTAAAAGATCTGAATCTCATGGAAGCTAAGTTGAGCTACATTAAAGCTTGGCAGGCTCTTCCAGAATTTGGAATGTCACTCTTTGTAGTGAGATTTGATAATAGTAGAAAAGATGTAAGTGGTGTTTTAATGCAGAAAATTTTCATTGTAAATTGGTATTTTAAGCTTCAGTGGAAATAGATTTTTTCCCCTTAAAAAAAAAATTTAAATTCTTGTGAACAAATTGATTCTATTTTGTTTAATTTTTAAAATAAAAACTTTTGAACGATAAGTATTAGTTCAGGTATTTTCAAATGTATTATATCAATTATATCTCTGTTATGAATTCTTCTTTCAAACAAGACATCTTAATTTAAGATTCAATTTTATGAATACTGATTTTCAAGTGGTAATATTTTCAAAATTGAATATTATATGTATTTAATCTACTTATTAAATATTTCTAACTGAAAGGAATATTCTTTTAAGTATGTAATTCACATTTTTCATAAATGAGAATGAAATTTATTAGTGTTTTCAAAAGGAAAAAAAGCTTTGGAAAATTTTCTATAGTTAGCTTGTTAACCTTTAACTGCTATCATTAGATTTTATCACTTTATTGCTGTGTTGTAAGCTAACAGATCGCTTGTCTGAAAGTTAGAAAAAACTAACAAAAGTTGTTAAATTCCATTGTGCTATACTTAAATTACTGAACATTCTCCTTATATTATGCAATCTTTTCTTTATGAAGAAACTCGAAATATACATGTGCGATTTTCTTATTTTTTAAGTCATTCGTTAAAAATATTTTCCCAGACTTTTGAACAATGATATATGGAATTGACTAGTGATAAGGGGAACAATATGCGTGGAGGGAAATTCTTGTGAGGGAGTAAATAATTCTGCAAACAAGGATGGGTTATATTCAATGCAGATGTACACAAGAATGTTACAATTTGGGGTAAAAACAAGTGTTTTTGACCCAAATGAATTTGTGTTATTAGGAATCATTTGAAGACTTTATTTGGAAGTGATTATCAAATGCTTTAGTAAATTGCATTTGCTTTAATCAAAATACAGTTGATCTAGAATTCCTTTTGTTAGTAAATATGTGTCCTGTCAAACGAAACTAACACATTGCTGGTTTCACATGTAAAGTCATTAAATTTGCTAAACAGAAATCGTGCAGCTGCAAGGATGTTTGGTGTTTGTGAAAGTTTCATATGTGAGTGGAAGAAAAATAAAATCACAATATTTAATATAATGTCAAAGGAAACAAAAGAAAAAAAGAGATTCTCATAAAAACAACAGGTCACGAAAAATCTTTCTTTACCATAGTGCTTTCCTACTTAGTAGATGGTACAAAATTAAAAACCCTCATTATTTTTAAAAGACAAATGATGCTGAAATGTAATTTGTGAAATGTTGTTTTCATTCATGCTCACAAAAAAAGATGGATTGATGAAAACTGTGTAAAATAGTGGTTGAGAAATGTTTAGTAAAAGCATCCTGATGCTTTAAGAAATCTGGAAAATATTTTAGTTTGAGTTAAGTGCAGATACTATTTAATTAATAATACAGAGAAATTGATGAAAGAAGGCAATATTGACAAAGTGGTTATTTCAGGTAGGCCATTAGTTCAATTTTTAGATGTGTGTATCAATAAACTAGTGGTAAGGGGAACTATTTCAGTGGTGAGTGGGAGTTCTCTGGGTTAACTATCTGAAATAAGGCTTTGATTTACTCAAGTTTATTTGTCGAATTTTAGCTTGAATTCTCTTCTGTCTGTACTTGGAAAAGCAGCATTGGACTGGTATAAAACACAAGCTTTTATTGAGCAGGTATTAAGAACTCTTATAAAGTAAATCCTCTGCTCAACAGTGAGTTTGATGACAACATAACTGACATGTTAAACACTTTTCACCTAATTAATCTACAACATCTTTAGTAAAGTTATACATTGCTATGATTTCTGATTTAACAGTTAAACTCTCAGTTTCCTATGAATTATCAGTTGCACCTGAATCATACATGGGTGGTTTCAAGAGAAATTTCTCCATTTTTGGTTATGTATGAAAAAATAGTTTTTTCTGTCCAAAAATTCTTGATCTGATTATTCTATTGCATTTTTTTTTGTAAGGTAAATGGGAGGCTTCCTATTTATATGCTAAAGCATGTAAAACAACATTACTTTTATTAGTCAATCAAGAAACCAAAATAATACTAGTAGTGCATGTTTTGATGTCTCTCCCACAACTACTGTTGTGATGCATGCCAGACAACAAAACTAAAAATGATAGAATTAAAATCTCATTTCAACAGCTATTCTTGGAATGTGACCTTGAAAACCCTGCAAAGAATTAAAGGTTGAGTAAGGCAAGGCTAACTTATGATTTTAAAGAATGGAAATGCTTATAAGTGGAGCTTGTAGTCAGACCGTGCAACTGCAGTTAGTGTATCTAAGTGTTTCAACAGTATTGGGCCTATTTTGAAAGTCACAAAAAGATTTCTGATTTTAATAAAGCTTCTGGGATAAAGAGTGAATTTTTCCCCTTCATTTAAAAATTTTTTCTTGATAATATTTCAATCAATGGATAGTTATTTGTTGCATGGAAATATAAAGTTTTGTGGTTGAAAATGTGATATTTTGATTGTGAAATATTTTTATAGTAGCAATTTTAAATTCTTAATGGTATGCAATTTTGGGCATCATTTTTAAATTTCAGTCCTTTCTTTACCAAATCTCAATTAATATTGGATTTTTACTTTTGACTGGTACATTTACTGATTGACTGATATATTTTCACACTAATGTATGATTGTTTTGTTTATGAAATTTTAAACATTTTTTTATTTCATTAAAATGGTTTCTAGTAGTTTGCCTTTTTATAAAAGACAATATGTACTTGCCTTTTTATAAAAGACAATTTGTACTGTATAACATTGATGGTATACTTAAGATAGTTTTGTGAATTTCTCTGTTTATTATTTTGAACTATTCAGGCAATAGGTTGTTAATGTTATTCAGGTTGTGGAGCAAATTTCTTAATCTTTTACAAAAAAAAAAAGTGTAGCAACATTTTACAGGTTTGTCATGATTTGTGTTTAGAGATAAAATGGTTATGTATCTTGTCTTTCAATGTATCGAAGACTTACTGCACTGAAGGAAGAAATCTAGAAATTTGCTCTGAAAGGATGAGGCAGTGGCTCTTGTTTCGGAAACACTTAAAAGGCCATTTGCACATTATACAAAGGTTATTGAGAAACTTATTCCATGTTAATCTTCATAGTTGAGATGCTTATTTTTAAATCATTGTTTTCTGTTGCATTTGTTGGAAGATGGTAATCCAAATTTTCATAATTCCACATCCATAACATCTAGTATGATGCATAGAAGTTAATCTAATTAGATGCCACTGTATGGCTATATAAAAAGGAAAGGTTTCTTAAAATGAAAGATAAGAGAAGGGTGGTTAAACCAAGCTGTTATTGTTTTGATATTCTTTTCTACATCCTGAATTTATGTTTTGTTTGAATACACCTTTTTTTGTGTGTGCGGAAAAACTTGTCTTCCTTTTCTTCAATGTGTGTTGTCCTATGCATTAAACATAGTATTAAGTTTTGAAATTTTATCTTAATGAATGCATCTTATATAAATACTGCTTACTTTTTATTGTTTCTTGTTTGTTCTAAATTTTATGTTATGTTTAATAATGTTCTATTGCTTAAATGATGTATTTATTTATGAAATATATTTTATGTTCTTAAAATTTAGTAGTTAAAATAAATTTATTTGGTTTTAGGAACTGCTTGGAATTGCATTTAACAGGCTTATGAGGATGGATCTTTCCAATGGTGATCACATTAAAACATGGCGCTACAACACAATGAAAGTCTGGAATGTAAACTGGGAAGTTAGACAAGTGCGTGTCCAGTTTGAAGAAGAAAATGTCGCTTTTGGCTGTCTCTCTGCTGATTGTAAGGTTGTTCATGAATTCATCGGAGGTTACATTTTTCTCTCGATGAGGTCCAAAGATCAGAATCAAACATTGAATGAAGAACTCTTCCATAAACTCACTGGTGGCTGGGTATGATGGAATTATTAGAGGCCCTCGTCAGTGGACTCTTGCAAATGCTATTTTATTATAAGTTTCTGCGCCATTTGTTTTTTAAAAAAATCTCAAGCCATTAAATGATAGCAAATATTTTACTATTTGATGATGTTTATTTTGCTGTTATCATATTTTAGTACCAGAAAAAGGTTTCTCAAAATGATATTTTTAAAATTTCAGTAAAATATATATTAGCTCTGCTTCTGATTTGTGTAACAGTTTACATATAATATCAAAGACATGAAAAAATAACAATTGAAAAGAAAAATACTATTTTCCACTTATGTGATTATGTAAAATACCAGTTATCTGGAAAGCTAATCAATGATTTGTATAATTTTACTTTGAATTATGAGTCACTTGTTGAAATAAAAATTTATATTGATGAATTTTTTTTTTTATATATATAAAAGCAAATATGATATTTTTTTCACTGCTGTGAATTTTAGTAGCCTATTTTTTTTAGCTTTGAATCCATATTTTATAAGCTGAGCATTTTTTACTTGTATTTTCTTTGTTGCATTATGTTCAATTTTGCTACATGCAAGTGAAGCATAGTAAAGGAAATATTTAAAAGTAACAGTTATACATATTTTAATAACATGTTAATTTATATGTAACACATTTTTTTTTAATGTTGTGAAATGCGTTAAAGTATATTTTTGGTAAGACAACTAAATAAGTTAAGACTACAATGTGCCATCTTAACCAAGGTGTGGCTTTTGATATGTATCTTGTACATTTTTAAAGGATGATACTTTTCCTCCCATTTTCTAACATTTTAAAATAGAATATTTAGTTTTTTAAATGTATTTATCAAATGACTTTTTTTTCTCATTTTACTTGTGTTGAAGATTTTGAAACTTGGTCTTATATTAGAATTTGAATCTGCATATAATTTGGTATGTTTATAACAAATAAACATTTGTCAAATTCTTAAAAATTTGTAAATTAATTGGTTTTTGTTTGTATGGACATTTTTTTTCCCCTTTCAATTTTAAGTGTACACATTTATTTTGGTTCCAAATATTCATGTTCGATTTATTTTCATTATGTTGTCAGTCTTATAACTTTCATTTTGTTTTAAATGTGTATATGATAGCTTTAAGATTTTTTTTTTCTTACAGTAAGTATTTTTTCATGTTTAGCTGATTGAAGTGTTTATATAATCTTATGGATGTGTTTCTTATGAATATATAAATTTGCTTTTGTTTCCTTGAGTCTATCGTAGTTTATTGTATTTTTTTTAAATGCTTGTTCAGTTTTAAAATTACTCTTTCTAGTGAATATTTGATTTCTTTAGAAAGATAACTGGGATTTTTGCTGATATATTTAAATTTTAATATAAAATATAAATTACCAAGAAAAATTTGTATTTAAATATCTTTATCTTTGTACCAAGGTCACAATATGCTAATTATTTTTGTAATATAACTTTTTTTTTGTTTTTAAAATATGAAATTTTGCAAAATGGAGCGAAACAAAAAACTTAAGTTTGTGTGAAATAATTATTTGCATTAATATAATATAATATATTTATAAACTTGTGAGTTGAGTGTATATATATATACACTCAACTCACAAGTTTAAAATAATTTGTATCTTTTTTTGTTTTGTTGATACTACATGATATGCATTAAGCTGTAATTTAATTTGAAATGTCTTCTATTTAAAGTATGTGAAGCAGTTTTCTCAAAGATAATTAACTATTGTGCTGCATAAATATATGTTAAAATAATTTTTCTTGACTAAATTGAATGATTCTCTAATATATGTTGAGTAAGATTTCTTTGAATTATGTGTTTAATGTCTCATTTGCACTTGTTAAACTTTTTTTTTAAACACTTGTTAGAATTCTATAATGAGATGTTAAGTAATTTGATAAATCTTTTAATCCAAGCAAGAATTAAATGACATAATTATGTAGTAAACAGAAGTTAGTTTTGTGAAGTTACATCTTTAACAATATATATATATATATATATATATATATATATATATATATATATATAATAATAATAATAATAATAAATTATACCTTCTCCTCAGATACTTTGTACCAGGTAATTTAACCGTATGGAATGAATTTCTAAAGGTTTCAGTATTACTTATAGATAATTGTTCATTATTAATTTTAATTTTAAAATTCCTTTTACTGTAGAGTTTTGGAATGGAAGATTTTTAAAATTTCAAGAAGTGTGTTATAATACATGCCTTTTTATTTGATAAATACATTAGTGTAATACTAACTGTAATTTTGCTAAATAAGTTCATTTAACATTTATAAATTACTTTGAAAAAAGGATTGGAATGGATCATTTATGTGTAAAGAATTGATGCAAACCTTATAAATGCTAACATATTGTTTTATCATATGGTTTGTGTTCTACATTTGTGTATATATTAGTGACTGCCTTTGAATAAAAAAAGGTGGAAGCTGAAATATGTTTGAAATGAGCTTATCACAGGTGGTATATTGCATCTGTTTAACTTTGCACTAATGATACTTATACCTATAAATTTAAAGTGAAAAAAACCTGTTATGTGGATGTCATAAAAAATGAAATTGAATAGATTGTTCATATATTTAGCGGGATAATATATTTTAAACACTTTTTTAAAATAATTTGTTTTTAATATCCAGTTCTGAGTGAATCAAATGAGTTTTAACTGTTTGAATATACTTTTGTAAATATTCAAATCTAATCACTTACTATTGTGAAGTTTTCAAATCAGGGATGTAGTGATATTGTTTTTTAAAATTTTTATATAGAACAGAAGTTTTGAACTCATTCCCTTCAAACACTTTGAGCAAATTATCAAAATTTATGAATTCTACTTCAGTGTTCTTAGGGGGGGGGGGGATTTCATTTTTGCATTTATTTTTGTTTTTATCTTTCTTCATATGTGTTTGAGGACATTTTTATCTTATTATATAGTGGGAGAGGAGCCAATGTTACATTATCACAAACTTTTTGTAGTTTTATTTTTGTTTTAATAGCAAAGATAAATTTATATATTTCAAGTATCAAAAATAAGATATTGAGTCTTAAAGATGTAAATATATAGGATTGTTTTAAATTGATTTTGTGTGCATTGAAATTTACACTCAGTATAGATATTTAGATTTTTTTTGTAATGATTTAATAATGTTAATTATTTTTTGTTTAGATTATCAAGATTGTTTTTGAAATCAACAAAATATGTCAAGCTTTAAAATTCAATTAACTTGAATGATTTTTTTAAATGGATTTTGTGTGGATTGAAATTTATAATCATCAAAGATATTTAGATTTTTTAACTGATTTAATAATATCTTGTTTTGTTTAGATCCTTAAGATGATTTTTTAAATCAGAGAAATCAGATTTGGCTCTTTGCCATAAATCTCAATTTTTATTTTCACTGAAATCATTGAAATGTATCAAGGCTTTGAAATGTGGAAATCTTTAAAATTCAATTTCTTATAATTATTTTTGAATACTATATGTAACATATAAATATTGTGAAGCATTATTGAATGTTGATATGCTGAACCTTTCTTGTGCCTTACTAATGCCGCACAATAAAATGCCTGTGCAAAATATATATTAATGACTGTTTGTTATCAATGAGATATGTATAAGTATATAATCCTATTTGTAATATTTGAGTATTAAAAAATCTGTGTTGTACATGCAACTATGTAAAACTTTTTTTTGTCATATAGTGTTTAATGTGCACTATAGCAATACTTATGTATAATTAATTTTTGTTTAATAAAATTTTATAATCTTGTCCTTTACATGAAAATTTCATTTTTAAAAAAAATATGAATATTAACCTTTAATGTGGAAATGTTTTGCTATGGATACTGGTCTGTTATCTCTTATATATGGAGGTAAATGAATCATTTTTATAGTATGAAATAGGTACAATGTAAGTGTTTGGCCCCCATTAAAACACCAATGATTTTGTTGCAAACTTTTACCAAATGACCTTTTGAGGGTTTATACAGTAAATGCTTGTATTCTGTACTGAAAAAGTATGTATAGAAGGACATGATTCACTCTTAAATCTTTTTTAAAGTGATTATTGTCCAAATGGAGAGAAGATTTCTTAATGAAAAGGAAGCAATAGGGTAAATGTTTGAAAAGGAAAAGCAATTTGACAGAACACTATATATTTTATGTTTTGGAAAAAAGATTGTCGAATAGACAAATCGTTGAAGGACGCTGTCAATGTTATGTTATCCCTTTGTAACATTTAGGAGACTGTATTGGAAGATTATATAAAAATGAATTCAGCCATAAAGTATCAAGTTCAAATTTTTTTAAATTCTTTTCTTTAATGCTGGTTCAAATATATTTTTTTAAAAAATTTATTATTATGCCTTTTTACTATAATTTAAACTCTCTAATTTGGTATTCTGGTATATATTATAGTAATCAAGCATTAAGGTGGTTTTTATTATTTTTAACATTATTGTTGAAGACTTTGTTCTAAATTTAGTTAATATTTTTTTAAGTCTGAATCTGAACTTGTTAGATGATTTTATTTTCAACTAAAGACAAATTTGAAAATAATTCTAATTTTAAAAATAAGCTCAATGAATCTGGAAAGATGTACTGAACTGATGATTAATAATAATGTTTCAAATAGTGCTTTTCATGTGTTGATGATTTGGAAAAATTGAGAAATTCAACAATTTTTTTGATCAACTATAAGAATGAGTTATAAACGGAATATTAGGCTATAATTGTTTCAATAAATATATGAATTCAAATAGAATTTTGAAATCTTCAATATTTTTGTATTTTCTGCATAGTAATGAAACTTTTTAGACGTTTTTTTTTTTTTTTTTAACCCTTTAAAATATTTGTTAATTGTATATAACTTAAAATAAATATCATAACGAATTGATGTTTAAAAGTAGCGCGAGATAACTGCTTGTTCCGACATATCTTGAGATGCGTAATTTTTCACACGTGATTGATCAGACATTTTAGTGCTGTTGAATGTGTATTAACGCCGCACTTAGAGGCAACATGGTGGCTGCTGGGGACGAACCACTGTCAAGTGGCGAGGACATCGGAGCTGGTACCTCCCTCTCCGAATTTCCACGCTAACAGGAGGACTTAAGATTTCGACAGGTTTAACGTGCAACAATCCCTCTTCACGGCAAATTTTCAGAGGTACCTGGGTTCGAACCCATGACTCTATGGAAACAACGCCGCCCGCGAGGGCGCGACCATGAGGCTACCGCGGCCGTTTTATTGCAAAAAGTTTTAATATTACTGAAAGTTATGTTTATATAATAAAGAGATACTGGAAGTTACGTTTCACAAGTGCAGTGTTTAAATTTTTATTGTTAAAAGTTGGCATGCCTTAAAATTATATAAAAAAGTAAATTGATCGTATTTTTTTTTCTTTTCTAGTGCTTTTTGACAGAAAGTGGTGCTTCTAATAAATTATGTATAGCAACTAAAATTTGTTTCTTTAATGAAATATTTTTCTGCCTACAATATAATAGTTTATTAATTTTTTTCTGCCTTCTGTTGAAATACAGCCGGTGCACATTTACAGACGTAAGTGCAAAGAAAAATGATGACCGTACTTGATTATTGGAATTATGACAAGTAGGAAATTGATCTGCCTCCCTACACATTATATAGAATCTAATATGCAGTCATTGCAAAGCGGCCCATTTATTGTGCTTTTTGGCGCCATTCTGTGTTTTGTCGCTATTATGTGAAATAAAATAGGATCCCGTTATGTTTTCTACAACAACAAAAAAAAAAAAAAAAAAACACATATTGACTACTTCCAAATGATGAATTGGGTTCATGTACACCAATTAAAAGATACTCATTTCCCTTTGTGAAATTTTTTATTTCTACCTTGTATTTGGTTAGACATGCGCTATAGTGTATCGGAGAGTTTTGTGTGTGTGCGCGCTGTTCGAAGTGGATGATGGCACAGCATAGTCAATTGGCTCTTGCGTCATAAAACTCAACTGTCACTCACGCTCTCGAAGAGGAGGATTTCTTTAAGAAATGTGTGTGTGTAGATTGTATGCAAAACAATTCAGCATTTTAACTATCCCACTTGAACGCATTACCATTCTTGAACCTGACCTCCCTGCAGTACGGAAAAGAAAGCCCAGAAGGATCTTGACTCAACCTTGCTGCGATGTCATTGTAAGTAAGTAAAATATGCGAAACTGTCTTGCCATTGAGATCTTTATTCCTCTGTCTCTAATAATCAACGACAGAATGCCCATTCTGTCGTCGTAACGAGTATATCATTTTACTCGAGTCGTTCAGTAAGTCCTTAAAAAATCCAAGTGATGGCTCTCATAGCCTCCAAAATTATTCGTTTTTATTAAGCATCATGACTCACTAAACAGCTGTCTAAGTCACAGTTACCTGTTTTCGTGATCATGATGCCTTCCCCACCTCGAAAATGTGGCCGCAGACTCACGGCTGGGTGTTATCGTTCAGTTGCGGGTTCTAGACTTGATGCCACGAAAGACCCGCCGTGTAGCCGTCCTTAGCAATTCAGTTCCTTAAGAATTATATGAATGTTTTTAGAAGCAATATATAGTTTTGTTAAAATATATAGTTCGTTTCCTATACATGCAGAAAACTGAGTTTTATTTAGTCATTTAATGTGGCCGCGGTAGCCCAGTAGTCATGGTTTCGGATTCGTGGCCGGCGGTTTTCGTTCAGTCGCGGGTTCGATCCATGGCCGCTAAAGACCCGCCGTGTTCGCCAGGACTGATGCACTTTAAATCTGTCGGGGACCAAAGTCCTCCCGTTGACGAGGTTTGGAAGTTAAGGGAGGGGGTGCCGTCCTCGTCATTTGACCGAGGTTGAAAATTACGAGGTCCATCATCAAAAGCCCTGGTGTTTCTTCTAGTGCGACGTTAATAAAACCAAATCGAACCAACTCGAAAATTCTTTCATAACTTTTCCGTTCGTTGAGATCATTTTCGCTTTCTTTCGAGCAGATTCACTGGAAGCAACCCGTTCTTTAGAATGGGTTGGTTGCTTGGGAATGGGATCCAGCTTGGTTTCCGGTGTATAACAATGAACGAACAATGTATAATCGACGGTAGCAAATGTGTATCGAATCAAAACTAGCTTATGAATCAGTGTCAAATATGTTTTAACTCCTTTTAACAGATGGCAGTCCCCAATGGTAACAACAATTTACTTCAATGAAGTCATCTCTTTGGATACAAATACTTTTTGAGCGCCCCCCCCCCCCGTATGTAAATATGAACAAATATTTTTTGCTGATTAAGAATAGATCCCCCCCTCCCCCAGAATCAGCTTTTCATCGAGTTTCTAGGATTGTTAATGTACGAGGGTGGTCTAAAAAGTATCTATTTTTAGCGACAGGTAGCGTCTATAAAGCAAGTTGGTGTTCCCATTGTTTGGTGTCATCTATTAACTCGTTGGCTCACGTAGTCTGCCGCATATTTCAGATCCATTAATACATTGCTTGAAACACTGAGATGGACTGATGAGCTGTAACTTCTGTTTAGCGTTTTCGTCAGTAGATGGCGACATGAAAATAGACCAGTGGAGCGCTGAGAAACAGATATGTTGAATGGTGTATAATACATTCGATTTATCTAAATAAATTGCGAGTTACAACGAATTCTTTTTGACGATTCTCCTACTATGCGGTAATAAAAATGGCGTTCTATAAGAATACCTGTCCGAGGAAGAATTCAGATTCTTCTTATTTTCTTATTAAATTGCAAATGTTAATATTAACGCGAATCAATTTATTGTTGGGAGAAAGGACATTAACTTCAAACTTGACACTAAAATTAAGAGCGCTATTTCACAGACATCATCTTTATTCAACTGCTCTATGTATACTATCGACAAACGCTTCTTATCTTACTTGTGAAAAAGTTAACACAGCCATCTCTAGGCATAAACAGACACAATGGTTATTCACAATACTTTGTGGTCGAAACGCAATAGGGTCATCACAATAAATATGGGGTGATTATGGGGGGCAATATGAGAAGGCCTATAGGTCATATGGCTCCCAAACGAACTTGACACTGATTTATAGGTTAGTTTGGATTTGGCAATCATTTGAGGCCAAATCAGGATTTGAATGATTTCCCACCAATAAGACCAAAGAAGGTAAAGATGGCTGGAAAAGTGAGGCGACTAATTTTTTGGGATGCGGAGGGGTGCACTGCACATGTTGCGTTCACGTGCTAGTCAAAAAAGACATTGGGAGTAAAGGTATCAATACTTGCTTTTAGTAAGGTCTGATCTTGTTAAAAAACCAATTAAAACTATATGTTGAAACTTTTTTGATAACCATTCGCATTCATAAAACTTTTCAGAGCACGAGTATTGTCCAGGAGTTGACCTTCAACTCCCACCTGCAGACGGTACCGTTGAAAACCACTGTTCGAGGGTCTCAGTATGACTCTAGAATCTCTTTGGATACTACGTCGTGACTTTCCTTTGCTCAGAGGACTTCTCTCTTTGAATAGTCTATAGTGAAACTTTGCTCCATTAATCCGAAACGGGATTTATGCAGACTAGATTGAGGTTGAGAAGTGTAATGAATAGATTTGTGAGGAGTTTCACATCTAAAAAACAGAAATTAGATACGAATGTCGATGGATGACAGGGATTGTTATTTAACAAGCAAAACTGGTAGCAGATCGACTTTGAACATTTTTGTAGCAAATCCACATAGGACTTGAACCATTGATATTTATCACTGGAACCCGAGTGAGTTGGAAAGAGAGATTATTATTCCAAGCATGTTAGGTCAAAGAAGAGACAATTTCATTTCTATTCCATACAGGACACAAACACTATAATTATATTAATTCATTAAATTGTAAAAACGCTTATACATGTTCACCGTAGGATTAGGACGAGTATAATGTGGCCTTTTATTTGATATGTTAAACATTTTTATTTACATTCCAATCACATTCATCCATAAAAGTCCTAAGCTAAATATTTATTTTTCAATGGACTTTGTAAGATAATTCTGATATTATAAAAAAGTCTTTATATTTGTATTTTTATTTACATAGTTTAACCACTTTGTTCGAGTACTTCTTAAAGTTAATGTTTTTAAAAAAATATGCTTGTGCCGAGATGAAATTACAAAGTAAAACCGAGGTTCTGGTGTTGGCTGGAAGAAACAAAAATCACATTTGGCAACATAACTGATTGTTAAACTATACTCCAGATCTATAGAATGTAAAATTTTCTATATCCTCAAAATTCTGTTTTTTTACCCCCAACTATAGCATTTCTATTCAAATATAATTTTAAAAATTAATATTTCTTTCATATTTTTAAGAATCAGATTATCACTAATATAAGCTTTGGGATGTGTCTTGTTATTCACAATAGTCAGAATTTTTACAGCACTTCATTTTACATTAAAACATATAAGTAAAAATTATATTTGATTAATAAGTATTACTTTGAGAAAAATATTTTAATGCTAGCTATTATTAAATTTGAAATTGTATATAGAATTTACATATTCCCATATGTTTTTCTTAAATACTGTTGATTCCTTTTTGAAACATTATAATTAACTTATGATTGAATTAATTTTATTGGCAAAACACATTTTAACAAAACTTTAATTCAAGGAAAAAAATTGCTCCTGTTTAAATCATAAATCGTTATATAACTGTTACAGCTTAATCATGTATCTTGATTAAAAGAGAAAATAGTTTAATCCAATATTGTTTTATTTTTTAAACAGAATCAGCCTGATAAATATAAAGTGTTTATATATTAAATATACCATAATTCAGAAGAGCTTAATTACACTTTAACTATTCACATGTGTTTTTCAGAGGGCTTAGAATAATTACAATACTAGAATAAATATAGGGACCTTTATTTTCAACATGTTAGAACCAGACGATGATCTAATGATTCGTAACAATACTAAAAGACGAAATAATATGAAATACAAAA
Organism: Nephila pilipes; assembly: GCA_019974015.1. Classification (NCBI taxonomy): domain Eukaryota; kingdom Metazoa; phylum Arthropoda; class Arachnida; order Araneae; family Nephilidae; genus Nephila; species Nephila pilipes. The sequence continues at coordinate 850,955 of BMAW01013113.1, forward strand.
TAAGCTTAATCAAAACAACAAGTCGAAATGACCTTAAGCAGTCCAAAAATACATGTGTTTGAAACAGAAAATAATTTAAAGCTTATATCGGAAGTATATAAACAAACGCCAGATGCAAATTTAAATAGGCTTACAGAGTGCTATTTTAGCAACATAATTAAACGAGAATAAGTCTATAGATATATAAAAATATACTAAGATTATTTTCTATCTAATGTAAATAATTGAATAATGTGAGAAATATGATAATATTAAATATAATAATCGAAATAAAATTGCTGTACAAGATGTAAGAAACTAGCACATAGAGAAATCCGATGTTAACGCATACCACAGCGGTTTGTTTTTGTAGACATATATGTTGGTTAAAATTATTTATTTTTCGCTATATATGATTTCCGACCAATTTAATTATATGACGAATGTGATAAATGTTTACCTTATTTTGGCAGATTACTTAAAAAATATAGTGTTATAAGTTTCTTATAGATGCCTAATAAGACATACTATTTGATTCATTCAGGTCAAAAATGAACTCAACTTTAAGCAACACCAAAACATTATGGCAAGGGCTGTTGCAGTAGAACGTAATAGGTCAAAACAAAATTGAAAAAAAAAAATTTGAAAACAAATGTTTCAAATTTTACAGCAGAATTTAAAAGAACGGAAGAAAATATTTCTTTACAGCTCAAAATGCACAAAAAGCAGCAGGGTATCCGTAGCCGAGTTTCTCGAAAAAAATTCTTTGTGAATGAGAGGGATCGGAAGTTACGATAATACTTCGCTATAAAATACGCAAAAGAAAGTCCAAAGTTCTAGAAAACAGTTATTATTTTCTGATGAAGAACATCTTTAGGTTGTATAGCAGACGGATGGCATGGAGAAGACGAAACGCAGAAATGCACCCAAGGAATTTATTTCTAACGAGGAAATATTGAAGGGGGAGTATGCTTGTTTGGGACTGTATCAGTGCCTCAGAGATTTGCAATTTAGTCGTAATCAATGGAATCATGAATCACCAGCTTTATATAGACACTTTGAAAAAAATTACATTCCAATGCGATAAAAATGAATTTTCATGATCATCGAGTGTTTGTCTGCATGGCAATAATTCCAAGAATGGAGCGCTAAATACGCGGCTAGAATGTTTATATTACATTACTTAATTTGTGAATTTTCCTTCTTAGTCAACAGACATCAATCTTACGGAAAATGTATAGGAAATTCCTGATCAGAATCAAGTCGAATCCTAGAGAAGATAACTTTCATCCATTGTTCCTTCACGCTGAAGTCTAGCTTATGTTTTGCAGAGATGCTTTTTTTTAAAAAAAATTGAGAATATTTTGGAGTTTTTGGAGGCTAGAGTTCCCCTTTTAAAAGAAAATCTAATCCAATAGAAACCAGACATTGCTTGCTTAATAGATTTGCTTACTAAATTTAATGAGATTAACTTGCTGGTATAAAGTGACCCTCTACAAGTGCTTAAGGGGAGAAAGGGACACAAAGAATGAATTCTGAGAGACCGTTATTTACCCTGCATTATGGACTATCACAAGAAAATTTTTGATAGCTTTTTTATCTTCATACCTCTGGGTGAAGAATTTCAGCACGGTAACCAATTTACTTACTGAAAAAAAAAAAGATTGGAAGTCACTGGTTTAAGGTTAAGCCTCAATAATTTGAAGCCGAATATTAAAAATTTACTGTTATGACCAGGGACATCTTAAGACTACTTGAGGACCTGGGCCTTTATGAAAAAATAGGCCCCATCTGTGACCCTTTAATTTAATTTGGTGTACATACATGTACAGTTCAATAAAAGCAATCCATAGTAAAATTAGATTTTATGTGAATGCTCGTTTAAATTCGAAAAATCATTAATTATTCAAACGTGATTGAGTCATACGAGTTCTCAATTCATTTTTGACCAGTTTTAGTTAAAAATGAACGCTCACCATTAGAGTTAATAATCATCATTGATAAGAAAATTCTCATTATTATTTCAATATTGGGAAACACTGTGAATAATCTTTCATTATTCATGCATGTATAAAGTGTGTTGATCCCAATTCCAGTCCCTTCATCCAACAACTGTTCTTCATCTTCATTTGCATTTACAGAATTATATTTTTTATTAATCTTTCCTTTTTTTTCCCTTCTCTTTGTTTTTTCTTCAGCTTTTTGCCATCAATGATCCTATTTGACCTGAAATGTTGACATTCCAAATTTAATTCCTCTCCATTAATGTCTTTATCGTAAAATTTTGATCTTTTCTAGCATGCTATTTTAATTTCCATCTAATCCAAATTAGAAATATTTTTAAAAATTCCAAACATTTCAAAAAGCTTCTCATATTTTTCACTATGCGTTTGTATATTGCAAATTAGAGAATCGATTATTGGTAAAAAGGTTTCTATTTTAAATTTCTGGCTGTGGCCTGTTTTCAAACGCTGTGTCGGTTTCTCCATTTTTTTTGAAGGAAAGTTACCCTAATACTGCGTTGTCTTACACGCTTGTGGACACTTTGATACTCCTTCATAAAGGATACATCGTGGTCTTTTGACTTATAATAGTCAAAAGAGTCTCTTTTGGTTCTTATATATATCATTAACAATTTTAATAATTTTACACCTTTCGACAAATCCATATTTTCACTCTGGAGAAATAGATTTAGTTGTCAATATGTATCAAAATGTCACTCCAAAGGATAGTTTTAAGAAGTAGTTTCTAATTCATTCATCTTAATTTTTAAATTTTCTAGTAGAAATTCGAGTATCTGCTGCCAATAATTCATTATTAATTAACAATCCAGGCTCATAAAAATATTTAAAAATACTTGCAAATAATTTTTTTAAAAATCAAAACCCAGAGTCACATTTATTTTTGTTGGCTCTTTCGAGCATATTTTATTCCATGCAATTAAAATCAATACCATAGATGTAAATAGAGAAGTACGAAACTCCATACGATTAACATTACGCTAGAGATATTGTTTACGGGTGTCGTGTGGACGGGAGCCTTAAAGGTATTATATCAATACTAACTGGAGTACCCATTTTCCACATGAATGAAGCTTTAAAATAAAATGATCAGCTATTAAAAAAATAAATGTCCAGTAATAGCTTAGAGTCCGCTTTTAAACCGGTACAAAATTATTTACAGAAAAATTATAAATAATTTAGTAAATGATGGCTTCCCTTTTATTATTATCCTAAAAATAACTAAGAGATTTTTTTAAATCACACACATTATTGGGACGAGTTATTCGAAAAAGAATTGTTATTTTGCCCCTAAAAATATATAAATAAATACACTGTTCTAAAAAATATTATGCAATATCTCACGTAATATGCACATGAACTATGTGTAGCATTTTGGGTTTTTTTAAAACGTTTTTCTGAATTTCACTTGGTGTGTGTGTGTGTGTGTGTGTCATCAAATTTTCGATCGTTAATTTAACCAACTTCCCATCAAGCTAGAAATCTGAAACCTTGGGAATCGTTCTCACTAGCCTAACAATACGATATTTGGACATTTGCGACAAGTTTTAGCTAGTATTTTCTTCAATAATGCAGTTTATCCCAACCACTTGGCGCGATTTCAAAAATTGGCATCAAACTTGGCGATTTTTTTTGTTTGGCTGAACATTAAGTCCGTAAAACGGACCAGGGTAGCCACATTTAGCAAAATACTGCCAAATAATTCTTGTCGCCAAGAGTGATTGGGTTAAACAACTGCATTCCAACCATTTAATTTACAGAATTAATTAATTGATTTTAGTTACTTTTAACGTTTTTATGTATTTCACTTGGTTCGTGTTTCTGTGTGTGTGTGTGTGTGTCATCAAATTTTCTATCGTTAAATTAACCAACTTCCCATCAAGCTAGAGTTCTGAAATTTCGGGAACCGTTCTTACTTGCCTAACAATGCAATATTTAGATATTTGCGACCAGTTTTAACTAATATTTCAATAATCTTTCTTAATAAATTTTGCCACTATATAAAAACGTTGTTTTTAAAAACGTTGGTTTTTATCTGGAATTATTTTTGTTGTTCAAGGGGGGAAAGGGGGGGAAGAAAACTTACTCACTAGTTTGTAAATAAAATGGTGCATAAAATTGAATTATATAAAATAAATTTCAATTTTCTGCAGGAAAATCTGATTAAACATACACACGTATATAGAACATTTCTAGTGGGGGGTCTAATGCACTAAAAATCTCTTATTTTGTTCTGTGTTGGACGAGAATTTCTCCATTTTTAAAACGTTTTTCTGAATTTCACTTGGTGTGTGTGTGTGTGTGTCATCAAATTTTCGATCGTTAATTTAACCAACTTCCCATCAAGCTAGAGCTTTGAAATTTTGGGAATCGTTCGTACTCGCCTAACAATGCAATATTTAGACATTTGCGACAAGTTTTAACTAATATTTTCTTTAATAATGCAGTTTAGCCCAAACACTTGGCGCGATTTCAAAAATTGGCACCAAACTTGGCGATTGTTTTTTTTTTTTTTTTTTTTTTTGCTGAGCGTTAAATCCGTGAAACGGAACAGGGTAGCCACATTTGGCAAAATACTGCCAAATAATTCTTGTCGCCAAGGATAAACCTTTCCTGAATTCTGGTTCCCATTTTTTTTAATAGAATGACTTACAAACTTTCAAATGCATGTTTTGATTTTATGAGTATTATGAATTTCTTAATATGCTCACAAATGTATCTTTTTAAGTAAATTTTAAAGTTAAAAATAACTAACAGTTTTAACTAATATTTCAATAATTTTCTTTAATAAACTTTGCTACCATATAAAAACGTTATTTTTAAAAACGTTGGTTTTTATATCGAATTATTGATATTTACTCTTAAAATATTAAATTATTGTACAGGCATTTATTTATTTAATTATCAAATCGTACTCCAGGATTCCTGTTGTATGATTTTTTTTCCTACATTTATATTACTTTACTACAGTCTGTAGTAATGTAATTTATTCGTTTTATAAATGTTCTCTTTCTTATTTCGGTTTCAATAATAATAAAAAGGATAGTCATTTGAATTTTTAAACGAGAAAATAAAGCTTTTCATGTTAGAAGCAAATAAAAATATTTCTCTGGATTACAATACACATAGAAAATTCTTTTGGAACATCATAGTGCATTCAAAATGAAAGAAGCGCGCAATTATGTATGTTAATCAATATGAAAATATTCTAAAGAGGCCTTTAAAATATTAATATATAATTTTGTAGGTCAGTTAAGAGATTATTTCATGTTGTTCAGAGGGAGAAGAAGAAAATTTGCAAAAAAAAAAAAAAAAAAAAAAAGAGCTGAAATTTTTAAAACTGGGTATTATTTTTATAACAAATCAAATACAATTACATACTATTTTTACTTTTTTTTTTTAATGCGATAGAAATATTTGTATTTATCTTAAATCTCAAGGAAATACAATTAAAAAATAAAAACATAATTACCTTTAGCTGTTTCAAAGAAATTAAATTTAAAGGAAGAAATTGCCGATTTAGAACTATAGGCCACTCGTTTCTTCGAAAAAGAGTGATTTCCTTCAGGGTCGTTTCAACCCTCTTTTTATTAGCCCTGACTCCTGTCATAAAATAGGGAACGTGTTTTTCTCACTTCTGTTGGGGATTTAAGTTTATATCTCTGGTCCATTCATGAGAGATATTTAATTCATGTGTACAACTAAAGAAAAGGTCGCCAGAAGAAGTATCTGTTATGTCTGTGACTGTCCTTCCCACAGCAACATTTTTATAAATAAGTTTGACATATCTCGTTTTAAAAATAAAACTAATATTTCTCCTGATTCTCAGCAATCGTTGTAAATAGAAATATTTAATATGAAAGTAACTTTCTTCAACAAGTCATGTCCGGGAATAACATTTGACGCTTAAAGTTATTCTGATCATGATGTTATTGAGGCCGAACAGAGAACGAGACGAGGCCCGTCGAGGTCCTCATCCAGTTCGCCCATGCCTTAAGACATCCTTAGTAATGACAATAGGTTCCCCTCTCCCATTTAAAGTACTGATTTTTTTTTGTATTCTTATTTTATGTATGAAAGTTACTAGATTTGAATTTTGCGCCGTTTTAATTAATAAGAGTATGTTAATAGTAACTTAACATGTTTTTCTTCTTTTAAAATGTACCATTCTACAGTAAATTCTATCAAAGTAGGTAGCTCTGAAGCGGTTGTCAATAATATGTTTGAAGTTAGTGAAAAAAGTTAAGAATTCCATATTAAGGTAGCAATCCTAAACTGCGCGGAAAATGTAAAGTTTCTTCTGTCAACGGTCAATATCAAGTAAATTTACAACCTGTCAGGTAAATTTCGCATTTGTCTCATGACATATATATTTTGCTTTCTCTTGAGTGTTTGAGAACACTTTGAATGAAACTTTATCTTTGGTTTTAGTTTGCTTTGAAACTCTCAATTATAAATTTAACGCTGCTTGACTGGTTTTGGAATGACTCCTAGGAAGGGGTCTACGAAATGCAGAAGAAATCGGCAAGTGGTCTACAAGACAAAAAGGAAAAGAAAAAAAATGCCAGAAAACCTTTGGTTTATCTTTCCCCCACTAGATGGCAGTGTATTGACTTCTGCTACTACCGAATTGCTTATACTTGAAATTGAATTTCTCCACGAGATTCGTTTTCTTCTCGAGATTCGCTAATATTCGCAACAGTATTGTTGGATTATACGAGGTCGGTACAGATTTAAAAGATATCCAGTTTGTTGAAAAAAATTAATCATTTTATGATGATTAACTAATTAATTTTATATAAAGGGATAGTCAATTTTATGAATGGCTTGATAAAGCCTTTAAAAAATAATGTCTATACCTAATAAAATCGTATAAGGTTCGTATAACTTTCTAAAACTTCTGTTTCTCCATGAAAACTAATATTGTCCTTCCATCCTTTGCACAGAGGATGGAAGGCACAGAGATTTTTGGCAGGATGGATTTTTTTTGCACAGAGTTCTAAAGACTTTCGGATGGTAGAAAATCAAATATACATAAGTTGAAGGGAAATAATTTGCTTATAGTAATATAGAAGAAAAAATAAAATCACACAAAATAATTTATAATATATATAGTTTTAATTTAAAAAAATATTCAAATAATCTCTCCCCCCCCCTCCGAAAAATAAGAGTCAGTATCTTTACTAATTAAAAATATTATTCCCGTTTCATTATTCTCCAAAAATGAGGACCTTAAAACTTGTTCAATGTCGGAGGGAAAAAAATGTATTTGGAGAATTCAAACCAAATAAAGTGTCCCAGTGGTCATGGTCGCGGACTCGAAAACCGGCGATTTTTATCGAGTCCTGGGTTCGAGTCTTGATGCCATTAAAGACCCGTCGTGTAACCGGGGCTGATGCACGTTAAATCTGTCGAAGCTCAAAGTCCTCCAATTGGCGTCGTGTGAAAGTTAGGGGAAGAGTTTCAGCTCTGGTGTCGTTGTCATGACTTGACTGAGGTACAAAATTACGAGGTCCGTCGCCAATAGACTTCGTGTTTCTTCTAGTGCCATTAAAGACCCACCAATAAATAAGACAATAATAATAAGACCCACGAATAAAGCCAATCAATCAGCTTCTCAGCTCACGACGTCCAATCAAAATATCACAAAAAAAATAAATTTTTTAGAATGTTTTCTTTACTTGTTTTTTAAATTAATTTAGAGATAGAAGTTTTTTGAAACTTCGAAATGAAAAATGCTTTTCGTTAATTTCAATTTGAAAATTTTGATTTTGTAGTGTTGGCATTAAATAATGTAAAACAAAAATCTAATTATTAGCATTTAAATGATTAAAAAAATGACCCAAATGAAATAGCAATCTCAAGTGATTTTAAAAATTAAAATCGGTCCCTGTATTACAATATCGCATTTCTGAAATTTCTATTTTATTCGTTGTTTTTTAAGGTACGCTCAAGTCACCCGTTCAACTGATCCAGTCTGCATAGGATACTCGAACCACTTTTCCCTTCTTTTTTACAACGTTTTTCTGAATTTCACTTGGTGTGTGTGTGTGTGTGTGTGTGTGTGAGTGTGTATGTGTATGTGTTATCAAATTTTCGATCGTTAATTTAACCAACTTCCCATCAAGCTAGAGCTTTGAAACTTTGGGAATCGTTCGTACTCGCCTAACAATGCAATATTTAGACGTTTGCGACAAGTTTTAACTAATATTTCAATAATTTTAACAAGTCAAAATATTCTTTCCTCTCGGCGCTTTTAGGATTGAGGAAAAAATTTCTTCCCCCCCTCTGGGAGCACCGGGCACTCCCCACGCAGCATGCGGTATCGTAAACCTATTGTACTCACAAAGGGGAGATACTATCTCCCTTTTACTATCTCCGAGATAGTAAGGGTTCCTGACTTTTAGTCAGTAATCATTCGCAAGAAAGAAAGTTTCCAATATTTGGCGCCGTGTCTTATCACAATAATTTTTTCTGAATTCTGGTTCCCATTTTTTTTTAATAGAATGACTTACAAACTTTCAAATGCATGTTTTGATTTTATGAGTATTATGAATTTTTTAATACTCTCACAAATGTCTCTTTTTAAGTGAATTTTAAAGTTAAAAATAACTAACAGTTTTAACTAATATTTCAATAATTTTCTCTAATAAACTTAAACCGAATTATTTATTTTTACATTTTACTGATGCATGTTAAATCTGTCGGGACCCAAAGTTGGCGTGGTGTGGAAGTTTGGAGAGGGAGGTGCCAACTCAGGTGTCGTCACTTGACCGAGGTTCAAAATTAAGAGGTCCAATAGCTGCTTCTAGCGCATCGCTAATAAAACCAACCTCCCGTTATAGTGGAGAGGTGGGATGCCTGCTCAGGTGCCGGCCCAGACAGTGGGTCAGAATGAAAGCATTTTTATTCGCTGTGAGGAGTGGATTTGCTTGTGTTGGGCAGAAATAGGCAGCTGTCCAGTAAACAAATAAATAATAGCAAATAAATGTAAGTTAATGATTAAAAAAATGTATGACTTCCTTGTGTGTGTGTTTTAAGTATAAAGTAATGGATAAAGAGACAATATGAGAAAAAAGGCTTGACAAAATATATTTAGCTTTGTCTATTATAGCGTCCATTTTAAATGCCTGATTATCCGATTTAAGTTAAAAAATTTATTTTAAATTACACTTTTTTGTTCTCGTATATCTAGTATCCAAATGAATCGAGTGGATATATGCCTTCGGTAAGAACGAGTAACTTTTTATTAACTATCATATTTATGTTTGTTCTATAAAAACGGAAGCTCTATTATTTTTTCTTAAATTAAAGTATGATTTTGGGGGTTGGTTGGTATTGTACTTTTTTGTATAAATAAGCCTTTTTAAGGAGGAAATTTAAATTTCTTATCTAAGAACAAAGGGCCATGATGATTATGCCTATTACTGAAAATCACATATTTTTTGTTTTTAGAAGGAAGGCCACGCTAATATGATGGCAATGTTTGGTAAAAATGAAGAACTTTTCACTTATTATGTACGTGTACTGTAAATATAAATGCAGTTGGTATCTTATTGTGATATTTAAAAGTTTTGTTTTTATATTGGAGTAAAATTTTAATAGATAAGATTTTTAAATTACGTTCTCGCAGACGAATGAACTATAATGATTATGATTTTAAATAGAAATCTCGTAGTTCTTTAGTATAAGTCAGAATACTCTTATCATTTCAAATTGCAGAGGAAGTCCCTACGTGAAGAGGGGTCGAACTACCTTGAATATTTTTTTTTCCCTTCAAATTTCGAGCATTTAGCTGTTTGTCATGCGTAGTTTTCTGTGCGTAGTATCAGCTCTTCTTAATCATCCTTTCAAATGCTTGTATTCGAAAGAGACATTTTGTTGTAATTGGGTTGGTTTTATAAACGTCGCACTAGAAGCAACACGTAGGTTATTGGCTATGGACTTCGTAGTTTTGAACCTGTTGTAATCGAGAAACAGTGTTCTGACGAACTTAAAGTGAAAAAAAAGCCCTTTTTGGCTTAGTCTCATTACAAATTATACAGGCATGCTAGACCGTACTTGCCAGCTCAAGTGCTGTCTACTGACCGAGGCTCAAAACTAAGAATCCCATCGCAAAACTAAGAATCACATCGCCAATAGTCTGGTGTTGTTTCTAAGTATGGTGTTTAAAAATTTTTAATCGATCCAACAAAATGTAATTTTTGTTGTTGTTAAATTTATGCAAATAAGGCTTTTAATTTTCATTTCCGATTAAAAAAATTTTTCCTGTATCGGGATGATGACAAATTGTTTTAAATTAATTTATATATTGAAATGATTGATTTAATATTATTTTTATGAAACAATGCAAAATAAAAGTAGTACTTTAGATGAAATTATAAAGAATCTATAAAGACTGAAATTACGTAAAAAAGAGATGAAATATTTTCAAGAAAAACAATTTCACTCGATTTTTGTATGAAAATTAGGTATTTATTTTTAATATTACATACTTAAAATTTAATTTCCTTCACTTTTCTTCAATAATATGGCCCAGTCTCTGTCATAGTTTGGAAATTTGAACCATTTTAAACATTTTAAGAGTGACGAACTTTTTCTAGAACTTAAGAAAACAAGAGATTCTATAGTCACTAGAGATTCTATAGAATGTCTTTTTTTTATTTAAAAATTCAATATTTTTTTTTAAAAAAAAGTGCCTCAAATGTCATGAACTCCTCTTTTGAAAGACATCACTCGACTTTATTTCGAAGACAATAGAAATAATACACACAATATGGTGCATTCACTCATTATATGACATAAATATCGTTGTGATCCCCTCCCCCAAATGTCCAGTTATGAAATTTTGAGTTCAAAAAAGGATAAAATGAAAGTCATGCACTTGTTCAGATCTGTCGAAAAGTGTTCGAAAAGGAGAAACAGATGCGAAAGGGTCTAAATTCTAAATATAAATGAAAACAAAATAATTTATTTTCATTTAATATTTCCTGAATACTCGCACATCGTGTGATTCGAGATTAGAATTATCCTCAGAAACTCTCGTGGATTAGTGAGATTGCTGAATATGAAGATGACGTTTCATGACAAGATATCTTTAAAAAAAAGTATTTAATTTATAGATAAATTGCTGTCCTTCAGCCTATTTTCGATTCTTAAAAGCTTGAAATGGATTTTAAAAACATTTAAGTTGTCATTTCTTTATCACTCATTTTTATATAAGCATTTGTTTTAAATGTTTAAATAAAAAACATGTAAGATATACACAAAATATATTATTTTTGTTACAGCTTTCAATTTTAAGAGAAAATTTTGAAAATGTATTCTGATACCCCCACACTATATATTTTGTACCTTAAAATGCTTATTTTACTCATATATCAGTTTTTACGAGGAAAGTATGTATTTATAGGTAGTCCAACAGTCTTGGATGAAGGTTGTTTTGAATTTTTTAAATCAAAATCTTGTTTAGCATTTTTGGAAAAGTAATTATAACTTTGTATAAGAACTACCGTTTGTGGATTGATTGTGTATAAACGTCCCACTGAGAGGCAATACGAGGGCTACTGCCGTTTGGAACCCCTGCCAACACTGACAGCGCTCTCTCCGCAAGCCATCCCAAAAGGAGGACTTTGAATCTCTACAGATTTGCACGGTGGAGACCCACATCCTAGTATCGACTCGATGGTAACATGTTAGGCCCTCGGAAGAATGACCTCCCGGCTGCTATTTTGCGATGCGCATCATTGCCCCTTTGAGACTTCAGCAAAAATCTTTTGTTTCGGAGATTGCATGTTAAATGAGAGTTCTCACAGCTTGGATTTTTTCTAACCGATTGCTTATTAACGTCGCACTTAGAAGTAACCCGTGGGATACAAGCAAAGGACCTCGTCAATTTATTACTCGGTCATGTAACGTGAAAGATACCTGAGGTGCTTCTTCTCTCCCAAAACTTCCATGCTAATGGAGTCTCGACATATTTAACGTGCACGGGCCCAACTCGTGGCATAAAGGGACTGGGCATCAGGACTTGAACCCACGACTAGACGGAAACAATGCCGGTCGCGACAATGATCCTTCGGTTATTGGTATAGCGTGGAAAGGGTGAGGTAGCAACTGAGTAATAGTTCTTTGCTTCACTGTGGTTAAAAGTGACCTCCCATAGCTCCTGAATGAAAGTCAATCCAAACCAAAAAAGAATTGTTATTTACCAATACTCCAACTATCTCGTTATGCTTATACTCCACCTCATATTATATATACTCCAACTATAATCAATTTCAAAAATATTTCTAATTAAAAATATCTTTGAGTCACATAATTTTTACATCCCTTTTTTATGCACTTCTTATAAATTTCTTTAATTTAAAAAGATCTAATAGATATTAAAACTTAGTACGTGATAGGGTCGTGAGTGATAAGCGACCCAGCACACTGGCGACTTACTCACAGACCCACACATGACCCTTTTCAATACAGCTTTTCAATACATACAGCTTTTCAATGGAATAGTACCGAGTCAGGTGCCCTCCTCCTCGCTTGGTTCAAAAGGACCAGATACTCCTAAAGAGACATTCATTCACACCTCGTCTAAAAATGTGCAAAAATTCTCTTTCCCTTCGTTTTTTTCATTCTAAACTATAAATTACTGTAATTGTGTAGAAATTTCCATGTATACGCTCAGGAACATTGAAAATAGCACGTCAAGGAAGGAGCTTCGGATTGAAATGAAATTTTATTCACATAATGATACAGAGATCACTTGATCCCAAAATCAAGACAATTTAACATATACTGTTGTTCTGAGGCAGGTGGACCAACACAACTTGAACATCCACTTCCGAATCATATACAGAATGACAAGGTGGCATTTGGCATTTTAGCTGGTCCCACAAAAGCTCGATAGGGGATAAGTCCGGGGAGTGAGCCGGTCATGAAGAGTCTGAACAGTACGTAGAAAGTCTTGAGCTACTCGAGCTGAATGCGGACGAGAATTATCTTGCTGAAAAATTGCCCCTGGACAACCATTTAGGAAAGATTCCACGTGGGTTCGAAGAAGGTCATCAATATAACGCTGGCCCGTTAAGGTTCCACGTATTACAACACAATTAGAGAGATATGGTACCCCAGGCTATGGTCCCCCAAACCACTACGCTTACTGCGCGGGTAATGTGTTTCGCGACAGTGTAGGCGGAATTGTACCATTCACCAGGGCGCTTCCATATTCTTACGCGGTTATCATCTTTCCCCAAATGAACTAAGATTCATCATTAAACACCCTATTTTGTCAATCTGCGGCATTTCACTTCGCTCTGGCTTGGCACCACTGTTGACGGAGTTGCCGATGTTTCGGTGTTAAAGGCAGTACTTGAAAAGGGTTCCTGGATTACAGATTCTCTTCCACAAGGCACCTGGAAATGGTTTATGGAACTACTGGCAGCCTTACATCTGATTGCATCGTTGAACGAGTCACTGTAGGATCCACGAGAGCTAGCGGCCAAATTCTTCAATCCTCTCGCCTCGTCGTCTACTTGGGCGCTCCAGACCCAGTTCTCCACATCTGTGCACTGTTTCGTGTCTACTGCTCCCAACATGTTCTGACGGCACACTCCGAACGATCGATCTCGCGAGCAACATGGAGCGCCGACTACTATTAGGTTTTTCATGTCGATGATCAGGTCCCTCTCAAACTCGCTTAATTGTGTGAAATGTCTCTCGCAATATCTTCTTCTAAAGTTGGAATGTGATTGTTACGTTTATGAAACTTCCACTATGCGCATGTTTATGTAGCATCCACTTCTTGATTGCAGCGTCTTTGCAGGATGTGTGGTTATGTGCATTTTCTCCAAACTTGAATCATTTTCACATATCGGAGATCGTTTAATTACTTTGCAAAGTTTCGCGACTGTAGTTCCCTTCCTTATTAATGCGCTATTTTCAATGTTCCTGAGAGTATATTGTCCTTGAATAAATGATAAGAATTGAAACTTTCTTAATATTCTCAGAGCTTTTAATTCAAAATATTAGAAAACTAGATACAAATATGAAAGTACGAAGGTGGTTCGAAATGTACCTGTTTCTGATGACAGATGGTGTTTCTGAGGTAAGTTAGTATTACCATTGTGTACTGCCATCTGATGAGCTACGCCGAAATAAATATGATGTTGATTCGTTAGTTTTGACTGGAGCCGCGAGATTTTGACACCGGGAAGCCGTTAAGACCGTGGATTGCTTCCTGTGCATCTGCTCCGAAGAAAAGTTGAGGCGACGATTTTTTGGGATGCGCCCTACTCCTGTACTTTTCAGAAAAAGAGCCAAGGGACGACCTATCATTCTATTCTTAATACGGAAGCTCTCTGAACCTTACGATTGACTTCAGTTAAGAGCCAATAAATAGAGGGTGAGCCGTGACCAAGAAACAAAGCGTCTACCCTATTCTGAAAAAAAAACTGCGCCTAATATATTGAATCATGAATTGATGTTGACTCAGTCAAAAATATCTTTCCTGCTAGTCGAGTATCCTGTGAGCGCTTTACTGATATATTTGCGTTAGATACCTGTGTACTGAGTTGTCACTTTCAGTTCAGGAATGTGTGATTATCTCAGATTTTTTATTGCTTTTATTACATGCCTTTTTAGATTCCTAATCGTATATATTAATATCACAAAAGTTTTTTCATTTCAAATTTAATTATAAATGTTTTTAAAAGCCCTTTTACTACTCTTCAAAACACGTTATTTTGATTACGTTATCCTAAACACCATCCAAATAATGCTACTTCATTTCATGCACATTTTGCAAATTTTCTACTGATGTTTACAGAGAATCTTTCCATCTCGTTTCTCACAAATACAAAACTGTTTAACTGATGCGGGGGAAATGTAATATGACTCAGGATTCAGCGAGCTTCTACGTCAAGTAGGCAAGCATAGAAAATCAGATGAGATGCTTAAAGTTTCGAATAAAACGAAACTGAAATAGTTACATTAAATTAACTTCAATTAATAAATAAAATAAGATATTTTTCTAGAATTTTCAGCTAATAATTTGGCAAAAAAATTACTTTATATATGCTCTAAAATAATTATACTTATGTGATATAATGTTTATTTAAGGAATGCTAAGAAATGCAATTTTTATTTTAATAGCGTTTGAAATAATATAGTTTTTATGTGTAATCTTACACGTGTTTCAGTTTTAAAAAGAAAAACTATTATTAACTCCTGCCTTTTTCCTAGATAGAATCGCCAAATGATAGGACACTTTAATTTTTTAAATATTTCTTCTTGATAATATTTTGAAGTAAAACTCAGACGATTTCGGCAAAGGAAAAAAATGAGCTCCTTTTAAGCCAAATTTAAATAATTCTTGGTTTTCAAAATTAAAAGTAATGTGTGAAAGTCATATTTCAGCATTGAGATATCTGTATATTTTTGTATCTGTTTATGCAAAGAAAAACACATTTATAAACCTAAATAATTATGAGTGAGAAATTAATGATCAATAGTTGTATTAATATTTCAAAATCATGCAACTGCTTCATTTAAGAACACAAAATTTACTGCGTTTATAACTTTAAAGATTCGATGAATACTTGTTAACATAACATAGTATACACTAAATATAATTATAGTTAAAAAATAAAAAAAAAAATACGAAATTAAGATTTTAAAAATATTTATGAATTAAATTTCTCATAATTTTTACACAAATATTGTGTAATGCTTATAATTTATAAATGTTTATTTTAAAACATTATATGGTCATTTTAAAGTATTTAAAATATCAGTTCTATAGATGGAGTACAATTCTGGGCTAGTATACTAGAATTATTAAAAATAAATAAATAAATAAATAAAAAACATTTTGAGGAAAATGCAGATGCAGATATTTTTCTGTTAACTGTTGCATGTGTGTTTAAAATTTTGAAATTCCATTTTTGAACTTTCTATTTGTGTGTGTGTGTCAATTTCTCATAACTAATACATGTACGAAATCAATGGAGAGCCCTTCATTTTTTTTAACAGCAAAATAAAATAAAAAAATTAAAATTTGTAGCTTGTTAGTGTCCAGCACCTTAATTCTAACGGAAATTAATTCGGATACTTGCTTAAAGGTATCTTCAAATTCGAAAATGAAATGATTCTCAGCATTACTTAATTCAATGGTTATGATATTTTAAGAAGAAAAAAACATATTTCTTTTGTTTTGATAGCCATTTCGTTGGATAAAATTAATCCATTTAAAATTGCTACAATGTGGAATATTTTTTTAAAAGTCTTTGTGGTTGAATTTTAAGAAAATGCCTGCTTTATTAACTATCTTTTAAACACATGCATGCGCCCTCGCTCGCATGTGTGTAAATAAAAATAAAAATAAATAAAATAGATTCATTCCTTTTTTCACATCATGGGTTAAAATCTTTTATTGATCGAAGATTCAAATCAGAAGGTATGATTTTCAATTCCCATATTCCAATTGAATAAATCACGTAAGAATGAATAATTAATCCTTTTTTTTTGGAACAGTGTTGGAAATAGATTGCCAAAAACCATCCAGAGGTTTGAATTTAAGAAAAGAGCCTTAATTATAAACTATTATTCAAAACAAAGGAGGCATTTGGTGGTATGCTTAAGCATGTATTACCATTGATTCTTTAATAAAGAAAGAATTGAGCACTATAATACGCTTAATCTCGCTTTAAAAATTCGCTTTATAAATTATTCTATAAATCAGTTGCGCTAGATTTAAATATTCATTAGGACTAGATGTAAAATATTTTGGAAAAAAAAAAAAAAGAAAAAGATGATTAAACTTTTTTAAACTCTTTGAACTAAGAATAAATAAGACGAATTAATATTTTTAGTAAAATAAACGTTTATTAGTTTTAAATATTGTATACGTTTCAGAAAACTTGGAAATAGGACCCTTTTAATTTATATATGAATAAGTTTCAGATATATCTGTGTCAAAGTTGCTGTCTCCGGGACGAGAAAGAATTTCGTTGTTCTTCGTGTGCGCACGCTTTAGTTGTGTTATTTATATATTGAAAGCTTTAGATAATAAAAGAATTGTATTGATTACTATATCGTTAAAGTAGCCGATCTTTTTATTTCTTCATCTTGAATTTGATGACTAAAAAATATCGCTTCTATCATATAGTTTTTTTTTTTTTTTTTACACTTTCGTATTGTACATTTTCCAGATAATTGTCTCTGCTATAAATTTTGTGGGAGAATATTTTATTCAAATTCAAAAATGAAATACAGCTTTTCATGCATCAATAACGGGTCTATGACCTAAATATCGATTTAACAACGTGCAAATCTTTCTACATTCATAAACCACGCTTATGAAATGCTCTTTTGGCTCCAACAACAAGAGGAAAAAATGGAGGGAGAACAAAGAAAAGGAAAACATACGTAAATAAGGCTTAAAAATTTAAGCGATTCAACTTGGAAGGAAACAGCGCAGTCCGGCGCAGTGTCACACTTGCAAAAGATGAGCTGGTAGGTAACGCTAGGGGAGTTGAGTTGCCGCCTTTCTCCTTCCAAAATCAGAATTTAACAGATGTCGTCTGCTGGGGACACTGAACAAGCAATGTGGGTGGTGGTGAAGAGGAGGAGAAAAAAAAAAAAGCAAAAAAGAACATCGCTGAAGACAGGTTGGTGCTTCAAAGCAGCTGCTTAGAACGGCGAACAGCGATTAGGCCTAATTCTCGTTCCCTGCTGTATAAAGAAACCGGACAGGCATGTGTTCGCTTGAGCCATTCCCTCCCCCACCCTTCGCTGTGTTGTTCATCCCTGTTCACCACACACTCTATCAGATCTGAAATAAATAGTGACACATCATTTCTTTCTTTGTCAGCTCCAGTCATCTCTTTCCCATTTCGCTCCCGTGGACTTCTCTTCCATTTTAATTTTTTTATTTCACGATCGCCGCCATCTTGGATTTTATTTCCATTCGCAGTTCCTACCATCTTTTTTTAGTTGTTCCGCGGAAGCATGATGTTTGTTGATTTGTTTATATATGTATATATTTTACTCAACCCGACTACTGTTTTTCCTTTTAGGAAAGGGGGGAAGAAAAAAAGTCCTAAATTTGCTGGTTATTTTTTTGAGCTTTGTAGCGGCCGAAAAGCGGCCGGAAGAAGAAGCATTTTGTTGTCCACACGGGAATCGCATTTGGCGTTTGCAACTTGTTCGCTGATTTTCTTTTTTCTCTCTCCTTATTTTTTACTTTATTTTATTTTGTTTTGAGATTTATCCTAAACATCTCCCTGAAGAAAGAAAAACTTTTTAGAGTTCCTTTTTATTCTCTTTTGTTTGAAGGATGCTTTCTGCAACAAAAAATGAAATAAATTCAACGGTGTCCTCGATCGCGTTTTGAATGTCCACTGTCGACTTCTTTTTCGGCTTTGTTTCGGTTCTGTCTTGTTTTTCTTTTTCAGTTTCTCCAAACATTTGGGATACAAAATATTTGAAAATTTTCGGACTTGGTTTGGGTTGAAATAGGAAAATAATAAGGGGAAAAAAATTACGTGTATTTTATAGGGTTTTTTTTTTTTTCCTTTCATACTGTGAAAACTATCAAATAAATAATTTTTTTGAATAGTTACTTTAATTGAACTCGAGCATAGTTAGTTTCTTATTCTTACGGAATATGAAAATTACACCATTTTCTCTACAACACAAGATTTTTATCACTTTCTCTTATAAATAGTTAGAAAATATACACCAATAATAATAATAATAAAAAAAAAAAAAAAAAAAAAAAAAAGAATTATTTTACATTAACAAGAAAAGGACAAATAAATAATTAACTATAGTAAAATTGTGACATTGGAGTGTTGTTTTACAAAAAGTTTCTGAAATCTTAATGATTTCTTGCGATTCTTCGCTTTTAATATTGTAGAAATTTTAAAGAAAACCATAGGTAACAGAATTTGATTTGAAAATAGAGTTAATTTATTATAAATAACGGCATTTAATAATCTATAGATGTTTATTATTTTTTTTTTTTTAAAAAAATATATATATATATATATATATATACTAAAAATTTATGAAAGAATAATTTAAAATATTTAAAAAGACAAAAATCCAGAAAGAAATGTAAAAATGATAGAATAAAAAATAAATGAAAATATGGAACCCAGAAGTCAAAAAGCAATTTCGGGCTGAGGATAAGCGGGGTTAAACTAGTTTAATGGTACCAACCTTCCCCCTTTGCGACTTGGTAGGCTGAATTGGGAAATCCAAATTACAAAAGAGTTCAATGATTAAAATATGCAAAAAAGTTCAGCGATAAAATCTACAAAAATAAAATCTAAAATTCTAAAAATTATCAACAAATCAAAATATAAAAATTACTTACAAAAATTCAAAGAAATGAAGATTCAAATATGTGAGTAGTAAGACGGAATATTCTTTAAGCTTCAAGATGGATATCAGATACTCAAAATGAAAAAAATATAACACGTCATCACCATATAAATTGAAAAAAGATTTAAATCATTGTTTGATTGGTAATAAAATGTAAAAGGATGCAAACAATTGGTTGGTAATAAGTTGTATGGTAAAGGAGTATAATGGTCTAGAGAGTGAGTAAAAATGTAAGCTGTGTAAATGTAAATAAATAAATAAATTCTTCACGGCTAGACCACTAACAAGCCGTTTTTGTGGACCTATTATTGTGTGGTGGATTTGAAATTGGATCACGATTCGCAAAGATGTTTAATATATTTGTGATGTATATAAGTATTTAAGAAATTTATTGGATAATCATGATCCAAACAGTTGTTGAAGAATTTTTTAATGTTATTAAACTTGTCTATTTTATGTGTGGTAAATTTGTTATTAGTTACGTAATAAAAAGCCTAATAAAATATTCCTATAAATAGATCTGTGTAGATTAATGTTCCAGAAAGGAATTTTGATTACACGGAATTCGAATCTTTCTCTTTTATCATAAATATTACTAATTAGTCTATTGTTAACAATTTGTAAATCAAGATCCAGAAATTCTACTGAATTAGAATTAAGATTAGTTTTTAATAATTTGAGATAATTAGGGTAAAACGAAACAATTGGTTTAAATTCCTCAGTTTTACCTAAAATAATTAAATCATCTATGTAACGATAAAGAAAATAAGAATCATTATTAATCTGTTGTAATTCATAAAAATGTAAATAAAAATTGGCCAGACAATTACTAGCTGGACCTCCTTGAGGGAGACACTGAATTTGCTTATAGAGACTTTGACCGAAAACTATAAAATTCTCTTGTAATACAAGTTTAATAAGAGTATCAATTTTTTCACGTTTTATTGTTTGATTAAAATGATATTTATCGTTTAAAATTGCAAGAACTATAATTAAATCTTGAATATCTATTGAGTTAAAAAGGTCTTCAAAAATCATACCTATGTATAGAGAATACCTCTCGTTCCTTCATGTTCTTGACAATTTCAAAACTATTTTTAACAATAGCAATTTTTTCAATATTATCAATGGATTTTTGAAGAATGGACTGTAAAAGTTTGCCAGATTTAGTGATATAGGTGTTATATCCATTCGTAATACTTCGAAATTTGACAGGATTTTTGTGAAATTTTGGCGTTAAGAAAATATATGGAAATTTAATGTTTGTAAGATATAAACCCAACTTCTAATTGAATGCCAAAAGACGATTATTTATTTCTCTTTTACTATATTTGGATAACTGGAAAGCATTATATATATATATATATATATATATGCTTTTCCTCTTCTCCTCTTGACAAAAATCCTCTGGACAGAAAAAAAAATTACTTTTTTTTTTTAAAATTTAATTCGTTACAATCGAGAAAAGGGTTTTTGACGAATAAATGTTAGTCTCGCTTGTTGTTTCTTTAAATTATGAGGTATTTATCAAATTTATGTTTAAATTATTTTCCTAGTTATTCAGTATCTATTGGTATTAACAGGCCTATTTTGTTTACTTTGCGACAGAATTAAAATAGCATGGTCGGGAGACTTGAACATGGGATAGCAATTTACGAGAATATTACTATTGTTGCTTTTACTTTTATCGAATATTAGTTTGCTTGATGTTTTAACATTAGAAAACAAATTTAAATAATTTCACAAAGTTACCATCTTTAATGATTCAAACAAAGTGTGTACCGTGTTTTATAACCATACAAATGTTAACAATTCAGAGCACACAAAAACGTGTTGCAAACAGTAGTCAGCTGGGGGGGGGGGGGGGGCCGGTTTTAAGGATGGGGAGGGCTAGATAGAATTCAAGGGGGGGTAGGATCAGTTTGAGTTAAATAGAACTTTAATTTTGAAACGAGACTCAAGTACGTATTCTCCTTCAACTAAGTTTTCGGTCCTCTTTATGACGTCATTTGGTTTGAGAATTTCGCCATGTGAAGAAGCCTCGAAATGAGCATTTTTCTGATATAGTGAATAGAAAATTATGAGACAGAGGAAGATACATAGAGAGAGATTTAAAGTATTAGCATGGTTATTGTTAGAAAGAAGGCAAGCGAAATTGCTAAGCACAAGGTACTGGTACAACAAACCTAATTTAACGTTATTGCCTGAACCGGTTCTCCTGTTATGTCAGTTAAAATCCTTGATTGAGGACGCGAGCTATATACCGCTGTATATTGCTTTGTGATTATTATGTGAAACAGAATAAAACCTCATTTGAGTTTCCTGACCAACACTCTTGACTGAACACACATTGAGTTACGATGGCTCAGAACCTT
Source organism: Nephila pilipes (assembly GCA_019974015.1). NCBI lineage: Eukaryota > Metazoa > Arthropoda > Arachnida > Araneae > Nephilidae > Nephila > Nephila pilipes. The sequence goes on from BMAW01013113.1 coordinate 872,715, forward strand.
AGAATTGAAGCGAGGGCGTCACAAAATTATTAACTGCAGTTCTCGGCAAAAATTAAGATTTTTACCATCAGTTTCCTACCAATATTCATTTTTTTATGACAATGAATGGGAAGTGATTGGATGCATATATCAATGTGGGAAAAGCTGTGTGCGTATTGTTTATATTAAACAATACAAAACAAAATAAGTTGAAATTGGACATTAGAAAAGCTTTAAAAAATTACAAATTCAAATGAAAAAATTACCACAACTGATTTGTGAGTTAAAATCGAACCCATTTTTCTAATGTAACTTTTTATGAAATTTAAATTTTATTTCTCATTTTCTAACGTTTTATCAAGTTTTTCGCTCATTCAGTTCAAATGTCTTAAATAAATTTGAGACCTGAGCCTCTTTTCACATGACACACAGTTTATTTGTTTGATTGTTCAATATTTGAGGGGGATAGCGTATGATATCACTTAGAACATCAGAAATTCCGTATTTTTGTGTGATATCAGATGATCCCAATGCTCAATTTATTAAACGAAATTAATTACAAAAAGATTTACCGTTAATTTTGTAAATCATTTAAATATTCAGGACTTTCCCCACCTCCCTTGTTATAATGCTACTTCACAAATTTACATCTCAGCGAAAGAAGAAAAAAATTGCGATTGTAAATTTCTTGGGTTATTTATTTATTTTTTTCCAACCCAAAGCTAAACATTATTACTCTCAATAACCGTGTTAACTGAATAGAAAATATATTTTGATAACTTCTGTTTTACGTTCTAAAACAAGATTTTCAAAAGTAAAAAGAAAAGTAATTTAAAAGGAAAAATCTAATTATATATATATATATATATATGTAAAGATGACCTTATCTGTGACAATAATAATAAGATCCGTTTTTACGCCGGTTGAAAAATGCAAATTGTTCGTCGTAATGATAGCGCAGACTTATAAAACTGTAAAACACGCATTACTCATAATGTAAAAGGGGAAGCATTCATCATGCAATGCGCTCATGAAGCGTGGCGTCGCATATAACACTGCCGAGCTGCTGCAACTTCTGAGAGCAATGGAACGATTCTTTCTGTTACAAGAAACTTCCTTGCCGATATGTAACTACTAGCCTAAAAAGTTTTAAAAAAACGAGTCCCACTTCCTTCCACGGACCGGTGACTTCTGGGTGTGTCCGGCTTCGTGCCATATTAAGTGACAAAATCGGACATGGTGAATCCGGATTTAACGGACCATGTCTTCGAGAGGTCGTGGGAAAAAGGTGTATTCCGGAAGTTACCGGAACGTGTGCGATACCGGACGTCAGAGGGATCTGCGTCGGCCGAGAAAAATTATATTTTGTCAGGTGCATTTATTGTCCGGTGTGAGAGAAGGTCCCTTAGTTTTCAAGTGATTGCACACAAAGTTGAATTCAGTGGTTTTGTCGTTTCGGCTTCCTTCCTGTGATATTAGGGAGTATGGTTTGCCCTCATCGTTGCTCTAATTCAAAATTCCAGGTTTAAGATTTCGTCGAGTCGTGGGTTCGAGCTCTGATGCCAATAAAATCCTGCCGAATGGCGCACCTACTTGCTAGCCGGTCCGGTTTCGATCCTGCCTTTGCATGTGTTTTTTCTCTTCAAATGTCTTAAAAATTGTAAGAATTTTTAAATAAAATTAATAACTTAAATATATCACCAACGAAATAATAAAATTCTTTTATTTATAAAACAACTGTTGCAGTTAATGAAACTTAAGTTAAAATGAATGTTTTTTTGTAATAAATTGTATAGAGAGAACTATGTGTTTAGGTTGTTAATTTTATTTGAAAATTCTTACAATTTCTAAGAGGGTTGAGGGGAAACACACACACACAAAGGCAAGATCGAACCAGCCAGTGGGCAAGCAAGCGCACTACCGTAATTGTTTGGATCTGAATATTGACTAATGTATAAAAAAAACCCCTGCACTTTAAACGCGTTTTTCTGGGAATTGGCTGGCAAGCGCGCTTTACTACTCTCGTGAGCGGACACCCTTCAGTCTATGCTACCCCCCTCAACTGAATTACCCGTGCCCTCCCCTTGCCAGGAGGAATGAGAGATAGATGGCACTCTTTAGGAAAATGGGAATGAGGCCATAAAGTTCCATGTGGAAATACGTAGAATCGAGTGGTCAAATATATAAATGTGATACTTTTCCGAATTATAGACATTCGTTGCATTTGGAGGTTATTTTATCATGAAATATGTAACACACACAAACATTGTCTGTATGTCTTCATATATATATATATATATTAAGACTCTTTGATTAATTGAAAGCTTATTAACATTGCAGAAGCAACACCAAGGCTATAGGCGATAAAACATATCATTTTGAACTCAACTCAAAATGATGAGGACGACAACCCGAGTAGGTTTCTTCCTCTCCAAACTTCCCCTCCACGCCAACGAGATGGCTTAGATACTCCATATATTTAACGTGCATCAGCCCTTGACTTTGACTTTCAGTCGCAATATTTTTAAATATTAAGTAGTGAAAATTATTTTTTCTTTTTAAAGTGATTAAATTTGCTTATAGATTGTAATGTATATGAATTGAACACGTAGATTTTTGCGAAATATTTATTTTTTCAAAAGTGTGATATGTGATTTAGTAAATCGTTTATTTAAATCACATATCAAAAATTATAATTATCAGTTATGTCAATGAACAGATAATTATTTTGAAATCTATGATTTGTGATTAACATACATTTTTTTTTAAAAAAAATTAAGATGCTACTCTCATCCCACAACTAAAAATATAATGAAAATAACAAATGTTTTATTTTTAAAAAGATATTGATTGTGTTATATATAGGCGTTGAATTCCTTAAGGATATTAAAACATTTTTGACAAAAAATAATTTTATTCTTTAAAATATATATAAATAACGCATAAAACAACAACAAAAAGTACTTCAGAAGGTAATGTTGGTCTCGATAGAATGAGAATTTATGAAAAGGGGATAGATACGTGAAACGCTTTTTGATGGTCAATAACTAATGTATTTTAAAAAATGCGATTCTTTAAAAAATGTGCAAGAGTTAACCAATTATTGCCAGCCGAACGAGGTATACTGTTCATTATTTTAGTGCAAAACGAGGGAGGGGATTTCGAAAAATATAAATCGTTTTTAAAAGATCACGGGGAAATTTAGAATTCCTGGATTCGCAACTGGTAAAAAAAAAAACTAACTCTTATATCACGCGTGGTTGGGGAAGTAGAACGCAGGTGATGTCGTACCTAACGATAATCAGAAGTGAACCACCCTGACACGCGACAGAGTGGGGGAGGGGAGAAGCTACTGACCAAAGTCGTGTCATTTAATTCTATGCTTTGCAATTCCCAGCCTTGAATTTGTCACTCGCAACAAAAGACAGAAATGAAAGCGATTTTTTTCCAACTATCGTCTGCTGTAATGTCGGTTTCGAATGCTGATTGTTCGGAATCGAATTTTTTCGAAGTGGTTGGGGGTGGCAGCTGCCGACTGGACACGGAATGGAACTCCAAAAAGCGGCGAGATCAAAAGGTCATTTTGTCCAGTCGTAGATCAGTCCAAATGATATGTGTTAATGTGGTTATGTAATCTGGCTACTTCGTTACAGCTGGAGTAGGGTGGCAGCCGCGATAGGGGGCGGCGAAAAAAAGAACAGTTTCCAGTTAAATAGTGTTAAGATTGTACATTCTTAAGCCGCGGTGAATTTTTCACATAATTTATTATGGTTCTCAATTCAGCATTTGTGCTTTACGTAAGCCTTATTTTCGTTTAAGATTAAAGAACAAATCTATTTTGGACATTTTTTTTAGCTTAAAAAGAACCCTTTTGTATTTTATCTGTTTATAATAACGAATTCTTTAAACGGTTAGAAATATTCATCAAAGGCTATCTCTCTAATTTGTTTTTAAAAATATTTTAACTGAAAAGAAACCCTGTCATTTAAAGTAAAGAAAATACATATCAGTGAGCAATACTGTATACATTAATGATGGTCATGAGCTCGCAGCCAGCGTTGTTTCAATAGAGTCCTTCAGGGGCTTTCCTTCTTTGTACAGGTACGGGAATTATGAACCCATGAGGCACACTAGCAATCTTTTGCTTTCCCAAGGGGTTTATTGTCTTTGGTAAACTCGAATGACGTTCCCCCGGGATACCCTATCGAATCTTCTCTATTTTCGACCCTCCTTCTTATCGACTGATATTTATTTCCTAACCTCCATTTTTTCAAACATTTAGATAACAATTAGACTCTGTTTGGCGCAACATAGCTATATTTGGCTCTTGCGCCAATAAACTTCACCATCACTCCCACTCATTCCCGATACCAATCGACCCTTGGAGTAGCGGGCCTGATATCCGTTATCAGGGCTCTGAATTCTCCCGTTAGAAGGGTGTAGAAGTTTGGAGAGGGGTTCCAGCTCAGGTTTTACTCTTGTCATTTGAGTGAGCTTTAAAATGACAAGGTTCGTCGCCAAGAGCCTTCATATTGCTTAGCAAATAATTATACTTTTATGAAGTCAAAATTTGTTTTTCCATTTGGAAAAGGGTTCAGATTCAGAGTTTTACTTCTGTAACATAGTTAACACATAAAGTTTGTCGCCAGTAGCCCTCGTGTTGCTTCTAGTGCGACGTTAATAAAACCAAACACATAAAGTTTGACACTGAATAAAATTTATTTCTTTATTTTCGATTAATATACTTAACAAATACTAATAATGATTTGTTATAAGACGTTCTTATATAAACCTTATATATTGAGCTATTGCTTGTTAGTCGCACTAAGAAGGCTTATAAAGGAAGCCATCATTTTGAACTTCGATGAAGTGACCTTTCGCACTACAAACTTCTTCACAATGCTTCTATAGTGCTGCGCTAAGCAATGGGTCCTTAGCGTAATTATTAATCGAACCCACGAATTGACGGAAACAACACTGACAGGAGTTGGCGACTACCTCGGGCATGGATCATTAAAAGGCTAAATAATTATTTTTCTCTCTACAAACGATTTTACACGTAAAAATGTTTGATGACTAAACATCTTGTCAGCTATTATCTTCAATTTTTATTTCAGTAATTTTTATTTGCCCCCTCCAGCATCTTTAAGTACAGAAAGGTGCGACTGCATATCCGACGTTCACATTGGCTGTTCAATCAGAGGGGGAAAGAAACGCTTTCACCTGTTATTTTTTCAAATATGACCGTAATAGCCATTCGATTCTAATTAGACACACGCATACACGTAGAAAGAGTCTGGTTTAGTAGTATATATACTTATAACAAGGTCGAGAGAAATGACACAGCACCCACCGCTTCATACAGAAGATATCTTTTTCTCAACCACAGCTGTCTGATTGTCAGTAATGACACAATAATGATTTCATTCGAAAAGCTGTAACGTAAGAAAAAGCGTTCAAATCACACCATTTGTGTGTGAAAGTAAATGGAGAAAAAATTATCACTCCTGTCACCACCGTTACGAATACGGGGCAAATGATTGAGTTGTCTTAGATAAACAGCATTTTATTGTGGCTTTAATATATGAACGAAGGTTCAACCCATTTTTACAAAAAAAAAAAAAAAATTCAAAAAATTTTCTTAAGTACTTTTCGAGCAAATTTAATGCATTTATTTTTTTCGATTTTGATGCCTTCTATGATTCGGCACTTAAGCTTCGTTGACCTGCTAGTCCTCCAGTGTTTTTACCCTGGAAGACTAGCCTTATAAACGTTATTTTATGCATCCTACTGACATCATGTAGACCATAAATACAGCACTTTTTTTACAGTTTCATTTATTTTGGTGAGTTTGACATTTCTTTAGCGAGAACCAAATTACATTTTATGCAATGATACATAACTTTTGCAATTTAAATGCGTTATTGTAAGAGATTTTCCAGTCAACCACCGGCAATTTCGAAAATCCGGTGGTTCTCTGGTCTGATAGCTGCCGGATTACCGGCAGACTACTGAATATTATTTCTTATTTGTGGACTCTTTGATATATGATAAGTTAGAATTAGAAGATATATAATTTTTATCATAATGTAATTTATTGCTTATATATGTATGTATAATAGGTTTATTTCCATTTACAGAACCATTCAGATTGAAATATTTTTGAGCCAATCTGATATGAAATACATATCAGATTGGCTCAAATATCTGATCATCATATATCTGATATGAAATACATATCAGATTGGCTCAAAAAGTAGTTGTATTTGAAGACAGGTGGCATCGTTAAGGTAAGCCGGTTGCTAGTTCAGGTGTCGTTCTCGTCACTTTAACAAATGGTTGAAAATGGCGAAGTTCATCGCCAGTAGTCCTCACGTTGCTTCTGAGTGGGACGTAAGAGGACAATAAATTCAAAGCATCTTCAAAATTTAAGTTAGAAACGTTTCATAAATACTTTTATTGGTTTCATAGTTTCAATATTTTTTAAGTCTTTGAGGGAAATCTGAGCTCATATAGCTCATGGCTACGCTACCAAACTGTGATCTAAACGTAAGGAAAGTGGAATAAAAAAGAAAACTGATGGATAAGAAGGAGGGTCGAAAATGGAGGAGGATCACAAGAGAAGGTTATCCGAGTTTACCAAAGAACGATAATGCTCTGGGAAATAAAAGCTCGGAGTCATAATGCATGTACTTACTTCAAAAAGGAAGCTAGCCGCGGTAACCTAGTGGTCATGATTTCGGATTCGTGGCCGGCGGTTTTCGTTCAGTCGCGGGTTCGATCCTTGACCGCTAAATACCCGCCGTGTAGCCGGGGCTGATGTACGTTAAATCTGTCGGGGTCCAAAGTCTTCCCGTTGGCGTGGAAGTTAGGAAAGGGGACTGTCAGCTCAGGTGTCGTCCTCGTCATTTGCTTCTAGTGCAACGTTAATAAAAACTAAACTAAAACTAGCATTTTTGCTACAACAACCTAGCTGATTGATTATCTAGTTCCGAGTCCTTCGCGTACTAGCTTCCACACCTTCCAAAAGAAGAGACTTTTGGGGAAAAGTGAAGCACCGACAGATTTAACATACATCGAGCTCCTTACACGGTGGGTCTTTAATGGAATCCGGTCTCGAGCCCCTGAATCGACTTCAATGACTAAAAGCTCACAACCGTGACTCAAAGGCTGCTACGGTCATCTACAGCAATCTGACAACAAAAGGTATGGAAATCATTTAGTGAACCTCATTAAAATTGATAGAACTGTTTGTTGCACACAATCTAACAATATTATACAGTTCGTGATGAATCGCAATTTTATTTTTTAAAAACTTTTATAAAAAATAAAATTGGAAAGTTTATATAGTTTCACAGAGTAATTATTAATATATGCATTCCAAGATATTATTAATAATTTATTCTTCATCCGTATTTCTCCAATATAATAAAATAAAGCCAATTTAAATTCCTTTCATCGAGCAAACTTTTCTATCAACCTATTTCTAAAAAACATTCAAAGGAGCCACAATTTAACATTGCTCCGTCTTCGGTGCTAAAAAGCATTTATTTCAGCAAGAGTTTTTTCTTTTTTATCTTTCGCTGTTTTCGGAAAAGAGTTGAAAATCGAAAGTGATGACTTTGGCTGCAGCTTGTATTTCACATGGAGCCATTTTTCACACTTTGGGGTCAGACGTAATACTTCTGAAAAATCCCTCTATTCATCATTCCTTTTCCCTCGATCGCAGTTAAGGGATTCATTATTATTAACTCGCCTGACTTGCCACTGATTGCGGAGCCAATGAGAGTGGTAAGCTATGACGATATTTGTGATACAGCTTTAAAAATCAATTCCTTTATGAATTAAAACTCGCTCGCGTTAATTTTTAATCATGTAGTTAATTTCTATTTCAAGCAAAAATACATCAAACTGATTTTAGAATGTTTCTTCTGATTGTTTATAAACATCGCACTGAGAAGCAGCACGAGGGCTATTGGTGATGGACCTCGTCGTTTTGCATCTTGCTTAAGTGACGAGAATGACACCTGAGCTGACAACTCTCTCTCCTAACTTCCACTCCAAACCAATGAGAGGACTTGGACCCTCAACAGATTTAATATGAATGGGGGGCCCCCCCCCCCCCCCCCCCGCTACTGCACTGGTCTTTAGTGAAGAAGGCGTATGTGTGGACAACAAAACAACGTCGGCCGTGAATACGGGGCCATAACTGCTAAGTTATCGTTGCCATTTGGAATGTTTCGAAGTATTTGTCTTTGTAATATTTACAACTAACTAAAAATATTTATATTGAAGATTTAGATTACATAAAATATATCTTCTATTTTCTTTTCTTACACAAAATAATTTGGGAAATGCATTGAAAATCTTAAATTATATATATATATATATATATATATATATATATATATATATATATATATATATATATGTGAAAAATATTTTCAATGTGCTCCAACCAAACACACTCGATATTGATCTTATACAATGTACAGTCTTTGAGATTTTCTTTATAGGAATTGTATAATGGTTTACTCGTTTGCAACAAAATAAAAGAATGAAAAAGTAAACGATAAAAATACCCAAATGAAATTGAATCCAGATACAAATTTATGATTGAAAACTGTTTATGGAAGAATTCTACGAATGATTTGATATCTAACTCGTGCCACGCGAACAAATACACTGTATAACAAACAAACAAAAAATGACTCACCAAGAAGGAGTTGCCGATTGTAATGAAATTTTGCATGCAAAGACATTTGGACAGAACATGCAAATGATTAAAATTTGGTGTCCAATGATTGAATAGTGGGAGCTACAGCGCATCGGACTGCACACTCAGCAGGTGTACATAAAAAGCGATTCTCAGTCTGATGGCCAAATTTTCTGTTGTATTGAGATTTAGGATACCATTTAACGACTGAAAAAATGCGTCGTCACAGGATTCGAGCTCATTACGAGCAAATGTCAGGGTTTGAAAGAGGTCGTATCGTTGGATTGAAACAGGAAGGTTGGGTAAATCGGAGAATCGCTCGTCATATGGGTCGAACCGATGCGGCGTTTAGAAGATGCTTTTAAAAATAAGTGGATAAAGGCAGATTTCAGCGTCATGATGGTAGTGGTAGACCTAGGGCCACAGATAATCGGGAGGACAGAGTGATTGTCAGATCAGCTGTCACAGTGCCTGATTCATCGTTATCAACCATCAGACATACGACCCTCACACGAGTGTCCACCATGACCATTCACAGACGGCTGATAGAGCAAAATCTATGTTCATACCGACCACTACGACACCTGACACTCACGCCTGCACACTGTCGAGCCGTATTACGATGGTTCTTGGTTCGATCAGGTTGGAATGATGCTGACTGGGGAAGTATAAAGTTTATCGACGAATCCCGCTTTCAACTGTGTCCTGACGATCATCGAAGACGTGTCTGGAGACGCTCAGGGCAGCGTGTCGATCCTGCTTTCACTATTGCACACCACACAGGCCCTCAACCAGGAATTAGGGTCTGAGGTACCATTTCCATTGATAGCCGGACCCCTTTGGTCGTCATTAGAGCCACATTTACCTCACAGCAGTACTTCGAAGACATTCGGAGACCTGTTTTGCTATCGTTCCTTTTGCACTACCCTGGCCTTATTTTTCAGCAAGTAATGCTTGACCATATACGGCGCGTGTTGCTATGAACTGTCTTACAGCTTGTCAAACACTTCCTTTACCAGCCAGATCTCTCTGCAACCGAACATGTCTGGGATTTGATGGGAAGGCGACTGCATCTACCAGGGAATGTTGATGGCCTAGCCCGATATTTGGAGCAAATTTGGCAAGAAATACAGCAGGAGACCATCAGGGAGCTTTATCACTCTATGCCACGTCGTGTGGTAGCTTGCATCCAGGCTAGAGGTGGGTCAACACCTTATTGAGCTCATTACTTTGTAACTGTGTAACTCTGAAATAAATCATTTAATTTTTCTGAAATTTTAATCATTTTTTATTCTGTACATATTTCTCCTGTCCGCCGATTTTCGTCTCCATCGGACAAATCCTTCTTGTTGCGTGCGTCGTTTTTTTTTTTTTTTTTTCTTTTATCTTAGAGTGTATATATGTGTGTGTAAAAGTAAAAATAAGTACGTTTTTAGAAAAAAAACTTAGAGAAGATTTCATTACATTTACAGAATATTATTTCTATCATTCCCTTTATAATAAAAGCAAATATAGCATATATAATAATTTCTGTCTCCGTCGGTCAATTTCTTGGTGCGTCGTTTTTTTTTTTGTTTTCTTATAGAGTGTAGAAAAAAGATATAAGACCTACACAAACAAATTGCATAATAATAATAAGTTCAACTTAACAGAATGTACATATGTTGTTAATATTATACTATGTTATAGAACTAGAATAAATACAGGAAATAATTTAATATTTTTTCAACAGAAAAATGTGGTGTTGTGGGGAAGTTTGAAGAGGAAATGTCATCTCAGGTATCCTCCTCGTTATTTGACCGTCGCTCAAAAGGAAGGGACCCGCCTCTATTAGCCCACATATTGCTGCAAAATGTAACATTAATAAATAACCAATCAATCTATATAAGGATTTTAGTACAAATGACTACTTTAGTCGGTACAAAATTAAAAATGCTAAAACAAATGCAATAAATAAGAAATAAATATTAGAAAAATCTTACTATTAAAAATAAATAAATAGAATTCGACTGAATATACTCTTATATTAAAAATTAAAATTTAAACCTTCTTCAATAAAAAAAAAAAAATCATTGTTATGTGGCTATTAATCATCAATTAAAAAAAAAAAAAAGATGCTCGTCCATTTTTTGGTTTCAACATTCAAGTTACGTACTTTTACAATGCATAAGGGAGGATTTGAAGCCTTTATAAGGCAACAAAAACTCTAAGCTATCCGTAAATAGTCAAAATTTATCAGTGATATATTCAACATATAATTAGATAAAAGAACCGATTACATAAATAATTTTTCATGTTAGTCAATTATTCCTTTAATTAATCTGCATTAACTTTCAATATTATTCGGATTTATACCTCCTGATTATTAAATAATTATGTAGATTTTAAAACATGTCTTCATTTAACTGTAGTGAGGTTTTGAACAGTGAAACCAGTTTTCTGTTAACGAGACAAAAAAAAAAAAAAACCCATTAATATATATATATATATATATATGTGTGTGTGTGTGTGTGTCATAAATCTACGTTATCAACTTTTTCCTTTTTAACTTTCTTTCCAACAAATTTTCTTTTTAACGCTGAAAAAAATTGTCCCAACCCATCTCTCACAGATAGTATAATTTTACTCCAGCTGTAATAACTTTATTTTGCAGAATCGTGGATGTTATGGTAGTATCATGAACACCATTTAATTGCTGAATTAACAAATTTTTTGGATTCTTTGTTTTTCCCGGCTTTAAAAGCCGTCTCACTAACCGGAGAAACCCGTCCTTCTAATTTTTTCCATATTTCTCTTTTCAATTTGTATGCGATATGTTTCGATTTTAGCTCTTTGTGTAAGACGTATTACTTTAGCTTCAGTTAATACAAATAAAAGTTTATACTGCTCAATTTAGTCAATAAAAGTTTATACTGCTTCTTGTCAAATATAAAATATCTGAAACCGGAGAACACAACATTTATTGGATAATATACCTGAAGATTCTTCAAAAAAAAAAAAGCATATCACACAAACTATAGAACTTGATCTATCATGATATACAGAAAGGATATGAAGAAAGAGAAATTCAAATTTTTTATAATAGATAAGAGAATTTTTTATATTAGAATTATGAAAATAAAATAGATATTACTTTTTTACATGTTGTCAAGAATATCTCTAAATGTTTTGTTTATATATATATAATATTGGAGAAAGTAATAAAAAATGACAGTGAAAATTTGAATATCGTAGAATTAGATTTATAAGAAAATCCTTTGATGAAATATACTTTAACAATATTTCTAATAAGCGTAAGAATTAATTTCTATTAATGTTATAAATATTAAAAAGGTTTTTAAATTTAAAAAAAAAATTAGAAGTTTGCTTTATAATTATAATAATTATAAAGATTTACAAAGATATAATGAATGTAATTCTAAATATTTTAAGGAGTACGAAAATGAAGAATACCAACATGTGATTGCAGATAATCTAAATATAGTTGAAGACAAAAAATATGAGAGAATTAATTAACGAAGGACTTAAAGGTGTTAGACTAAAAATTTCTAACACACACACTCATATATATACACTCATGGACAAAAAAATTAGCGCACCAAGAAATAATTGCGGGATCGTAACGAAACTTGGCATGAAGGTACATGTCGGGGAGATATGCAAATGATTAGAAATGCAGCGGGATTGTGCCTTACGTATAGCCGGTAGAGGGCGTTTAGCATCGTTCTCCGTGGAGTATAAAACAGGTAACCAAAGCTTGTTTGAGTGTGCTGAATCGCTTACAAAGGAAAAGCTGAGGTAGACATGCCATTACGCCGTTTTCGAAGACAATATGAGCAGCTTTCGCAGTTTGAGAGGGGGAGAATCATCGGAATGATGGAAGCTGGGTGGTCAGCTAGGCCAGTAGCTCGTCAATTAGGCCACTCTGATTGTGTTGGGACCAGTGGATCCGAGAGATGTCATTTACACGAAGACCAGGTTCAGGAAGCCCTCGACAGACCAGTCGTCGAGAAGACCGCCACATCGTAAGAAATGCACGCGTACACTCAACTGCTTCATCGGCCGCCATCCAGGCACAGGTAGCACCTTCACTAGGGGGCCCTGAGTCTTCTCGAACCATACGAAGGCGACTAGCTGAAGGACATTTGGGATCGCGGCGCCCATTACGTGTGCTGCCTTTGACGCCCCCGTTTTGGAGTGGTGATGCGCACGAGGAAACTGGACTGCAGCGGAATGGAACCAGGTCGTCTTTAGCGACGAATCCAGATTCAATCTTTGCAGTGATGACAATCGTGTTCGTGCGTGGAGACCCCGTGGTGAATGACTCAATCCTGCCTTTGCTTTACAGTGACACACCGGTGTGATGGTATGGGGTGCCATTGCCTACAATACACGTTCACCCTCAGTATTGATCCATGGTAATATGACAGCCCAGCGGTATGTCCATGACATCCTGCAACCACATGTGTTGCCACTCATGCAAAGGCTCTCAGGAGCCCTTTTTCAACAAGACAATGCTCTGCCTCACACGGCAAGGGTGTCACAAGACTGTCTCCGCATTATTACTACCCTTCCTTGGCCTGCCCGATGGCCAGATTTGTCTCCAATCGAGCATATCTGGGATCATTTGGGACGGCGAGTTAGGCACCCCACGAGTTTGAACGAACTAGAGGCAAGGTTACAGCAAATATGGAAAGAAATGTCTCAAGACATCATACAGAACTTGTATACCTCAATGCTCGTTCGTATCGCATCGTGCATTCGCACTACAGGGGGCTCAACAGGGTATTAATTCTTCCGTTCTTTTGCCTTTTTCTCTGAAATAAATAAACCTTTTTCTTTGATTTTCTAATCATTTACTAATATTAAGTTAGTCATTACGTATATAAAATTTCGTTTCATTTTGACTACTCCTTCTTGGTGCGCTAATTTTTTTTGTCAATGAGTGTGTGTCTATATATATATATATATATATATATATATATATATATATATATATATATATATATATATATATATATATATATATATATATATATATAATGAAGATATTGATATTGTTACAACGAATTTGATTACTGAATGAAGTTTATCTATGGAAGCTTTTAAAATATTTAAATATTGTATTGATGAAAAGATTAAATATTTGATTTTTGAGACTAAAGTGAACACTAAATTTAAAGTTATATAAGAGAGAGGTTATTTAAGAGGATGAGTTTATTTATATATATTTGTTGAACTGATAAATTTCCTGGAATTTGTGCTATTATTTGCAAAAATACTTCATGCAAATAATTGCACATAATTTATGAATAAAAAATATCTTTTTAATTATGATACTCTTATTAAATTTATAAATAGAGACAGAGAAATTGCCTATAGAATTTAAGTTTTGTATGAGAAAATAGGTGATAATCTTAATACATTGTAAAATTTCTCTCTAACCTCACATCTTTTTAACTCTTAAATGTCATACAGCACATGTTTAGAACTGGGATTAATGATTTCAACACTTATATAATAAAGATGTTATGTTAATTATAAAGAGATTTATTCAATTTATTGAACCAGTTTTGAAGATTTGTTTAATTCAATAGATACAGAGGATTTAATTGAAGTTCTTAATAATTTTTTTAAAAATTAAAAATTAATAGTTCTATTTCTTATGAGAAATTTATATTTGTAATTGATCTCATGTTAAAAGGAAACTATATTTTTTTTTATGAAAAATATAAACAAATTAAAGGAATACCACAAGATGTAATAGTCTAGCCAATATATTCTTAACTTTTATGAACAAAATTTTATCAAAAACTATAAACTTTCTTTGTTTAGATATATGGATAACCCAAACAGTTTTTAAAAATAAATTTAACACATATTTTGAATTGAATTTATCATTTTATTCCTCTTTCTTAAATCTGATACAAACCAAAAAATGCTTATGAGACAGATTTCTTAGATGACAATTTAAAAGTATTTGTTAACAGGATTTTTAGTAATATATTTGACTAAAGGGATAGTTATTTTTTTCTATTAATAAACTACTATTCCTTGCTAGAAAGTTAAGCTTAAATACTTTAGAAATTTTTTATGTAATTAGATTCTATGGAATATATTAAATTAGTTAATGGGCCATTAAATTTTCAAAATAATTTAAATAAATTCCTTGATATATGTGTTCAAACTGATTACACAATACATTTTCTAAAAAATAATTTAAAATGTAAGATTCACAAAACATATTAATTTTTAATATTATAAAACAGAATTTTCTATAGTTTTTTTTTAAATTTAATTTCTTGTATTTTCTTTAAAGTTTAATATAGACGTTTTGTTTTCTAATTCTATATCTGAAACACAGAAGGTATTACGAGCTTTTAACTTAATGATTTGTTTTTGGTGGCAAATTTTTAATTACGTATGAAAATGTTTGTATTACGGTTTATTAAACTATGCGTGAGGTATTTTTTTTCTCCCTATTTCATTTTTTATCTGTAACTATCTTTCCTTACCTTTGCGCTGTGACAATTTGCCTATGTGTGTTATGACTGACTGAATTTAGATTTGAAAACTAGTGGTGATTCTGATACTTTTCTTTTGGTTGCGCAGTTTATTTGGCTTGTGATTTCTGAATATACCTCTTCTTTAAATAGCTATTTTATTGACTATGAAAGTTTGATCATTGAAACACAATTAAGCAGATTTACTGCTTACTGCACGCGTTTATCTACAGATGTCACTGTCCTATAATCAAATGAATGAAATAAACAGCTATATTTCTATTTGGTCTATTATTTTTAAAAGATTTTCTTTTTTCAGTAATTCTTGTTGTCTTTCATTCTATCTTCTTTTTGTTTTTAATCTCTATGTAATTCTTTTATTTATTTTTAAGTGTTTTACTTTTAATATTAAATAATTTATTACTTTTTAGGTTTATACATTTCTTTTCTTTCAAAATTTATTATAACTACTTAGTTAATATTAAATTAAGGTATTGATTCGTTTTGTATATTTAATATAATACAAAGTGTAAAGTATTATTGTTATTTGTATTTTTTGTTTTATATATTGCTATTTGTATACTTGTATTTATACTTTTGTTTTTATATCTATTTTTGATGTTAATTCGACGTAATTTTATGTAACATCAAATCATAGTAAAAAAATTACGAATTATATCACTGAAAAACCAAAATTAAAATAAAAGAATGCAAATGCAGAATTAATTGAAACAATTAGTAAAAATAAAAAATGAAACCCTTAAACATTAAAATTTAAAAGAAAATATTATAATTTAAAGCATACAAAATACTATAGCATTAAAAAGTCTTACATTTACTAAACGACTATATAAAAGAATTGAGGAAAACATATTAAACATAATAATTTTGATTCAAAACAAAAATAAAAATTACAACTAAGGGAAAAACCGCAGATTTACCAAAAAAAAAAAAAAAAATGAGAAAATAATTTAAAAAAATTCAAAAATGAAGCTAATGTAATTTAAATATTATTCTAGATTTTGGACTAAGAAATGTGTATTTAAACTAGTTCGATGGATTAAACCACCATAACTTAAGTATTTACATTATCAATAATGGCAAAGACCAAAATTAATTAAAGAATCTAAAACCGAATAGTAATTCAGTTATAGAAAAACAAAACAAGGAAAAATACTGTAGTAAATAAACACAAACATTAAAATTAATCTACATTTATTTATACATATTAAAAAAAAAGAATTTTAACTAAGAGAACTAAAACTTTTAGTCCCAAAAAGGAAATACGATGACAACTCGCAACAAGCACAAATCATTCCAATAAGGCACAGTATTACTATGTATTTAACCATCAAACAATACTTACTAAACTAAAGAAATTTTTAAAATAAACTTATCTTGCTAAATTTTAAAACTCTTTAAAATCTGTAGCAAGAACATCAAATTAAATATTAAAATGATATAGCAAATACATCTACCTAAAATATTGTCTAAAAAGACATTTAAAAATCGTAGAAAGACTGTTAAAAATATATGTTTCTTCTAAGGTTAAAATAAAAAAATAAAAAATTTAACCAAATCAAGCTGCTTTATAATTATAAAGATATTATATATGGATAAACACACACACACACACACACACATACATATATACTGAAAATTTATGAAAGAATAATTTAAAATATTTAAAAAGACAAAAATCCAGAAAGAAATGTAAAAATGAAAGAAAAAATAAATGAAAATATGGAACCCAGCAAGTCAAAAACCAATATCGGGCTGAGGACCGAATAAGCGGGGTTAAACTAGTTTAATGGTACCAACCTTCCCCCTTTGCTACTTGGTAGGCTGAATTGGGAAATCCAAATAACAAAAGAGTTCAATGATTAAAAGATGCAAAAAAATTCAGCGATAAAATCTACAAAAATAAAATCTATAATTCTAAAAATTATCAACAAATCAAAATATAAAATTACTTACAAAAATTCAAAGAAATGAAGATTCAAATATGTGAGTAGTAAGACGGAATTTTCTTTAAGCTTCAAGATGTATATCACATACTCAAAATGAAAAAAATGTAACACGTCATCACCATATAAATAGAAAAAAGATTTAAGTCATTGTTTGATTGGTAATAAAATGTAAAAGGATGCAAACAATTGGTTGGTAATAAGTTGTATTCATATATATTATATAATTTATATATATCATATATAATTATAAAAATATATAACTATATATATATATATATATATATATATAGTTATTTATCTTTATAATTATAAAGATATTATATATGAATAAGCATATATATACACAAATATGCATAATTTATAAATGTTATCGTAAAATTATTATAAAGATATCTTTCTAAATGTTTATTAATAAAATTAATAGAGTTATTTGCTTTAATGCAAACTTGGGAAAAACTAAACATAATACAATATTTGTAGCTTATTACAACTTCCTCGGTTATTATTTCTAATAAAATTAATAATAAATCTTCTAAAAATAGAATTATTTAAATAGCTATTCCAGAGATATTCATTATTAACATGCAAATTAAAACAATTTATCTTGTCATAAATATTATTAACAATTTTATTATTTATAATTTTCAATTGTATGCCTAAATATTCTGTTTCATAATTACTATTATTGGTTTAATTTAGATTTAAATATGTAGGATAAAAAGATAAGTTAGGTTTATTTTTAGAAGGTTTATTACATTTCAAAAGATAATCATTATATCTAAATACAACAAAATTATCTCTACCAATATGACTATGTTCTGAATAATGTAAGTAGATATTCGCCAAACTATTTTGCGTCATTCTATTTTTGTTATTATTCCTGGTTTGAATAAATTTTTTATCCTTAAAATTAATATAATTTTCTTTAAGTACGATATTTACTTAAGATTTAAATTTATACTAAGAAAAACGAATTCATCAATAATATAATCCTTATAAATATTAAATAGAACCGAAACTAGATCATCTATGTTTACCGAATTAAAAAGGACTTCAAAATTATTACTATGAATAACAAATAAACTTTGTCTTTTTTTTTCTTAATAATATCTTGACTATTTTTATTGATAGCAGTCTTAAACCATTAGTGAATGTTCTAAGTTTGATGGAGCCTTTGTGAAATCTTAGAGTAATAAAGATTCGAGGAAATTTAAATTTATTAATTAGTAAGGCTATTTTTTTTAAATAAAGCTGTATTTCTGTTATTAATTTCTATGTCAATAAAATTATTTTCTGAATATGCTTTTCTTTCTTGCATATGCTTATTAATAATTATATTATAATAATATTTGCAAACAATTGCAGAATTATACGGAACTTCGTTCACATAGCGATTAATAAAGTCTTTTTGTAAATTTTTAATTGGTTTTTAAATATCAAGCATTTAAATTCCAACTTTTGTTTTAAAATTTATACCATCAATATGTTTACAAATGTAGTATTTATACACAATAAATGCTTAAAATGAGAAACTTATATTTAATAGAAAGATGATTAGTAAAATTATTCACGTCCTAAATAATTTTTCTTTTTCTATAAATAATTTTTCTTTTAGTTATTTAATGCGATCCTAATCTTAAAACCTGAACCGATATTCAAAATATTTCTCAATATCCACTCACAAATTATTCGAAAATTACCAAAAATGATATGTCTGTGCTGTTTATTTAAAAAATCCATATATTCTGTACAAAGTGAAGATATTATGCGATTCCAGTACCTTCTTGAAATTCATAATTGTCGCTAAGTTTTTAGCCAAAAAACTAAAATTGTAGCCAATTTAAAGGGTCATTGCTTAAATTCTCTTTGCCGACTCATGATATCTCTGTAAATGTTTCTTTTCCTTCACAAAAGAACCGGTGCAAAGAAGTGCCATCTCATTTCGTAACTATATATGTAGTATATGCACAATTTATATGTATTTTTGTGTATGTATATATATAAACACACATATATATACAGTGGATTTTAAAATTTAGTATACACCTTCCTTTTTCGACATTAAATGTATAAAAAAAATAATCCTGAATATTTATATAAAGTTAATATATATCTAAGTAATAAAATACATTTTTTAAGAAATGCACTAGACGAGGAAACAAGTATGAAATCCGTTTAATAAATTACATAATTTTTAAGCAGAAAGTACAACATATTAAGTAACAAAATTGAGTATACACGTGGCATAACTTTTAAATGAAAACATGAAAAGGCAAGCTTAATGCTTGGTTGCACACCCTTTCGAATTAATGACAGCTTACAGACGGTGTGTCATCGATTTAACAAGATTTTTGGTTGTTTCACTTGAGATTTTAGCCCATTCTTCTCTTAAAATAGTTTTTAAATGGTCTTTACTCGTGATATGGTGCTTTTGGGCAGATTTTTCCAGCTGTGGATTGTGGTAGAGTGTACAATTACGTTCTACAGTTTTACAACAGCCACAATTGAACAATTTTAGCTGTATGAATAGGATGATGATCGTGTTCAAAAATGAAACCCAACTTTTCAGCACTTTACTTTTAATTATTTTTCAGAAAGTTCAAGGATTAAATTTTGTCTATGATCCCATCAATAAAAACTAAATTTCCCACACCATTAGCTGATATAAAGTCCCCTACGAGGACAGAGCCACTTCCATACTTGACAGTAGGAATGTTGCTTTTAGGAAGGAATTCACTGTTAGGCTTCTGCCAAACATAGCATCGCCTATCACTTCCAAAATCATTAAATTTGCTCTCATCACTAAATATAACTTGATTCCAGAAATCTGGAGACCTTGAAATATAATTTTCAGCAAACGAAAGCCTTTTTTCCAGGTTTCGTTAGAAATGAAAGGTTTTCTCATGGTCACAAGACCATTAAAGCCTACTTTCCAGAGTACTCTTCTAATTGTTTCTGCAGAAACATGACTTTGTATCGTAGAAAAGGTTGCGGCAATTTTTGGAGCACTCACCTTTGGAGGTTTTGTCCCAGGAAATATTTTTAACGTTTCCCAACTCTTTATATTTTTTGATAACTTTTTGCACACATCCGTGACTTCGCTGAATAACTTTTGCAATTTTTCTAAAAGATTCACTTTCTTCAGGTATTTTAACGACCAGCTCTCTAACTTGAACTACAGTTTCCGTTCTGGGACCCATTTTGAAGATTAAAAATTAATATTTCTACAAGAAACTTATACATTAGGATCTAAATCTAATGTCATTATTAAACGCTGAAACTTTAATAAAATATTTGAAGCTAATTTATTATGTTGCGGTTATTTCTTACAAAGTGTTCACGTAATTTTGTGACATCAATTCGTGTTATTTAGCCAGAGAATGCAAATAATTTTATTACTATATTAACTTTGTGTTTATTTTTTGGATAAATATCTTATTTAAGGAGTGATTTATCATTCCTATTAAAAAATCTTTACATAAGGCTTTTTACTTTATGTTTGCATCTTTAAAGTAAAGAAAGAGATGTGTTTGCGTGTTTAACTAATTCAAATTATTGAAGGCTATATGAGTCACTAAGATTGATGACGATAGCTGACATAACCCCCTAATAATTTATCAGATGCCAAATAATTCACATCAAGCCTTATTTTAGGAAGAGAGAGATCTGCCGAAATTCGGCAGTAATTTGTTGCATTTCTAATCCAGTTTTTAAATTCAGATTGTAAATCTCAGATTGTAAGATTTTTCTCCTTCTTCTTAAACAGAAATTGTGTTATCTTTTTTTTTTAATTGTTTCATATGAAGTAGACAACAGTTTGAAAATTTGCAGATTATTTTTATCTTGTATTGTTTTCATTCAAAACATTTCTTTTATCTCCTTAAGAAACTGCTTTTGAACAAGACATCAAAATCTGCTTTAATTTTGATTCAGAATTTATTTTTCACATCTGCAAAGAGTTATTTTACATTAAGCAATAAAAGCTTTCATAATTCAATATTGAAATTCTATAAAAGGATTTTTAAAACGACATGAATCCTTTTAAATAAATGATTTCTGTCATTAAGACATCAAAATATATTTATATTTTTAGTTTTCTGGCTATTAATAACTTCGAATTTCAAACTGTGAAAGCCTTTTCAGAACTGATAAGGAGATTTTACACTCCAAAACTAAACGATAAAATTACTTAACCGACATAACTTGATATACTCAGAGATTTTGACACAAAAAAGGCATAGCTTTGTGTGTATCAGATTCCAAGTTTTTCTCGAAGTAGAGGAAAAGAAGTAGAAAAAAAAAGAGATCGAAATAGTAGAGAACAAAATCGAAACGGACCCGAATTTTTGGCCGAGAGTCAAATTTCTGCTTTTCCCAAAAGGGCTGAGAGCTTTTTAGTCGGCAACAAGGCTCTTTCGAAATGAAAATAAATTGACGCCCCAGTGAAATGCTCTTAGGGCGGCGAAGCTGAGAGCAAACCTGTGTCTGGGGCTCAGTAAATTAGGGGAATATTTGCGCCCTGGCTCCACGACCAGAACGGGGCGCGCTGCAAATAAAATATCGCCCTTAAAGTGAGCCCTTCTTTCTGTTCAGAAAATCCAGAAATCTCATTCATTCTGATCAATTCAAGAATGCTAATGGTTTTTCTGGAATTGTAGAAAAAAAGGCGATGTGAATTTAAAATTCTTTTGCTGATTTTAAAAGAAATTCTTTTGCTGATTTTAAACGAAACTCTTTCAATCTTTTCCGTTTCTCTTTCTATACAGGTGTGTAGAAATTTTAAAATTTATATTTATTATGGTAAATAAATTTTAATAAAATTCAGTCCTGCACAATTTTTTCCTACTTTACACACGAGAAAAAATAACTTAATTCAGAAACAGATGGCATTCCTAAGGCAAGTTGATGTCATACTAGCGTACTGTTAAATGACTCATTAAGAAGCACAACTGATTCAGTTTTGTAACATTCGTTGGAAGGGCATAAATAAATAAAATTTCAAGTTAAACAATTAATATAACAATGCTTAACAAGTTTTTAAATCGTTTGCTTCAATGATAATTATTTGCATTATCCGAGAAGTCTATAATACTATTTGTTTCATAATCAGACATTTTAATTAATAAATTATTAGACACCCAAGAAGCTGTTGTTTTAGTTGGATCAATTTTGGCGTACTATGTCACTTTCTAATTATCTATCTTTTGCCTTAATTTTAATTAGAGGACGGAGATATAATATTCAATGTAATAATTTATCGTTTGCTTTAGTTTTAATTACATTTAGCTTAATAATTTATCGTTTGCTTTAGTTTTAATTACATTTAGCTTAATAATTTATCGTTTGCTTTAGTTTTAATTACATTTAGCTTAAATATATTCTATTTAATAATTTATCGTTTCCCTTAATTTTTCACCATAAAAGTTTAATATTGTCCATTTCTCGATATTTCATCGCTTACTTTAAGTCTTATATTTGAGTAATTTAATTATAACTATAAAAAAAGCGCACCTTGGGTGATTAAATCTGTTCATTGCAAAACTTTTCATATAACTTTTTCATTTTTCTTCTCTTAAAGGTTATTTATCACACACACTTAAAATCATGGCAAATACAGATGCAGTTGGTTGGTTTGAAATAATAGCCGAGGGGCTGAAATGCAAGGGATCTACCATTTTTTCCTCCACGGATCCTCTTGTCATTAAAGTGAAGACAACAGACAACTCTTTCTCCTTTACATCTACATAATTTACATAAACGATCAAAACAAAATCGTGAAGATGACGAGTTAGTTTTATATTAAGGCACTTAACGTAATAATTATATACGATATTGTAATCTATATTTCTTTTTTACTTCTTAAAATGGAAAGGAAATAACTTTAAGTTAAATTTTACTTTCTGTAATACGTGTCGGATGTGACAACTGTGAGAAGATTGCCCATTTTTAAAAATCGAAAGTAGGGGCATTAATCTATTCTGTGATGCAGTTTTCATTACACGGCTAAAAAGATATGCAAAAGAATAAAAGAAAGATCTAATTATCGTTAAAAATGAAAATAATGAATTGATTTTTTTTTCTCGGATTAGCTCTGAATCCTTGAGTTAGAGATCCTGCTCTGGAACAGCGCAAATGGCGAACGACATCTGATTTTGAATCAATCAAATGACGACGACTGAACTGGTACATTTCTTTTTTAAAACCCGCATCAAACCATGAGGGAGGGGGAGAGCATTTGAAGCCGAATTTATCTTAATATTCAGTAGCCCCTATTATTTCGCATTCGCATTTCATTCTTTTGGGGAGTTAGGAACCCTACTTTATTGCTCCAGAAGATAACTACCTTGACCACTAGTTTACCAAGACCACCAATGAGTTGAACTTGGTGTTCTGAAGCAGGGACAAAAGCAAAAATATTCAACTCTTTTCGAATATCAAATATTCCCTTCAGAATAAAAGCATTTATATGAGGATAGTTCAAAAAGTAACTTATTGGACGACATGCGGCTTTGTCAAAGCAAATTGATGTTGCTATTAAATTCTGCCATTTGTTAAATGGCGCCAAAAGTTTGACACTGATTTATAGGTTAGTTTTTATTGACGCTGCTTCGAGTTGTTGTCGTCGATGACATGTGTGTGGACTGATATTTATATACTAAAAAACCAAACAACTATCAAAATAGGAAATTTCTTGAGGTGAATCTGCTCCAAAATTCTTCGAAATCAAAAGTTATTATAAATAATTTGTAATTTTTCATATTTTTCTTCACACTTTTTTCGTTTGATAAACAAAAAAAAGGAGTTCTTGAATATATTTTATTGATAATTAATTTCATTTCGTGTTCTTTAACTTTTCATAGAAATGAAATGAAACATTTAAAAAATAACCAGCAGTGTTTAGTCTTTTTTCACTTATAGATGTAAGTAAAAAAAGACTAAACATTGCTGGTTTGATTCTACTGGTTTGATATATGTTCTATCTAGAACATATGAAAATCACATAAAAATTGTTTTTTGGAATCGGACATAAAACTATAATATGGTAAACAATGAATACTTAATAAATCATATTTAAAATACCTTTTAAGAGACGGAAAGTTATTCACTAAAAAAATATTTCTTATAAAAACTTAAAAAAGAAATATTCATTAACTGAAAAGAAATAGAAAAAATTATTCTTATAAATGTATGAAATCGGCTTATCTGTTGAAAAGATGGTGAAAAGATGGCAATAAATAAATAAAACCACTGAAAACGAAGGTAAAAGAAATCATGTATCAAAAATCAAGGAATTATGAGTCTTAAAATTTGGAAAAAAATATAACTTCACAGACAGGAAAGTTCAAGTGTTAGTAATGGAAAGTAGTTAAAACAATTTTCTTATGATTAATATGTCAATATATTCTAAGATATAAATAAGTAATATTCTTAGTTATTAAATTATAATTTGCAGTTTTACAAATGTGTGAACAAGTGTGTTGGTCGTTTTACATTTTAATTACTCCGAATATATCAATTATAATATTTTATGCAAATTTCGAATTAATAAGCACTTTCTTCATCAAAAAACTAGTTTCAAAACAAATTTTGATTATGTTTAAATTCCTGCTGTTAAATCATAAAGGATACTTTTCCACGAAACGGATATCAGAAAAAGCATTACATAAAAGCAAATCTTTCCTCTTTTCGACGAGTAAAAAAAAAAAAAAAACAAAAATAAAAAAAAAAAACCTCACTAACACAGCTTTGTTTTTTGAAATCTGTGAGCAAAGCGCATTTTGCTGTTAACACAAAAATGCTAGATCTAAAAAAAAAAAAAAAAAAAATACCACTGCTAGCGCAGCGTAACATCGCTATATCGCTACATCATATTCTCGCCTGCGCCGATACTGCTGCCACTATTTTTTTTTATAAACTCGGCCTAATGTACAGTTTTGTCCTCGTGGGGAAAAAAACAATCTTTTTTGTCGGTGTCTTTTATCGTAGGGGAAAAACTCTGAAGTGTCAGCGAGCTAAAAGCTATTCACGATAAAATATATTTCTTTTAAAAACAACCTCTGCTTTGATAGGAGGCAAAAAGGCTGATAAAATTTAGAATTTATATTCTTAATTTTACTTTCGGAAGGGATTTGGGGACTGCGGCATTACAGTTTTCTTGTGAGGAAGCCCACCGAAGAAGTGAAGGCAAATATGGAAATGCCACTGTTTGTATAACCATGAAAAGCTTCAAAGTTCAAGTTTTATTTTCGAACTGGGTTTATATCTTGAATACATATTTTTTTGATTCATACTAAACGTCAGACGTTATTTAAAGAATAAAAAAAATTAACTTAATTTTATTTTACAATATGGTTTGCAGAAAATTTAATATAAAGAGGATGTGTTACGAAATAATCATAGGGTTTAAATTTACTGTATTTTAAAAAAAAAGTAACACTAATATGAAAAGGAATACTATCTCATAGATAAGGGATACTTTTCAACTTGGTTTTCAATTCGTAAAATGTTTAATATGTCCTCCATTTGTTAAAGCACAGACATATAGACTCTTGTCCAATTCTCCCCAGCGATGCCTGAGCCTGTGCATGTTCAAACTGAATAAGGTTTCGGACGTAAATCACTGAAGTCAAATTTTCCAAACAGTTGGCATCTATCCACTGAACTGTGTAAAAACTCGGACTCTCGTTCTTTGACTCAAAAAAGTTTTCTTGAATTGGCGTGACTAGTGCAGTTGGCTCTGATGGTGTGGTGTATGAGATCCATATTTTAATCTGAGATCTCTCTGCACAGAAATAAGCGATAAAAATTTAGCATATTTTAAAGCACAAAAGCTCTCCTGTGGTTTGTCGCCGTTTTGAGGCATGCGACGCAGAAAAGGTACCGTTCCTTTCCTGTTACTTTACGCGTGGAAGTGAGTTTGCGGTCATCTGGTGGCTTACACGGAAAAGTGAAAGTATGGAAATGAAAATATAACACATGCTATTGCTTCCTCATGTTAGCACTGAAAGGTGCAATTCACTTTTTGCAGTAAAGTCATTTCGAAATCCGATGATTATTTTGTAATCTCCTTGTACACACACACAAGCACAACGAACCCGAGAGGACGCTTCCCTGCAAAGTTTCCCTTATTACAGAAAATAGAAATTTACATAGATTTCATTAGTCAGTCAAGCAAAGTTTAAGCAATAACCCCTTTTTCTTGGCTAATAATTTGGGGCTATTTGAGTGACTTGGCGAGAAACTTGGCAAAAAAAATCTTTATCAAGAAAATGCTGGATTCTAGTCGAAATCTCGTCTGGGTGGATTAGTACTGACTTTTCCTGAGTATTCCCCGTGACGTCATACGTGGCCGGAGTGGCTTTTAATACAGAGGTATGTGAAGCTGGAGGGGAATCGAAGTAGAAATCAATTGGAAGTGGTCGATATTGGCTGAATTTATCTGCCGAGGAATTGTTGGTAGTGTGACTGAGTGAATTTGTGGTGTTCTGCAGGAATCTGTCGGTGTCTGTACGGAGTATTACTATGGCGATTTGTTCGCAGTGAGATCTAATAAGCTGCTAAGATTGAACGTTGTCAAAAGTTCTGTGACTTTTATTTCCAATGCTGCGTTTGTATCTGTGTCGCTAATCTGCATAACTCCTGTGTTTCCTGTTTGTGTACTGTTAACTTTCAAAAGGCAACTAGGATAAGATTTTTAAATTTTGGTTTTAAACCTCTTTAAATAATTTTTAGATTATTTATTTACCTTGTAGCGAAGGCTTTCGTCTACCAGGCACTTTGAATTCGGGAATATAATGTCGGTTCAATGGAATATTAGCTCCTATCTAGACTATTGTATAATATTTATATGAATGCAGCTCAAAGCCCCTGTGAAAGAACAAGGAAGGTTTCAGTTTGATTACATATTTTTTTTTCTGATTTTATCAACTATTATTAAATACCTTAGAACCAAAATATGAATAATTTAAATAAGCATAAAAATGCTATCCGAAATGGAAATAAGAAATAAAGAAACATTCAAAAGTTCTTAATTATTTTTATTCTTTCAGATGTATTTTGTTGTATTCCCATTAGCTATATTCTGATGAAATGAGATAATTAGGGGATCTAAGGAATCAACATTACGTTCACAAATGTAAAATGGTTGCTGGTAGTTTATTATTATATAATAATTAAAATTTAATTTTTTAGAGAATGGTAGCACAAACACTAAATAGACATCGTAAGATATAAAATTAAGAACTTATTAATTTCGGAAAATAATTCTACTTAATAATAAAAAAGTCGTTTTTAAGCTTTAAAATTTTTTATTCAATTTTTGCAATAACTATTGATTGGAAGTATAATCTCCTCTTTAGACTGCTCCCTTCCCAACACTTTTAAGTTCACAAAAATATTTATAAATAATATTGCTTTGTGCTTCTAACATATTAACATTATTAAAAGAAATTTTTTATTAAATGGCAGAAAGAAAAGAGAAATTTTAAAATACTGGGTATTTTGAAAAAGAAAACTGATTGAAACGTATCTATACCTCAAACAGAACTCTTTTATGGGGTGTCAGGACCTTTAACTTTCGAAAAATGTGTCTAAAGTGCTTTTATTTTTAAACTTCATTATTATGTATAAAAATCATTTCAAGAGAATAAAATTTTTTGTGACTTTGAAAGGATTTAATATGCGTTATTTGACAGTAAAATTTAAAAACTTATTTATTTAAAAAAAAGTTATTGGCTGTGCTTTGAAGACTTGAGTTTTTTCCCCCACCAAGAAATGTGAGTTTCACTTCACGTTAAACGTACAGTTCAAATATTATGAGAAAACTAGCAAAATAGTCTCAAATGAAATTTAATATTTGCTTTCAGGTGCTGAACTTATTTTATTTTCAAAATATTTGCTTACTGTTTTTTAAAAAAAGGTTCAAATTTAAAAAAATGTAAATTTTTGAAATTTTTGAAAATTAAAAAAAATTTGAAAATTTTCTTTTATGCAATTACTTTAAATTTAGGTTTAGGTTTAGAGAATAACAATTAAAATATATGTACAAATTTTCATCAATTTCTAATTATTAGTATTTCATATATTTTACATGAAAGTTGGGAAAAGCATGTTTTGAGAAAAATGACTTTAAAGTTAGAAATCTGGATAATTTCATACCCACCATAATATCCGACATTAAAAAGCCTCTCATATAATAATTAAGTCCTTATTTTACAAATATACATTTTATATATATATATATAAAGTATTAGCTTTGTTTTAGTCACTTTATTGGCCACAAATGTCATAAGCAAAACCTGTTGCAGTAGTTTCGACATTTTTTGGTACTTTAAAATATATGCATATTTACAAAAAAGTATAACAAAGTTATTGACTTAAATTTAGGTTTAAGTTACACAAAATAACTTTTTAAAGGTACATAACCACCATCATATATTATTAATAACCACCATCATGTTTTGATTAATTTAAAATTTATTTCAGTTATTCATATAAGAAAACTTCATAATTATAAAAAAATCTTAATTTTAGCATTCTACTGCTAAAAGAGACAATCTATCTACAAATCTAAAAATAATCTGCACTTTTGACTGCTGGACAATTTTTAGCCTTTCAAAGTGACTTCACTTTGAATAGCCATGTCCTTGCAACTAATAGGAATATCAAAAAATGGTTAGTATCAATTTATTCAGAATAATCCAAATTGCATACATTTATTATTTTCAAAAAATCAATTTAAAGTTTTTTTTAAAGTTTTAAGGCTCCTGACAATCCTTAAAATGAATAAAGATAACTAGATTTATCTCGATAATAATAGTTTTTAGGCTTTTCCTTTTTTTCTTTGTACTTAAAGAAAAAAAAAACTAAAAATGAAGAATATTTGCAAAATCAGTCTTTTTGAAAAAAAATCACAGTTATGTTTGAAGAATATTACATAGCATCCTAAACTGTTACAAAATGCGTTCTTCATTTGTGATAATTATTTAAAATTTGTGTTATATCCTATCTTATCAATGAAGGTTAAATAGTTAAAAAAGATTCTTCGCATGTAAAATCATAGATGAATGAAATATTGTAAAAATTTAGTGTGCAATGATTTAAAAAAAAAAAAAAACACTAATTTGATAGTATTCTGTTGTTGTTTAAAACACTTCTGATATTTACAAATTTTTGGAAAATGTAGCATGCATCAATTATAGCATACACTTAAATTTCCTCAAAAATATTGTATGCATTAATTTTATATTAACAATTCATGGATATTACTATAGAAATTTTAACATGCATTCCTATGAAGTTTGAAATATGTAGCATACATATATAATTTTCTTTTTCCCATACATAAACGATTTTTTTAAATTTATTATTCATTGATTTATTCATAACAGTGTAAATTACTGTATTATAATCAGGATTTTACGAATTAATAAAAATGTACATGAGTCATGTGATCGAATGTTTTTTTTTAAAGCTTCCGCTATTCATTTCATAATAACTTTGTCATGCTATTAAAAATATTATGAGATGGTTCTGAGACACTTCCCTCTATGGCTGCTTGCTATGAAATAGGTGTTAGATTCGTGCAAAATGGTGTCGAAATGATATAACGTTTGTTAATTTCTCTACTCAGCTAAAATATCAAAAAAAAAAAAAAAAAAATAGTTCTGAAATTTCTCTATCCGTAGCTTTCTGAACCATCCCTTTGCTATAGATATTTCTTTACTTAAGTACCGTCTCTCCAATTTGACAATGATACCTTGCATACTTAACCATTCCGTGTCTCGAACGGGACAGTTAACAAACGACTTTTAAGAAGAAAATACCCAGATGATAGAAAACGCCGCACCAAATGCCAAACGACAGTTTCGCGAACACATAAGCTCCATAACTGATATGACTGGAATAGACTCCAAAACGGATTATTAGCGAAAACAGGCGTGCAACGAAATTCCAAAGATTGGTTTACACTTCGAAAGACACGTGCGTCGCATACTCCTGTCGTCAATCCTCTGTCCGCCCCCTTAAATATTGTCTGCAAGTACCTCTTTGAGGCCCAGGCACCAAACTGCCGGAATCATTTATCATGGCGTTAATCTTCTCCCCGTTCAAGTCACTTCCCGAATTCCTTTTTTCGTTTGGTGAGGAGGAAGAGGGTGGAGGGAAAAAAATTGTCAGACGACAACTTCCAAGGCAAGAAGATGGCTCATCAGCAATTGACTCGCTTAAGTCGTGTTAATAACATCAAGTGTCTCGTGGCTTAGAGGTGCCAAACGACAAGATCTTCCCCCGTGGCGCACACTCGTTCCAATGGGGAGTGACAGAGGTGTCCCGGACGACATTCGCCGAACGACTTTGACTAAGATGAATCGCGCAGGATGCTGGCAACTTATCTGCTTGGAAACTTTTTGCAGAGAGGAAACCTTTCACGGTATTTTTTTACTGGATTTTTTTCTGTTTCAAATTCTCTGGAATTTTTTTTTTTTCGTTCGATAGGGTGTCGCCTAAGGTGGGGTGTTGGAAAATGTGCAAGTGATGTATGACGGGAGTAGATCGTCTGGTGGATTGTGCAAAAAAAAAAAAAAAAAAAAAAAAACCTGAGTCGGTTGTATAATTAAAAATGTTCTCGAATTTGTTTGATTCGGGATTTTATGCAGTTAAAATGTGCATAAGGGAGTAAAGTTTCAGAGATGATTATTTATTGAACTTAGCTCCATTTCTTCATTTAACATTTGTATGCATAAAATTTTGTTTAGCTGAGTGGGGGGGGGGGCTGGAAAGCTAACATCCACTCTCTAGGAGATTCTGTGTTTCTATTTTAAAATTATAACAGAACATAATTGTTCTTTTTTGTGAGATTATGCATGTATGGACTAAGCCTTTAAATAAAACTATATCATACTTATAAATTAACAAACTCAGATGACATGGTATTTGTTGTATCCTTACAATTAATGTAATAATGGTATTTTATCTTTTATTTTATTTTTTTAGAGATTTTTGATATTTTTGTTTCATAACAGAATCAAGTTCTGTTATGAAATAAAAAGATCAATAAAATTAAATAATTAAAACAAAAAAAGAAAGAAAAAGTTATGAAATTTGGAAAAAAAAATATTTATGGTATTCGGCTTATCAAACATAAATAATTATCTAAGCCATTCTGCTATTGATGACCAAAATATTGATAGAAACAAAGGGATGTGGAATGTTAATTTATATTCGAAGGGGTTGTCAGATGTTACAGGATAATTCTGAAATAGGTATTCCTCTCCAAAAGTCCATGAAACTTTTGGGAGTCTATGATTTTGCATGTGATTTATCGTAGTCAACACCTTGTCTTTGTTTTTGGTGACAACTAATAGCAATTTACGTTTAGTTTTCTGCTAAACACATGAAATTAGTATGAGTATATGCTTTTAAAAAATACATAAAAATAACTTTCTTTTTTCGTTTTTCAGTCAATAGAAAGTTGGATTTAAAACTCATTCTGTAATTATATTCACCTGGAAAATCAACGATTACCTATTCCATATTTATAATTTATTATTTAGAATTCTATATAAGAAAAGGCACATATTTTCTCTCTGCCATTTTACTTTCTGTTGATTGTTTTTCCTAGTTGATTGTCACCATATTTAATTTTTTGTCGTTGTTTTGTTTTAATCACACAAACATGTATTATAAATGAATAAGGATAGGCGTCCATAACAAGTAGTTCTCTCTGAGAAGGATGTCGTTGCCATCTATATACTATCAAAGGGGTTCATAAAAAAGAGTTCAGAACCCATAATCTAAATGATGTCACTTAATGCCATCTATTCGATATTAATTATAATTTTCGTAATCCAAGGACATTAAAGTTGCTTTTATTCAGAATCATTATCTAACATTCAAAATCGTCTGTTATTTTTTATATTTGTTTTGATAATTGACGACGCAACTCAGTAAATGAAAAGGAAAGACGTCTTATCTAAAAGGGAAAAAAAACCCATATATTTTACTCTTAGAGTAATTTTATATTAATATTTAATTTAAAATCTTCTTTAACTTCTGAGGTATTCTTAACACATTAGTTTACCATCAAAATCGATATTGAACCGTAATAATTAAAAGAGAATTCAATTAAATGCTGAGAATCCCTTTGAGTTTGAATTGAAGCAAATGTGACGTATTAAAAATTAAATGATTTCAAAATATTTTGCATTTTTTCCTCCGTTTTTATATTCTACTCTTAACTGTTGTGCCTTTATTTAAAATGTGTAATTATTCCATAAACTATTAATATTATTTAACGTTATTATTATATTAACTATTATTTAACATCAAAATAGTAATAATACTTTCCATAAAATGACCGTCTGACCAGCCTGGACAAATTTCCTTTGAAAATAGTTTTCAAATACTTGGAACTGATTAATTTTTTGCTACACATCCATAACTTATTGCAAAAGGAATCGTTACCAGCTGTATTTCAATTTTCACCCTTCTGTTTGGCCGTAGAATGGAATCAAATTTTTAGTTTTTTGTATATCTTGTCAAGCTTAAGATATAACTTAATATGCAGCATAATAAAACGTGACTCTGTTCTGAAAAACTTTATTTCACGCTACAGATCTAGTAAAATGTCAAATAGAATAACTCGATTTCTTTAAACATGGCATACCCTGGATGGGGTGGGAAAAATATTACGATATTATTTCTTTTGAAAGAGAGGGTAATACATTAAAGAGGAATAATATAAAAAATATTTATATCTTCTGATGAACTTTGATACCAACAGAACTAATTCCTTTTGCAATGGATACAAAAGAAGTTCCAAGAAACAGATTCTATTTCTTAACATACATATATTTTTCTGATAAGTATTACGCAATTCATAGACGCCCTTTTCAAATCTCTCTTGTTATCGACGACGAATGCGTTTCGAAACCCATCTAAAAATGATTAAAATGTAATCAGCTGTTATATAGTTGTGAATTTTGTATTAAAGGGTATAAATATAGGATGGGATAAAAGTGACTTTATAATTTAAGATGGGAATAACATTTCAGAAAATATTTCTTTTTCCCTTTTTTGTTATCAGAAGCTGAATGGAATTTTTAATTTCGGAAAAATACTCAACTGAATGATATGTTAAAATTTTCCAATGTTATTAGGCAAATAAACTATCCCTTGTTCTCACGCAGAGTTGACATACATGTGCTATTTCATTTAAGGAGAGCCTCCTTCTCTAATATTGACCTTGATTAAACGTTTCGTGGCACAAGGGTCTGTCGAAGATGCTCCAAGACGGGCCGCCACCGCTCGACTCTCAGCCAGGCCAATGTAGATCGAGTTGAGGAAACCATTACAGAAAAATCAGGAACATCGACTTGACACCATTCTCGAGAAATTGAAATCCTTCCTCATGTTTCTCTACCTTTCCAGCACACGATTTTTTTTCTTCTGGGAGTACCTTGAAGACCGTGTTTTCCCTAACAGTCCTTAAGCCTTTGTATATTTCACGAATCATGTTCTTCCCTGGCCCAAAGAGAAAAAATTTACAAGTTATTATGTGAAGGGGAATGGAAAGACCCCATGTTTGCAAACTGGTCCAGGGAGCTAGTTTAAGAGATACTGTTTCCATTCAGAATTTTTTTTCGTTCAGTGTGTACTGTCATGCATGTAAATAAATACATTCTGTTACAAAACATTAAAAAAATACACGTTTTTAAAACTATCGAGTGACTTTGGGTTCCCTCTGTATACTCGAATTCTTTTCTTTCTATATCTTTTCTTTCACTTTACATTTTTTTATCTAGTAAATTCGTATTTTTTTCTTGTAATCGATTTCTCTTGCCCGTCACCGACCGACGGCATGACGAGCCTTTTCGAGGATAAAAAAGCCGACTTAAAACTCATTCAGGAGAAACATTTTACACCGGACGATTACTGCCACAAAAAGCTTCCCCACCCGACTCGTTGAGGCGCGCAAATCTCTGATCGTTGCCTTGTAAAGTGGTGTTGGGTTCGAATATCGCGGTGGCAACGCATCCCTCGGGAGAGCAGAAACCAGAGTGCTCCCGACGATAGGTTTTGCGGTTACGCGCAGAAAGCGTTTTGGGGGGAGAGATAGCAGATTGGGAAGTCTCATCAGTGCCATATTTGGTCATCAAAATGAAATAACGCAGCTTAAGAATTTAAAAGTTTTGATTGAATGGAAATTTTTTATTCTTTGTGGATTGAAAATTCTTAAATCTGAAATTGTTGTTCCACTTAATAGTTTTTTAAGTTGATGAAATTTTTTATTTTGGGCTGTTTTTTTTTTTCTTTTTCGTTAGAAAAGAAAAATTGCTTACTTTCTAAAACTTATTGAAAACATTCTAAAATAAATCATAAGTTCCGT
Source organism: Nephila pilipes (assembly GCA_019974015.1). Taxonomy (NCBI): domain Eukaryota; kingdom Metazoa; phylum Arthropoda; class Arachnida; order Araneae; family Nephilidae; genus Nephila; species Nephila pilipes. The sequence goes on from BMAW01013113.1 coordinate 907,269, forward strand.
GTTTTCAAAATAATACATTTAATAAGTAAGGATTCCTTTCTATCTGCAAAATAGAGTGAAAATGAAATTGTTCATTTATTTGTACATTATTCTTTGTAAAAACGACTGATTGCTATTCATATATAAAATTTTTAATGACCTGTAGAATGGTTTGGGGGGGGGGCTTGCAAAAAATTAAACTCTCGAAAATGTGCAATTCAAATATATGAGAAAATCAATTAACTAAAGCTCGATTTCCTCTACTGGTCGAAAACTGAACAAAAAATCAATGGAAACATTGAAAATAAATAGAGTATACTTTTTACACAGTTGATTTATTTAGGCAGAAACAGGATTTTATGTAGATAAATGGTGCTAAATATGTATAAATGCTTAATTTTATTTAATACATATATAGTATTAATATCATACATCACATCTATATGTAGCTACTTTACTTAAAAAAGAACATGAAATTTCAAAACTCTTTTAAGAAAAGTACTTTTAATTCCTTTCATTCTTAGTATTAATCATTATATTCACGCAGCGATACATTTCATTCCCGAGTTATGCTGATGATTGTCCCATCTACTTACGTAAAGTCATTTCAGTTCATTGATGACAGTGTTGTGACCCACATGATCAAGGGTCGACTTGATATGCTGTTAAAGTCTAGTTGAGATATTTAAAAGAACATTTGCAGCTGATTAATTACTTTAAGAATAACTTCTTGATGATATTGGAATACACACTGTAATAAAACTTTAAATGATACTAAATAGCTTCGATCCAATGTGAATTGGATTCGTTATTAGAAAAATATATCACGGCGCAAAAAATAATCAATCAAGAAACCCTTGCACCGTTTAATTCTATCTTAGAATGAGCTAAATCAAAATAATTTACTAATGTTTTTATATTTGCGTTCCTTTATCAAGTATAATATTATAGAATTCTACTTTGTTTTAAATAATACAAACATTACTTACCACGATAAACTAGTGGACATGGTCGCAGGTTCGCAGTTGTTGTTTCTGTCGAGTCGTCGAATTCTATTAGAGACCCGTGATGTATTGGGACTGATGACGTTAAATCCGTCGAGGCTCCAAGTGCTCCTGAGAGAGTGGTGTGATAATTTGAAGAGTGGATACCAGCTCAGATGTCATTCTCGTCGTTTGAAGAGATTCAAACTGACGAGGTGCAGAGCCGACTGTCTATATGTTGCTTCTAAATGCGATATTAATAAAAAAAATGTCATCAATTAGTTCAAAGAGTAGGCTTGATTTATCTGAATTTGAGTGCAGTAGACTTCAGGCTCAGAGTCTGGTATAAGCGCTTAGAATATCACCTCACGCTTGCTCGTAACTGTATGGTATGCTCAACAATGTCATAAATTTATCTATTTCCTCTTATCTCTTTCTAATACTTTCAATCTCCATACCTCATTCACTACACTTCTTATGTAATAATACTGATTTACATAAGTCAATGTTCCTTCACAAAGCGAAGTTCTTCATTCAAATAACGTAGTAAAGTATCCCTAAAAATTAGTTAAGAGAAAATGCATCCGTTGCAACAGTTATTATTAAATTCCAAATCAGAAGAAATACCTAACAAATTTCTTGATTACCAATGAACCTTTTTTTATTATCTCAGATCGACTGAAAATTAAAAGCCATCCCTATTGCCTGTACGGTGCTCATGCTCTACGTCTTTGCCCCAATGTCATGGACTTTTCACCTTACAAGCAACGCTAACGATAGCGAAGGACATGGCAGTGGCTCAACCCCCCCCCCCCCAGTGATAGAAATGAGGTGATTAATTGCAGTATTGTCCACGGATCCCTTTCTCCTTTTTTCTAAGAAACTATCCATGAGTAAGGCACCATACATATCTCAAACAATTGTCACCATCACTTTCCCAGACCATCTTTTTATGAAGCAGATTCATCGGATGTAACCCATTGTTTCGATTGTAACTCGATTTCTAGTGTAAAATAAGAAATCCAGCTCTCAGGGATGGGGACTATTCGACTCGGCAGTAATTAAAACTGGCCCATGAATCTATGAGAAATTCGTTTCGTTCGACAGATGTCGGCACTCATCGGTGATACTCACTTGCTGTAGAAACACCCGCTGTCGTCAAAAAAGATCCTTTTTCAAACTACACTCGTAAAGTGAAAACGTAATGAATTATTGAAGCTCTATGTATAGATTCACTATGGCCAATTATGTTCACTGCATTGCATCCAGTGAACATAATTGGTCACAGTAGATTGCATGGTGATTGATTTGGTACCGTTGTGACGACCTCGCTTCGCTACTGAGGATCAAAACTTAATAAACACTCATTCAAGAATAAAGGAAATCAAACCGGTTTTACCCTTACCGGTTTTCAGATGATACCCTTTTTGCACCAGCATAGTGTGCTCATCCATCTTGCTCACCTTCTTCCTAACGGCAATCGAGGCCAATAACTCTCTCTAGTTGATTTCTCCAATATTCCTATCTCTTAACTTCCTGTTCACTACGCTTCCTATACATAAATCTTTCGGTTCTTTCACAAGGCGAAGTTATCAATACAAATAATATAATAAAGAAGCTTAAAAGGTTAATTGAAAGGAGAAACGAGTGAGAATTCGTAAAACTGCATAATTTATTAAAAAAGAAGTCTCTCAGCTGTAAGTTTTTACTATGGACCTAGACATTCACTCTAAGATTTAGATGGGTGCGAGGTAATAATAATTATGATAAGAGAATAAATTAAATTCGATATCATTCTTATATATTTAAAAACTCAGCTTTCAATAAGAAATGATTTTTCAGTCTCTTCTTCGAGCAGAATTTAAAAAATAAAATTATGGAATTCGGGATTTATTTATATGGAGCAAACATTATTTACTTCAGATTTTGTTCGTTATACTTCGTTCTCTTATATTTTTATTGAACAGGGAGTATTAACTTTTATAGTTTCGAGTTTTTTCAGTTTTTCCGATTTGAATTCAAAGAAAAACCAAAACCAATCGCATAGGAACCAAAGTTATTAGAAGAAAAATAGCGCAAAATCAAACCAAGTCGGCAAGATTCTGAAGCAAACAGTTATTTTTCGAGTAGGTAATGCGAATTCCAATTCTACTCAACGCCATCCGATAAAGTTCAGCTTAATTGGTTTTCAACATATATTTTTTCTCTTTTTGGTGAGTGAAGTAGATACGTAGATGTTGTCCTTATCGTTTAATTGTGACTCAGAATTGTAAGATACATGTCGTATATTTACGGTTTTGAGTGCTAATGTACGTAAAATATTCTTAAAGTCCACATCCACTCTTTTCTTTCATAGATTCTTAGTGGTTAGAAGATTTCAGTAAAGAAAGTAATTATTTTAAATATATTGATAAAACAAATAAATATTATTAAGGAAATTTGTAGGTAGCCCCCCCCCCCCAATCTTCTCTCAAATCGATTCAGTGATCCACTGTAGTTGCTGAAGGTACAACTGAATAATTATTAGATTTGCAATAACCCTCACAATTGCCATGTGGTTACTAAATTAAAGTTACTCCTTATATTGAAATTAATTATCAAGATTTTGTTTAGATCATTTTTTGTGTGTTTGTTATTCATCTTACGAGCCAACAAAAGGGAAAACATTCAATATTGACCAGGTCTGATTTGAATTAATTATTACCAAATATTAGTTAAAAATAAGTAATACAGTTTTGAGTAAAATGAAGAAATTTAAATGATTTGGTAACCAATTTTTGGTCCTGATGATTCTAATTTTCCACATAAAAACGATGCATCAAAAAGCAATTTATTGTTTCGTGTGGTCAGAATTTAAATGTGAAAATATAGGTATGTATAAATTTATATTGTTATGCAAACAAAATTTTAAAGAGAATTCCAGGAGAAATTTTATCTGCAAAACAATTCCAGGTAATCGAGTTGTCATTTAGAAAGCCTCTCCCTCTCCAAAGTAGATGTTTGAGGTTTAGCTCGATTTATCATCAAATAATTCTCTTTGTCTAGTGCAACAGTCTTTAATAGAATAGCATTTCGAACTCATAATCTTTAAGTCTGAAATCTCGACTTAAGAAATAAGGCTACGACATCTTATAAAAGTATTACTCTCACGGGAACATAAATGCTTCTCTGCATTCTTTAAAACTTGGCGATGTCAAAGAGGCCGGATAATAATACATTTGATACCTATTCACATCAATGTCTGTTATGCAATTTATTATGATAGTCCAATAATCATGGCTTGACTTCTTGTCATTCTATTCGAATCTTGGTTCCTTGAAGGCTCCATTATGTAAAATAAGAGAGACTGCGGCACACTAAAGGGGACTGGAACTTAAAAAGTCCTCTTGTGGTCTAATGTGAACATTCAGAGAGAGAGAGAGAGAGAGAGATGTATCTTTACAGAGTCGTACTCGTCTCTTGATCCTGGTTGATAATTAGAAATTTCGCAGTCAATAGCCTGGAATGACTTTTATACCAACCAAGAACCAACTTTCCTCAAAAGCATCATAGAAAAGATTACCGCGATCCAAAAATGGCGACGATAGATAGCCCAGACACTTTATCCGCTCTATCATCTTCATCCTCCATGCTAATTCTGAATCCTCCGTGGGATCGGATTTGATTGACAGGAGAGGAGGGTGACAGAAAAAAAAAACTCCTCCTGGAGAGGATAGCCACGTCGCCCCTGAGGCCCGTGGTGTCATAAATCACGCGGAGGACACAAAATGGTCTCGCGTGTTTACGCCCCTCCCCCCTCCCATTATCTCTTCCCCTACTCCCCGTCTGCTGCTTATCTCCATCCTCCTCCGAGAGATGACAGTGATCAGGGGAAAGAGTTCTCCATGTTGCGGTGTGTAAAAAAGAGATAGAACAAGAGAGAAGTGTCTAAAGGAACTAGGAATGCGCCGAACTGTTATTTTCGAGAAATAGGTTACAGTCGATTGATTCCAAACTGACAATATATTTCATTTACTCTGCTGTTTTTTTTTTTTTTTTTTTAACAGGAGTTATAATAGAGGATATTTGAGTATATTACTTGGGTCTTTTAAGAGTTATCTTATAAATAAGGAAATTTTTCCCTCTTAAATCTGACTGAAATTTTGAGTTGCAGATTGTAATTTTTATACAGCTATTGTTGTTCTAAAACACACACACATTCCAATTTTTTCAAATAAAAATAAAAAAAATTGCTTTAGTTTTTTTTTTCTTTTACATAAAAAATTGAATCTCCAAAATTACTGTAGTGATATATATAAATGAGAAAATGACGATGTATTAAAATATAAAATGAACATGTATTTAAGAAATTTAATGCTGAGCAAAACAATTTTTCATAATATCAATTATATTTTATATTTGTGCACAATAAATTACCTTCCTTTCCTTCAAAAAAAAATCTTTCACAGTTTCGGTTAAAAGATATATTCTGTGGATAAACGAAACTATGTTATCGGTGTACATCTATTAAGATAATGTAAGAAACACTCATCAGATAATTTCGCAACATTTAGGTTAAGTGAGGTATTTAAAAAAGTATTTAACGCGTTTCCAAATTGGATCACAAGTTTGAGGATTTTTCCTCCTTGCTTGATTATGATTCAAAATTACGACATCCGACTCCTATAGCCTTCGTGATTAGAATAGACAAAATTTTGTAGAATATTAGCAAATTATTGAATATTTTTTGTATAAGAAAAAATACTCTAATATTTATTAATCTAGGGAGGGAGAGGGGAGAAAAGGTGCATTGGAAAAAGGAAGAATAGCCTTAGTTGCTTCATATCTTTCATCAATCAATCAAACAACCTTTTTAAATTTTCATGTTAAACTTAGCAATTCTGGGTAGATGTTTAGTATTACACAGATAAAAGACAAATTTGGACCTCGGGTAGCTTGCCTTCTCTAGATAATAACGGGTTTTCGACTCTGAGTGATTTCACCTCTCTTTCAAAGGGCTTAATATCTTTGCTTAGTTAGAAAGGCGTTGCTCCTGAGTATGCTAGCGATCTTTCTCTGTTTTTGACCCTCCTTCTTCCTAGACCCTAATATGATCTTCCGTCCCCCACTTTGTGTCGAGATGTACACATTTGTAAAAAAAACTATTTACTAGAATGCCTTTGGTGACTAGTAAAGCAAAGAATGCTTGACCCAATTAGTCCGAATAATGCGAGTCAAAATTTGAATTTGAGCAATAGAGTTTTGTTAGAAGTTTTTAAAACTTTCAGGTGGGCTATTTCAATTATGATAAACGTTCAACTTGATATATAACTTGATTTGTTTCTGAATAATTTCGATCTAAAATCATTTCCACATTTTGGAGCTCTTACAAAAAGAAATATTCTTGATGCAAAGTCAACGCTACTTAGAAATTTAATTAATTTTCGGTTAGAATATAAAACAAATTATGCTTGATGAAGCAAAATGTAGCGGTATTTAAAATTCCTGAGCTCATGACCAGCATTGTATATCGCGAGACAAAAGTTCGAGTACTGATTCCACTAAGAGACCATTCGTGTAGCAGAAATAATACTCGTTAAATATGTGTTTAAGTGTCCCGTCTACCTGCCATTTTGATTTCGTCAGTTTGATGTTAATCCTAAGGAATTTCGACTTTCGTTCTCAAATTGTTTTTATTTGATCAAATTTGAAGAGCATCTGAAAGAACAAAAAATAATTAAAGCTTCAGCGGAATTCCCTTTTTCCTCCAATTTTTAAAATAATTTAAACGTCTATTTTAATGATTCGTTTGTGAATTTTTCAGTCTTTAAAAATATTTTAAAATGTTTTTAAGAATCGGAGAAAAAATTTAATTCCGCAGAAACATTCATTATCTTTTGCTCTTTCTTACACATTTAATTGAATTCAAATAGATCAAATAGAACAGATTTAGAACGGAAGTCGAAATTCCATAGGACTAACATTAAGCTGAAGAATTCAAAATGGCCGATAGAGGGGAGCCTTAAGTTGGCATGGCATAGAAGGTAGGTGTCATCCTCGTCACTTGACAG
>BMAW01013113.1:914290-986915 GCA_019974015.1 Nephila pilipes
AAGTAATACTTACCGTAAAATCTCTGTTAAATCTGTCTTTATCTAATAATGAAGAGTAGAACCCACGCTCGGAGTACTTTTTAAGATAGAAAAAGGATTCACAATTAATTTCCTAGAAATAAGGCAAGCAATCTAATTTTAAAATAGAAAAAAGTATTTTTAGTACTTCTAAAAATAAGTATTATTCTTTATATCATTTTATTCTCAATTTAATCCTTGAAATCTTCTTAGCATGATCTTATTTATTTTATGGATCAAGAAGTAAATTTATTAGACAGTAAAATACTTTGATATTTATGTAAAATCTCATCAACCATTTTCGTCAAACCAGAAATAAAGCCAAGGGATTCCGTCAAAAAATGCATGAATACGATGTGGTGTTATGTTAATAGAGGAAAATGTATGAGTGTATGCATCCCCCCCCCCTATTTGAATCTTTGCTTTATTTTAAGAAGCAAGAGTTTTATGAGTTATAAACGTTTTAGCTGCTATTTTCATTTAAACATTTAAAAGTTAACAACTTTTATAACTGTGTGTAGATCTGATGAGTGTACACAAAATGTAGAAAGAATGTGAAGCCTAGCCAAATGGCATAATAAAAAGCCTTAGGGAACTTCGCTCCGCCACATATCAATTAATTTATACATAAATCTTATACATAAATGAATTGATGTGCATTCGCAAAGAAGAAAGTCCATTCATTTCAGTTTTGAACGGAATTAGGAATTTTGAATAGAAAGGAATGATGTGGTAAAATCCTATTTTAACCCACGCCTTGGGGACGGGAAAGAAAAGGGCGCCAAATCGAGGTAAAAGTAGGGTTATAATAAAGAAAGATCTAATGTGTTGCATTACAAGGGTAGTTTTATGTGTATCGAATACGGTTTAACTTTCACATGGTTTGGCACCATTTTGTTTTCTGTCGCCAAGGCGTGGACTAAAATATAATTCAACCGAGTGGTGTTAATTCGGCTAAAATTGCGTCAACTTTCATGACAGAGGGAATTTTTTTTACACAAGTATAAATAATATTTTTTCTAAAAATCGTCACACAAAATTGGGAGGTGTTTTATCGCCCGGTGCTTCTTAGGGTCTGAAAATATGTTACTATCATAGTCTACTTTTTTTTCTTTTGCCCATGAACATTGACGAATTCTATGTATTATTTTAGGATAGACAGAAGATTGTTGGAGACCGGTAATGAAAATTCCGGTAGTATCATTTTTTTAACGCCAAATCATGACTAATTGGATGCTTCAAAGTGGCTGTATAAGAAGTTTTGTGAAATTGAAATGAGGATCACAGATGGCTGATCACAGATTGAGAGAGTTAATCTGATATTAACCAAGATGTTATTCCTTTGATGCTTTCTTCGTTACTAATTTATATTAGTTTTGAATAAGAATGATTTTATGGAAAACGCTTGCCATGTTTTCTAGAAATATTCCTAATCTGTAGCAGAAAATAGCTGGTTTAGTTTTTACTAATTGCTACTAAAATTTTTGAACAAGAGTGTTTTTGAGCAAAATTCACGAAATAAATTATTTACGATATTATCTAATAAAAATACAAATGAAGTTTATTTAAAATTACTTTTAATTTACTGGCTTGTAGTATTATAAATCAATTGCGATTTCAATGATTGTCTTAGAATGTAAATTTTATGAAGCCAAAGTACAAGCCATACGTGCTTTTGAATTCTTAATTTACAGAAAATATAACCAAAAATTAGTGTAATTAAAAATACTCTCTCTCGCGCGCGCTCCCCCCCCCTTTTTTTTTTTAAAAAAAAAAAAATAATAAAAAGGAAATTCAGCTGCAATTAGTTTTAAAAATGCTGGGGAACGAGATCTCACTGTTTCAGAAACTGTTTAACAAATCAAGTTTCCGAAAAAGTTGAGGAATGAGTGCGCTCTAGAAACAATGAGTTATTTAGACAGTGAAATCTTTTGGAGATCTTGTCATTGACTTGTTGAGAGTTGGCAAACCATTATTCTTGTTAATAATGCTTTGATTAGAAAAACTCTTACTGCCATTTAAAGTGAGTCGAGTGTTATTTCATGCAAGATTGAATTCTTATCACATAAGAACGTTGCAAAATTTGCACTTATCCTTTTATACTTGGAGTGACAGTGAAATGATTACTTTAGGCTTAAAGTTAAAAAAAATTCTACCACTTTTTTATGATGAAAGAAGCGATCTCAAAATAAATTCTATGTACAACACGAGCTGAAGTTGCCCAACCTTTACACAGAGTGAAGAGATTTCATTTAGGGGGATGAGGTAGTTTTTCCAAAATGTCAGATAGACAATGATTTTCCGTTTATTTTAGTTCAAGATGAATTGAGCAAAATTTTAACAAGCTCCGAAAAATAAAGAAACAAAACATCTGTTGATTTCATTTAAGTAGAAAACATATTTTCCCCCTTGTTATTTCCCTTTTCCTAGACGTAGATACTCTCATACGCATCTATTGCATCTCGTACACATCTGTCCGTTGTTCTAATAGATTTTTTCCTTTTAGATGCTCGATTTTTCTTATACTCTTTATTTTTGTTCAATGGGTATGAATTAATATTTAACTTAACTGAATTTATCTAGGACATAAATTTTTAGTACCTGTATAAAACTCCTCGAAAAACGCTTTCTAAAATTCCCTTTCGACCTGTCAGGAAAGTTCGATACACTTTTATCTAATTCTTATTTATCTAAATAAATTTATATAAATAATCTTATCTATCTGAAAAATATCTAATTTTTATTTATTATGTATATAGATTAGACATTAAAATACATTTAAATTCTCTAACTGATTGTTTGAGAAAAATAAAATATTTTTAATCATTTGCGTATTCAATATTGTTATGGGAGGCTCACTATCTACTAATAGTGAGATATGACACATACAAAGTATCTCTTCTACACATTTAATACAAATAGAGATTTCTGGCCCCTGTCATGGGATTTCTCGAAATCTTTTGTAAAAAGGACATCCTTTTCGTTTTGAAGATCAAGCGTGCAACATTTCATCCAGATTGAAATGAAACTGCACACAAACTCATCTTTACATGTACCATACACTCCTATAGACGTGATGTAAGTATATATTAACCTCGCTCTGATATGCAACATAAGGGCTTGATCATTTTGAACCTCAATCTAGTGACGAGGACGACACCCGATCTGGAACTTACCTCTCCAAACTTCCACACCCCACATACGGGAGGACTTATGAAAAATTATTAATTATTATCAATTAATATAAACATTAAATAATATTTAAAAACAAAAGAAGTAAATTTTAATTATTTATCAATTACTATTTTGCGCGGTTTTTATGATCATGGAATAATTCATCGGATTATTCACGGAAAGGTAAGGAGCACAAGCGAATAATTCTCAGTGAATATTATGAATTAGAATCTCTATACAAATTTTCAACAATTTTTTTTATTTTAATCTTATTTCTCAGTTCTAAAATCCAGAAATTTCTTTCCCCTGTTGAATTTATATGTTGATGTCATGTGTTTAAAATTCCTTTTCATTCAACTTCTCATTTATAACAATGTTATTAATGTGAAACTGAAAGTTAATTTGAATTCATTTTCAATGCATCTTAAGTCACCATTACGTTTTTTCAAATGGATCCTGATGCAGAAATGTTTTAAATATTCAAATTTATACAACTGACGATGAATTGAAAATATTCCAGGAAAGTCAAAACAACTGAAGGTCCCAACGTGCTCTTCAAGGGAAGCAAGCCGTGTATCAGGCCCACTTTGCAACCGGTCTAGAAGGAAGTCCGCTGAAACAACTCTAGCTTTGGGCTCGTGACCACTCCACTTAGCGCAATTTATTTTTATAGGATAGGAACGTTGATTTGAAACACAGTGGTATTATTTAAGATAGACACATCTAGTATTAGCCGAATTTTCACTGCATCTCTTTTTGATTTATTTCTTTTAATTCAGGTTTCTTAAAAGATTTCCCTCGATTCTTTTTTTTTTTTTGCTCGTTTTTAAGTGCTCAAGAACCATTTGACATTTCTTTCTCATGTCTATAATTTCTTTCATTCGGAATATAAATTTGAAATTACAAATTGGAACTCCATAGCATGTTTATACCCAGATAAATAAAATAAAAAAAAACCTAATGTCTTCACTTAACATGAAGTCCTGACTTCATCTAAAAATGACTAGTCTGAATCTCATAAAAGGGTATAGTAAAATCAGAAGTTAAGCGAACACTTGACTTATCGAACCGCGAATTGAAAGGATCCGAAAGAGAACTTGTCATTCAAAATGAAGATAGAATTATTTTTTATTCAAGCTCACAGAACCCTCGTATTTGAAGAGAGTCAGTTTAGGCGTCATTTGATCATGATTCAAATTTTAAAAACTAGACTATGATGACGTTAATTCCAATCTAACGATTTATCGTGGAGTTGTAAGACAGATACAAAAATTACTCATGTTACGGGAAATGGGGTAACTTATTACAGCATCGTTCAATTTTTATCGCATTTCCTCTTCCTAAGAAGTCCACGAGTAGAACGATCTTCGCATCATTTCAACCAATCGTCTTTTTATTTTGATTTTTGCACAGTTTCAAGAGTTTAATGAGGAATCTCATTGACGGTGGCAACTGGACGCAAAATGGCGATAACTATTCAACGCGGCAAAATTAACTTGTGAATGAGTGGTACATTAGTTTTGGTACCGTCTGACAGAACGCAATGCTAACGCCAACTTGCTTTAGTATGTCTTCAAACACAATTACTGTTTGAGCGACCCTCAAATTAGAGGGAAGAAAGAAGTTTCTATAGGATAGACGCAACTAATATTAGTGACTTTAGCTACGTATATTTATGAAGAAAATTCCAAAATTCAATAACTTATCATCAAAAACGAAAACGCTGACTCTCTTCCCCCTTCATCTAGTTCACAGACTCTTCAAACATGGAGAGTGGGTTGTCATGTCATCCTCCTCACTTGACCGTGGTTCAAAATTTCGAGGTCCGTTGCGAATAGTGGCTTGTAAGTGAAGCGTTAATAAACTATTGATCCTCATATTGGGGATAATAACCTTTTTCCCCCTCCATATCCTATGTACCCCAACTAACCATAATCTTATTTCCCAGTTAACATCTTGTTTCTTTCAATCTAGTCAGGCCAAAATAAACCCTTATTCTATATTGTAAAAGAAAATTTGAACAGTGATAAGTTCGCGAGTGCTTGTTAGCTTTGAATACAAAGTAAGTATCCGTTTAGATATTTTCAATAAGAGTTTTATTTTCATCAAATCCCACTCCAATTCATGCCAAGATAAAAACTCGAATTCACCTTCACTTATGGCACCCGAACCACTCGCAAATTCGTAACAGGACACCCACCCGAATGCATTTGTAATGTCTTATTAAGTCAACAATCCTCCGTTGGAGCACCCTGTTTCTCGGCCGGTGGTCTCATTGACAGTCAACAGATAGCAACAACAACACTCGACAGTTCCGTGTTCTGCCTTTTCTTGAATAATTGTCTCTCCTTTTCAAGGATATGGAAAATGAGTCGTATGGGAGGTACTGGGTGGGTGCGAATTTTGGTTAAACGAAGGGCTGCTTCAAGTACAGCAAATCGTTACGGTCTGGTGTCGCGGCGAGATTGTTTTGTTTATTTCTTATTAAAAGGATTAAGTATCCCTTGTCACGCATTTCAAATGATAGAGTTGTGAGGAAAAGAAATAAAAAAAAGATATCAAATCTTTAAAAAATCCAATTAACAGAAATTACTTACGAATTGTAAAAGTTTTGTTATTTAAACGAATAACACGAGGGGTCTTGTTTTCAAGTACAAGTATTCAAAAAATACTTGTATTTGAAGACAAATATAATCGTTAAGGTCAATTGTTGTTACTACTGGGTGCTGCCATCTGTTAAACGGAGCCGAAACAAATTTGACATTGATTCATAAATTAGTTTCGATTTAATTATCATTTACTGCCAGATCAAAATTTGATTGCTGTCGCGTCGAGTTATCACCATCAATGGCAAATGGATTCATCGTTATACACCGTACACTATGCAGCAATCGAAACATTGGATTTGGATCGAAACATTGGAGTTTGTTTCCTATACATGCAGAAAATGGGTTTTATTTAAAGTTCAGTCATTTAATAATAAGTTATTAGAAATATCTTGGAAACATTATGATGAATATTAGATTTTCCACTATAAAAAACTTACATTTTTTACATGTACATTGTTTACATGTGTCCAGCATTTTCCCCCGTCTAATATATATTTACTTTTGAATTAACATCATAACTAAGCTAGTACCTAAAATTAATGATTCGCTGTACACAGAAAAAATAAAACCGTATCATATTTTTGAAAAATTTATTATGAATATCATACACATAGATATCAGGTATTTAAAAACATAACATTCACAATTTTGAAACAAGAATATTAAAAAAAAAGAATAAAATATTTTAACTTCTACAGATGAAGGCATTTCGTTTCAAAAACCACTTATAAACACTGCTATCTAATCTATACTATAGTCCAACTCAATTCGAAAAAATAGGTTACGTTTTAATGTAGCGTACAATGAGGTATCATTTAAAATTATTAGGAATTTCTAATATGTAAAGGTAAAAAGATTTTTTATTTTTTTCAAATCAACAACATTTTGTCAGGTTACTAACTGCGAGTGAAAATGCTTTTCAAACAACGCTGTTTCAAATAAATAGGCTATTTATACATCGTTATTATGTAGACAATTCTTTAATTTTTCGAAAGAGAGGCATGTTATCTACACAACCAATCAATACAGCTATATTTTTCGAATATACTTAACTATTATAGTATAAACTATCACATGTAAGAATTTCTGCTTGGTCTGTGAAACCATCCATTCTACATAGCAGTTCTGGCTGCTTTGAATTATGAACTTTGACACACTTAGATCCCAAAACATTTCTTACACAAGGAATTTTAAAAAGTTTTTTTTTTTTACTAAACACATATGTCATTTTTAATTGGTGTTAGTCGATTAAAATTTACTTGGACGGAGCTTGTCTCCTTATGATTATAAGAAAATATCAATTTAACAAGATTTTTTTAGAAATATCACAAGTGTTTTCAATTAAAGCAAAGCAGTATGTTACTATGACAGCATAGCTTTTTTATATTACGTATTATACAATAACATAAATCTAATTTAAACAATATGGATCAGTTCATAATTAAAACAAAATATACATTATGCATTAGTTTGTAAATACATTTAATTTTTATACATAATGTCACATATTGTAAAGAAATTTTGGAATATAGAATAATAAAAAGTATTGAAACTGATTAACATGCTTCATTTTGCCAATTGATTTTGTTCATTTTGTAATTTCTGATCTAAAAAAAGTATTATAATTTTATACGAAATTACTCTCATAGAAAGGTTAATTGCGTACAAAAGTATTTTGTAAACTTGCCTATTTCAAGACATGCAAGCAATTTTATTAGTTAGCCACTTTTAAAAGCGGAATTTTAAATTATGTGTTTTTAGCACTTAGACGTGTGTCATGATATACATAAGCTTTTTCAATTTTGTTTTGACCTATATTATGTTGTACTGCAACAGCCACTGCCATAATGTTTTGGTGTTGCTTAAAGTTGAATTCATTTTTGACCTGAATGAATCAAATAGTATGACTTATTAGGTATCTAAGTAAATATGTAAGACTTGCAACACAATATTTTTTAAATAATGAGCCAAAATAAGGTGAATATTTATTACATTCACCATATAGTTAAATTTGTCATAAATCATACATAGCGAAAAATTACTAATTTTACCAACATATATGTCTACCAAAACAAACCTGTGTGGTATGCGTTAACATCGGATTTCTCTATGAGCAAGCTGTTTACATCTTGTACATCAGTTTTATTTCAAATAATATATTTCTCACATTATTCAATTATTTACATTCGATAGGAAATAATCTGAGTATATTTTTATACATCTATAGACTTATTCTCGTTTAATTGTGTAGTTAAAATGTTGCTCAGTAAGCCTATTTAAACTTGCTTCTGGCGTTTGTTTGTACACTTCCGATATAAGCTTTAAATTATTTTCCGCCTTAAACAGATTTATTTTTGAGCTCTTAACGTCTATCTTAGCCTTTTGTTTTGATTAAGATTATTTTGTATTTCAAATTATTTCATGTTTTGATATTGTTATGCATCATTAGATCATTGTTTGATTCTGACATGTTAAAAATAAAGGCCTCAATATTTATTCTTGTATTGTAATTATTTTAAACCCTCTGAAAAATATATGAGAATACTTAAAGTATAATTAGGCTCTTCTGAATTATAGTATATTTTATACATAAACACTTTATATTTATCAGGCTGATTGTTTAAAAAATAAAGCAATATTGGATTAAATTATTTTCTCTTTTAATCAGGATACATAATTCAGCTGTAACAGTTATATAACAATTTATGATTTAAACGGGTGCTATTTAATATTCCTTGAAGGGTTTTTGTAATGTGTTTTGCAAACAAAATTAATTTAATCATAAGTTAATTATAATGTTTCAACAGTATTTAAGAAAAGCATATGTGAATATGTAAATTCTATATACAATTTTAAATTTATTAATATATATAAAGCTAGCATTAAATTCTTTTTCTCAAAGTAATATTTATTAATCAAATACAATTTTTACTTATATGTTTTAAAATAAATGAAGTGCAGAAATTTTTTTTAGTATATTAAACAACAAGACACATACCTAAACTTATATTAGTGATAATCTGATTTTTAAAAATATGCATAAAATGTTAATTTTTAAAATTATATTTGAATATAAATGATACAGTCAGGGGTAAAAAATAGAATTTTGAGGAAATAGAAAATTTTACATTCTATAAATCTTGAGTACTGTTTAAGAATCTGTAACGTTGCCTTGTCGTGCAAATGTGATTCTTGTTTCTTCCAACCAACTCCAGAATCGAGATGAATTACTTTGTAATGAATTAATTTGTGATTCATATTCATATCGTGGTTCAATCTTCATGATTCATATCAATAGTATTTGTGTCATGTATCGAATACAAAATAAATTCTTTTATTTATTCGGTGTGCATGAAATTTGGAGTTCATGCATAGAATTAAATCTGAATATACTGCACCAAATATTTATTCAAATTTTTGCAATATTTTTGGGCCACATTATAAAAAAAACAACCAAGATATGAAATGTCTGTGTATAAACCTTAATTATATAAAAATCAAACTTTGAATTACAATTCAAACAAGTAGTGGTTCCTAACCCCAAGTCATAGGAGTTTAAATCGGTTTACTTAAGAATATGAGACAATAGTGATGAAACACAAGACAATCACTTATAGTATGATGAACATCGAGACATAACAGGAAGGATGCCTGATTAGATTGTGAAAATTTGGTTCCAAAATATATATTAAATTTGAGTTTAAATTAAAACAATTTTTTTTAAAAAATGTATTCTGAAATATCCTACTCCTATCATAAAGCATCTGAAATTTACTTCAATTCATAAGAGAATTAATCAGGAATAAAAACTATTTTTTTCATCATTTTATTCTGAATGTATCATTTCTAATTTTATGATTGACACACAGTATTATTGTAACAAAAAACTGATGTACAACAATTCTTCGAAAATAGTAAAACCTTAACACCTTAAATACAAATATATATCTTAAAACAAGATAAAAAAAAATTACAGTAATTTCTCTGTCAATTAAAAAAGACAGTTTCATTATGCACTTATGATGTTAAAAAAAATGGAATTCTTGTCGAGCATCATCGCTGTATAGTCATCGATAAAAAAAAAAGTGTAGCAAAGTGTCTCAAATTTTTTAAAATTTCACAGCAATGCTTTTTGAGTACTGCAATGTTATTCTATAAAATACAAGCGTCATACACAAATATTTACATGTATGAAAATAATTTTCAACACTGATCTATTTAAATTAAAGTAAGAAGTCATTAAGCTGCGATTACAATGTAATATTATGGATAGTCTGTATAACACACAAATAACTACTCACAGAAAATCATAAATCAGAAAATCATGATCAATAACAATTCTTCAGATATAAAAGAATCTTTCTGAAGATGTAAATGAGTGACTGTGAAGAACAAAAATGTAAACAAACACAGACGCGAAAATGAGTATTTGTACATACTCATTTTAATATTCAAGTATTCTACCGCGTGTAACGTGGTAAATACGAAATATAGTTCAAATATTAAAGTAAACCATATTTGTTTTTGAACCCCAATTTGTAAAATACGTAGTCAGTATATAAAAGGAACTCTTATAGTCCTTATATCTGTAATAATTTTTTGAGAATGTTGATTTCCCCCCCCCTTTTTTTTTTTTTTTTGGTTTTAAATTCTTGTAATGTTTCACATTTGATAAAGGTATACGCTCAAATCTGATACAAACATCTCATATCAAAATGAGTACGTCTGGGTATTCATTTTTGAGTATTCCTTTTTTCTCCGTGCATTGACGCCTCCGTTTGTAGTGGTGCCGTGCGCGATGATACTGGACTGCAGTGAAATGGAACCAGGTCGTCTTTAGCGACGAATCTAGATTCAATTTCACCAGTGATGACAATCGTGTTTGTGTGTGGAAACCCCGTGGTAAAAGCCTCAATCCTGCCTTTGTTTTACATCGACACATTACTCCCACAGCTGGTGTGATGGTATGGGTGCTATCGCTTACAATACACGGTCACCCCTAGTATTGATCCGTGGCACCATGACAACCCAGCGGTATGTCCATGACATCTTGCAACGGCTCCCAGGAGCCATTTTTAAGCAAAACAATGCTCGGCCTCACAGAGCAAGTGTGTCACATGATTGTGTCCGCATTGTTACTATCCTTCCTTGGCCTGTCCGATCCCCAGATTTGTCTCCAATCGAGCATATCTGGGATCATTTGGGACGGCGAGTTGGGCATCCCACGAGTTTGAACGAACTAGAGGAAAGGTTACAGCAAATATGGAACGAAATGTGTCAAGACATCATACAGAACTTGTATGCCTCAATGCCCGATCGTATCGCATCGTGCATTCGTGCTACAGGGGGTTCAACGGGTTATTAAATCCTCCGTTCTTTTGTCTTTTTCTCTGAAATAAATATACCTTTTTCTTTGATTTTCTAATCATTTACTTATATTAAGTTAGTCATTACGTATGTAAAATTTCGTTTCATTTTGACCCCTCTTTCTTGGTGCGCTAATTTTTTTTGTCCATGAGTGTATATATATATATGTATATATATATATTTAAATATATGGTACAGTACTACGTATACCCATCATTTTAAATTACGTTAAAATTTTATAATTATTTTGCATGTTCGTTTTGGGTTGGTTAATCATTCCTTAATCCACCCTTAACATTTAATTATCCATTAGTGGACTAACATTAAGTTTATTGTATTTAGTATCTCTTCTACAAAAACGAAACAAATTCCTTAAAGTAATACTGAAAAATTCCATCTCGAAAACTGATTTTACGAAAAAAAATGTTTTATAGGAGAAAAATAAGTTATCTATAACCGACACTCCATTTCCTAACCGAACTCTGCAGCGTAAGATAGCTATTCTTCAACTGACACAAGTTGGGCCACCCAATATTCAAAGAGTCATTTCGTTACCTGTTCACAATGTGTATCCGAAATAAAATCTCTCTGCGCAGATGATTCGGAACATCGGGAGCTGGAGAACCCGTCACTCGAGGAAGATGTTTAAACCTCGTTACGTGTCGCACTCGACGTCAGCGGGTTGACACAGAAGACAACAAATATTTGTAACTCTATTTATCAACTTTTTGTTGGGAGAAGGCGAAAACTGCATTAGGGCCGGGAAGCATGGCTTTGCTTCGTATGCAGATGCGTTTCCTGTTCCCTTAATCTTATTTCCCCGCCACCTTCTTTATTATAGGGATGTGCTCGGGACCGTACGAGGCACAATGGTGTGGTTTTCTTTAGAAATGGATTACTATTAGGTTCCTGGATACGAAATGTCGGACTATTAAAAGAATTCTTGAATTTTTTTAAAAAAGCATTTTATTAAACGAAATATTTGCTTAAACACTATCTTGCCAACATATTAATTACCCTCATGGAAAAATGTGGCGTATTTCCAGAGGTCTGTAAAGATCGTTTTAACATCAGTTCTATTACGAAAGTTGTTCGCAGTAGCCTCGTGGTCATGGCCGGCGTTTTTCATCGAGTCGTGGGCTCAATCTCTGATGCTATTAAAGACCCGCCTGTATCAGTGCTGGTGCACTTTAACTCTGGTTGATGTCACAAGTCCTCCCATTAGGGTGGAGAGGGAAGTGCCAGCTCAGGTGCGTCTTTGTCACTAACCGTTGGTCAAAATGACGATGTCCGTTGCTAATAACCCTTGCATTTCTTCTCATTGCAACAGTTATAAATAATCATATCGCATAACCTACGATGAAAGGATTTATTTCGTACTGCGAAGTAAATGGTAGGTGAAAATTCCAGTGAGAATAGGGCAGGATCTCGTAGTTTAATTCTTTAAGCTTTTATATGATTTTTTGCATCCTATGGAGTAATGCGTTATCGTGGAGGAGGATGTCTTTGGCGAGCTTTCTTTTTAATTCCTCATTTTCACGGTGATATGGGTCTGCAGTTATTGTTTGCTCATAAAGATAGATAGTGGACGATATCTCTCGTACTCCTACGAACTGTGATCTCTTGCGTATGAAGAGAAGGCTTCGGTGTACGTTCACCACGGTTCATTAACTGTTTTGATCGCTTTTTGTTGGAATCTATTTTTCGTCGCAGGAAACATTTGTTTTCATTAAGGGCGTCCGGTTGTCCCACAAATAAAAGGAATTATAAATTTTAATTTTCACAGCCTTTGCTGATCTCTCAATCATGTGTGTGGAATCCATTTACCATACATTTTAACTTTTCCCGTATTCTTGAGATGGTTATCGACAATAAAAGTATAACTTTTAAGCATACCTGTACACCTAATCATTCCAACAACGGGTTCACGAATATATAATAAGACATCCAACATTTAATATAACTCAATCTAAAACAATATTCAAAAAGCTCATCTAAAATATTTCGTGTGATCTTTTAAATTTGAAGTATAAAATTTTTTGTTCCGTGAATATATTGTATGTATTATTTAAAATGTACTTTTTGAAAATGAGCCTCAAAATTAATCCTAAATCCTCGAGATTCATTATTATAATATATATCTGCAGATTGAGGGTCTATGGTTAAAATTGACTGAACATTTATTAACGACGCTCTTAGAAGCAACACGAAAGTTATTGGCGATGGACCTTGTCATTTTGCGACGTTCAATAAAGGGAGAAGGACGATATCTGAGTTGGCATCTCATCTTCTATATCATGCCAATGGGAAGACATGTAGCCTGGATAGATTTAACGTACAAGGTTGGTTCAAATAGTACTTATATATGAAGACAGATGACATTAATAAGGTAAATTGTTGTTAGCATTGGGTGCTGCTATCTGTTAAACGGAACCAAAACAAATTTAACATTGATTCACAAGTTAGTTTTGATTCAGTTACCAGTCCTTTGCTGCCAAATCAAAAGTTAATTGCTGTGCCGAGTTGTTATCGTCGAGGATTCATCATTAAGCGCCGGATATCAAGCAAAAATCAAAACGTGGGTTGTTTTCGGTGAATTTTTTCCAAAAAAGATGAACATGGCTGCATTGGCCAGAAATGTTTTAAAGAAGAATTTTTGAGGAGTGAAAGGCATCGTGATCACGAGTAACTGAGGTTTAGACAGCTGTCTAGTGAGACATAATGCTTACCGAAAACAAACTTTCGATGTTACAAGCGCCATCTCTTGGAATTTCAAAGGACTTATTGAACAAGCTTTGTACAGCGACTCGACGGAAAGAGCTCCAGCCACGAGTTCGCGACTTTGACACCTCGACTATCACGGACACGAACCTAGATTAAAGGAATGAAATGAAAGAAACAGTACAAAAAATCGAAGTAATAGTTCTTTATGACGGAATTAACTTTCGTAATCTCTTATTGCAATTATATGAAATTTTTCAAAACAATGCACTGTTGCACAGGGTTCTTGGGACATGTTGAATAATATGTTGTTGGTTTGCGACCTTCAACGATATGTCTACTGGAATGTATTCGACAGTTGTTTTTATGTTAAGGACGTAAAATGTGTAGTGTTTCTTCGAGTCGCTTTTCCTTTTTAAACGTACTATGTTAATTTCCTTTTCATTGGGAAATCTCCCATGAACAAAATCATCAAACGCTTTACAAATCTACAATTACTTAAGGATGTTTTATATTTTTCTTTACAAATATCTTCATGCAAGATATAAGCGTTCACTGCACAAACTTCCATCCCGCTAGAGACCGTTTAGGGAGCCCCAATTCTTGATGTTTTATCGTACATAATAAAATAATTCGTTTATCCATGTCTTATACAATAGACCTTGACGAAACGATTTCCACACCTATCTCCGAGGAAGGATCTTTGGACCGTTAAATCTCTCGAAATACTTCTATAGCTAATTTTTGCATTGACTTTTTACGAGAAAGCCCACATTTTTCAATGTAAAACGACTCACAATGAAAAGTGTATCAACCACCTATAGTTAATTTACGCAAATATATACCGTTCAATTGTAGTATATTTTAGTCATCGTATTTTAATAATTTTGATTATTTAGGCATAAAGATATAAAATTCCTTATTCTACGATCATATATGTCTTTAAAGGGAAATACGAGTATTTTTCCTTTTCGCCAAGTGAAAGACTGTTTATTAATGTCTCACTCGGAAGCAATTCGAGGGCTATAGGCGACGGACCTTGCAATTTTGAACCTGGGTCAAGTAAGGATACCTGAGCTGGCACCTCCCTCTACAAACTTCCACACTCTATCGACGGGAGGACTTGGTACCTCCACCCGATTTACCGTGCATCAACCTCCCTACAAGGTGGGTCTTTAGAGGCATCAGGGCTAGAACCCACGATTCGACAAAAACAACGCTGGCCGCAAGTCCGTGACCATGATCACCCGTCTATCACGGCCACTTATTTGGACAAAATAAAGAACCAAGTTTCAATAAAGGAATGCGTTGGGAATTTATAAAGATTGTAAAAAATACGAAATTTTTCGAAGTTCAAGGAAAGATGCAGTTAATTCTATGAGTGAAGGGGGATCAATAATTGTAATTTCGTAATTCCATCTATGTGGATATTCCATTCTTTTACAAATAATGTTTTAATTAATACTATTTAGTTACAAATTTAGCCAAAAAATTTAGAATATTATTTTCTTACAAAAATACGATAAAACTAAGACGATTTACTATCGAAATCTTCTCTAAATGTAAATATAATTAAAATTAGGAAAAAGCAATTTTAACTCCCTTTTTATTGAATTACGAAAAAATCGATTATAGTATGAAATCTGAAAAAATTCCGCATTACTTAACTAAAAATGTATTTGATATTATTCACTACTATTATTATCTTCTTACGTACGTTTCTCGCATGATTTTTTTTAATTTCTAAATTAAAACGTATTAAAGGAGTAGTATTTGTAGCATTCAACAGCATTAGACGTAATATCAACCTACTCATCTGTTAAAACACAGAAAACCTTTTAAACATCGCGTTCATTACTAGATTTTGAGATTCATCATTCAAAATAAAATACAAATTCTTTTCGTACGCAATAATTTTCAATACATATATAACAACACAAATTAAATTTTCTTTTACATTTAATATTTTCTTTCACTTGTAGAAGCCTTGAATTTATGCTGTTAAAATTTGTTTGAATTTTGTCCTTGCCATTAGCATCGATTTGTTTTACATCTTGTTGAAACTTTTACTACTGTTGCTCATCCTGATCAAATAATCTGTTTTCCTGAACAATGTGAAATATAATCTTATATAAGCTTTCGATCACATTTATGTGAGAACTGCGAGATGTCTCAAGGTAGAACGACCACAAGCTCATTTTCAAAGACGGTTTCAATACAATTGGCAATAGGGAGGGAGCAATTAATTTCGTTGAAGAACAAACTGGTTTTCGAAGAATTTCTCATTCAAGGCAAGACTTTATCCTACAAGCCACATACCTCAGATGTAACAGAGCTTGTAACCCTATGTACAGATATGTTTCTGTTATGTCATTCCTTTCCAGACAAGAATACCTCCACCATTTTGGCGTTTTTACTGACAAGGGTCTCTTGTCTTTTCCCTCCATTTAGAACATCTCATTATCCGGTCCATCCTTATAAAATAGTTTTTCTTCTGTAAATGACACATCAGTCCACTGCTGATTATTTCTTATTTATTATCTGAAAGATTTTCTTAATTCTCATTATGAGATTTTGCCCAGAACAAATATTTTAGACCTATCTGTAATATATTAAGCGTTACATTCGCATGAAAAGAAACAAAGCGATCTTCTCTAAGACTTACGAGCAGTCATCGGAGTTGACGCACCTCTCGTTTTATTCAAGCCAAATTTACGCGGTTAGCTTTTTCTAAGGATCCGTTTCTTTCTCTTTTTTTTCTGTCGTAGTCATTCTTGACCATATATTGAACATTTTGATGAAAACAAATCATTTGCGATTTCTTGAAGAAATCTTTCCTTGGCTTATTTCTTTGTAACCTATTTGGCGATACATTTTGTTTCTTATTGAAAGTTTGTGTATGTTGATAATGAGATTATAATTATGGTAACTTCTTTTACGTGCTGGTAAGATTAACTTAATATAGATGACCTACAAAAAATGTTTGCATTCAAAATTTGCATATTCAGTTAAAATGATTAGAATTTTGATTGATGTTTTTTAAAAAAAACATTTTAAGTTGTTTTTTTTAGTTATATTATATGTATCTTTTACATTTGTCTCATACTTTTTTTATATTTTAGAGCTTTAAATATTCATAATGTTTAAGTGTATAAAAAAAATCTTGCATTCTATGTAGCAAATCGAACGAAACAACTTTTAAATCAAACCAGGCTTCATTCAAAAGTAGAAAATGTATGGCCCTAGGTTTTTTTTTAATTATAACTCTTTTTTTTTAATTTTTTTATCATTCTTGGAAGCTGCATGTCTCTGCTATGTAATTAATTTGTGCTCTTTGTTCTCAGGTATTAATGGTGGGCCGAGAAATGAAGGCGATCCATATGCAGATAGCGTTGAAGTAGCGAGAAAGAAAAAAGAAGAAAGTCATGGTGAAGCGGATGTGCATTGCTTTTCAATCCAATCTCGTACATTGTGCAGACCATACATACTGACTAGTGCAGACCTTTCACTGAATGACTCGAGAGATCGTCACAATTATATGAAAAGAGATGTTTTGTTTGAAGGATTTCATATCAATATTAACACACACACACACACATTTATATATATATATATATATGTGTGTGTGTGTGTGTGTGTGTGTGTGTGCTATCCTCGTTAAAACTGTATTGACGCTCGATTCTCCGGTAAGTCTATGGATACGAATGTGCCAGATTAAAACAGTACAGTACAACGATAATGTAACACATATTACGATTCTTACTGAAACCGTGAAACTTCCTGCCAGGACAACCAGCCCTTTCTATTTGTTATTAAAATGCTCTCGCAGTGAGGAGACATAATTTAGCCTCTATCTGAGAAATGGACCTGACGATCAGAATGTCCACTCCTGCTCTTCGTTCATCGGTGGAAAAGTGACACACGCACACGCACATATATATGGATGGGTGAATAGAAAAATTATAAGATTCCAAAAATATACCGCGAGAATATTATTTGAAAGTTTTTTTTATAAGCTGCTATTATTAATATTCATAACATATTTTAATTACTTATATAAACATGTAAGTAATGTAATTATGCATGAAAGTATCTAGTAATTATGATATTACATGGAAACATATCTACCTTAAGATGACTAATATGTATCTTGAGAATAATAACTCCTTTAGAGTAGTGATAATAATGGGAAAGAAATTTCTATTAGAATTAGTGCACTTTATAAGAAAATATATGTCAATATTAATAACGTTAAAATAAGGTATCCATACACCTTTAAAACGTCATTTTGTCAAAATTTTCGATTTTCTAAATTTAAACTTTTTTCTTTCTATCAGTGTTTGAATTTTGCTTATACCTTATTTTGAACTTCAGTTACAGGGATTTGAATTTTATTTGGTAACTAATTTTTAATTGCATTTGAAAGTTTGTTTTTGATTTTTCTACATATTCACATATGGTCTCATAGATATCAGAAAAAGTTACGAATCAAATTAATTTAAATTTTGCAAGTATCT
Source organism: Nephila pilipes (assembly GCA_019974015.1). NCBI lineage: Eukaryota > Metazoa > Arthropoda > Arachnida > Araneae > Nephilidae > Nephila > Nephila pilipes. The sequence goes on from BMAW01013113.1 coordinate 932,697, forward strand.
TCCTTTTATAGTTTTTAAGAGCCGCTACTACTTTCATGGTTGTAAAATTGATTAGTTTTTAGTAACAAAGGTGTAAATCATGTATTGTAATAACTTTTTCTTTAATTTTTTTTTGTTTTTCATTTTTATTTGACTCGAAACGCAATAAAAGTTGTAGTAATATGATTTTCATCATAAAAGTAATGCCAGCCCCAAAAATTGTTTTGTTAAATAAGATAAAATTTACAGAATAATGATAATTTTTTTTTTTACTTTTGAGTTATGAGCGTTATTCTGATAATCAATTAAAGCACTATTTTCACCATGTTTTCCACTTCAAATTTTTTTTGAATTAAAAGCAGATTATTAAACATATTTTTCGTAGTTTTAGGTTATATTTATCATTAAAAATATTTTGATAGCAAATATCAATGTATTTTAAAAAAATTTCCCCGAAGGGGTACGGATAGCTTAAATCAATTTTTTTATGATCAAAGTTTCAAAAACTCCTGTTAAATTTAGAGTTATTGATGTCTCTCTTTCTCTGTGTGTCTCTTTAATGATTCGAATACAGATATTGCTCTCTCTAGCAAAAAATAACAAAATATTTTAGATAATTTGAGGAATGCTGCTATTTTTAAAAAAAGATCAGTTATTGTCAAATATATTACTAATAAATAGATTTATGATATTTACAGCTATGTTTTTGAAGTTCTTTTTTATTCCATCGACATAGAAGATCTTATCATAGTTCTAAAAGAGATTTATTAAAAATTTAATATTAATAAGATTATTGCAGGTAAAAAATTTAATTTCTTAGTTATGATAGTTTAAAAAAAGAAAACTGTATATTTTTTTAATAATAAGGCACATAAGCAGATCAAAGGTATACAATAAGGTCAACCTGCAAGTAATTACTTAGCCAATACTTATTTATATTTTATGAAGATATTTTTTTTATTATAATAGCTTAAGAATGTTTAGATTATGTTACTTCCTTTCAAATTAATAATGATGTCATATCTTTCATACTGTGCTCTTATGGGAGAATTCATTGATCTTGAATATTTTAGGAACATAATTTATAATCATATTTTACTGAATTTTAGATTTGTGACTAAAATACAGGACATTTACATTAACTTGGATTGTTTAAAAAACTTGTTTGCAAACAGAATTTCTTTTGAACTTTAAGAAGAGTAATTTAAAATTAAATAATTATAGAGTTTAATATCTATATTTTTAAGTTTGTTTTTAAATTTTTATTTTTTCTCTATTTATAATTTTTTTAAAAAAAATTCTTTTCTTCCCTCCCAGTTTTCTTTAATTTTTGTTTTAAAGTCTTTAAAATTCTTCTGCAATAGCACTTTTTCTCTGATACAGGGCATTGCCACATTTCGGTTTCAGCTGAAGTAAGAAAATCTTAGATTAGTATGACGCTGTTGTTACGCATTATGACTGATGTAAGTTGTGGGGAAAATTTTTAATTTGGTTGTTTTATTTTTTGGATTGTTCTATTTTGAGTTGTTTTCATTTGTTACAGATTGGCTTATCTCTCTGTTTATATACATATTGTACTTAATTTCTTCGTTAGCAATACGGTTTTTTCGCATCTTCTTATTTGTTTTGAATTTATGGAATTTCCATTTTAGTTTATAACATTATCTGTTACTGCGCTACATTATTAATATTATTTATCGCTTATAACAAATATTGTTATTGTATTAACATTTTTTGTTGTTTGTTTATCACATTATTTGTCTGTATTCTTACTTGTTGAGTATTCTTTCAAGTATTTGTTCTTTTCATTATCTGTTTTGCTGAGGACTTTTTCTTTTGCTCTACGTTTTTTTGCAATTAAAAATTTATTAGTTTTCTTTATACTTTTTCTGTAATCTAAAAAATTAATTGTATATTTTCTTTGTAACTTTTAAATTTTTCTTCTGTTTTTCTATTTGCTGCTATAATAATTTAATTATTTTGAATGATTTCTTCCTGTTATTGAATTATTTATATATATATACGAGGGTGGTTCAAAAAGTACTTGTATCTGAAGACAGATGGCATTATTAAGGTAAATTTTAGTTGCCATTGAGTGCTGCCATCTGTAAATGGAGCGAAAACAAATTTTACAATGATTCATAAATTTGTTTTTATTTGGTTGTCATTTGCTAAAAAAAAATCTAAATTTGATGGCTGCCGCGTAGAGTGATCGTTGTTATTTTGCGTGGGGATTCAATGACGGATTCATCGTAAAACCCCATAAACCAGACAACAATCAAAACATTGAGTTGCTTCCTGTGAATCTGCTCTAGAGAAGGCAAAGATGGTCTCTTCGACGACGAAGAGTTTTTGAGGTGTGAGAGGCGTCATGATAACAAATACGAGTAACTGAGACTTTGGCAAATTTCTAGTGAGTCAAAATCCTTACTTAAAATCCTTACTTATATATATATACTGTTTTAATTGTAATTATCGCAAAAAATAACATACTCATGCATACACACACGTGTTGTATGTGTGTGAGTATTTGAATTTAAAAAAAAACGATATTTATATATACACACACACAAATTCACATTATTGAGTAAATTACAATTATCACTGACAAAAAGGAATAAGTGCTCAGTAAATTAATTTATCAAAGAAACTAAATATATGTTTGACTCATTAATTGTTTATTAATCAGTCAAATATATATTATGTAGTAAAGCATACCAACGAATCAAAAGAAGAATTGATTATGTGTTTTCTAACTGCACCTACTTTTTCATTAAATTAATCTTCACAATAACAAAACTATAACCAATTCTTTATACTTACAGTACCGGAAGAATTAAGATGTAAAAGACATGAACCTAAGGAATTATGAAATAGGAACATAGAACTAAAGATTTACAAAGCAGGAATTATTAAATGCATCACACAGGGAATCAACTCTCCAATAACAGCGTGAGACATTCTTCAATTAAAATACTCGTACTTTAAGATTTAAGGCACCAATACAAAGATTCAAGTTATTAATTGTACTCATTACGAAAAGTTGTGAAGTAATGCCCTCGATGAATGAACACACAGATGAAAGTATGAGCCAAATGGAGGATTTTGCAAAATGAATTCTGGCGCCATTCGTTTTTACCAACATCCGCGTTGCGCCACTGACGCTCCGAGCACCGTGGCCCGAGTGTCTTGATACACTTTGCATATTCTTGGGGCCGAACGAGGTGGGGGGCAATCAGGGCCGGGATGGGCTGGAAGTGAATCAGCCTTCGGGATTCTTTTTGCTCCATCCGATTGGATGCGGATTGACATGGCTCCCTTCACCATCCCTAATTGGGGTGCAACACATACGGAACGGGGTTGAAACGGATATATTTTTCAAAATAACCGTATTTTTTTACTCTTTGTAGTGGTATTATGGAATCGAAGTGTTGTATGTATTTTTGCTGAATATTTATTTTATTTTTCATTTTTAAGAAAGAAACACGAAGGAATATTGCTGAACTAAGCCTATAATAAAATTTATTATCCTTAGATTAATAGTTTGAAACCCTTAATTGTGGCATATATTTCAGAAAAATGCAATACATTTGGGGAAAAAATTTCTTGCATAAATTGCGTATTACGAGTATATCAAAAACTAGGTAAACAAGTTCTTATTTTGCGAAAAGAATTAAATAGATACTTTTTGATGTTTTGATATACTAGGAAAAAAACAATGAATTACACTTACGTACGTTTCATTCAGAATAGTTCAAATATAACAAAATAAATGAAACGGCGTAGTATAATGAAGTCAAATATGATAAGCTTACGCTAAACTTAATTCAACAATATGAGTTTGAGTATACGAATTGCACAAGTCTTTTACAGGGCGATATATGCCGCAATATGGCACTGTACACAAGCCCACATTACATTTTTTACAGACTGTAGAACACTTAAATTCTATTCTTCATGGACATATGAATCAGACATTACAGAAAAAGATCTTTTTCATATAAAATTCGTGACAAATAACACTAAGATGTAGAACAAAACAAAAAAAGTCTGACTGTTAGCTCGAAATCCCCCCCTCCCTCTTTCGGCGCGCATTTATACGCACACTAATTTTTCTCTCATGAAGGACAAGTACTGTTATCTATTGTGTAACGAATGAATTACATATGAAGTGCCTATTCGAAACGAAAACGATCTCGCAGAAGAGATACATTAATATTTTTCCTGCACGAACTCAATTTGGGCGTCACAAATATTGCATGTTTGAGTTGTCCGAGCTAGATCCGGGCGACACTAGCAAGGGGTGAAATAGAGCAAATAGTTTCAGCTCTATTTCTCTTTTTTTTATATCATAGGTTAAAATTTCTATTTCTCCTTCCCATTCGCTTTTCTTTAGACGATATGTATTCCTTATACTCATGATACAATAATACTAGTAATCGTAGAGCATTCGTTTGTCTTTCATGTGTTGGCATTTCCAAAGTGACTGTGACTCCCGGGAAGAAAGAAATTTCTCATTTTGTAATGCATCAGAATTTACTTTTCAAATACTTTGCTGGATTTTTAGGATCATTTGCTGTCTTTAAACGAAAATAAGAATAATGCTGCTTGTTCAAAAACAGAGTTTTATGGACGAATTTCAATACATTTTATTAAGTTACAGAATGAATAAGAAATACACGTCAATTTTGCATATTATTCGTAGCATGTGCTAAAAGCGGTAATCCCATGAAACATCACAATTTCTTTTTTGTTCTGAACTACTGAAAAATAAAATAAAATTTTTAAAGGTGGACTATGCGCCGATAATCCTGTTCTCCACTGCAATCTTTTCTGTATAAAAAACAGACTAAAATATAAACATCAGCGCAAGTTACGAATATATATTTTTCTTAGTTTTTTAAATAAAGCTTATTAGTTACAAATTTGTGGTGGCTTAAGAAAGATATACAAGGTGTTGGTTCTCTCTTTCTGGTGCTAGTTTCTTGTAAAGTTAAGATCCATCATTGAAATTCGTAACTCAGTATCTCTAAGTCTGTTCAAAATATTTCCTAGGCATATCTAGGTAGATAGATCTACACATTAAAATAGTAATATGATCAATATTTCCGTAGCAACTTCTCAACATTTTTTCTCAATATGTTTTTCACGAATTGCTTTAAAAATTTACCGATTGACTTCACAAGTATGACGACAGTTTTAAAAATTAGTGAAATCTGATTTTAAATTATTACTCCCTGGGATGCCCGTGCGATCTTTCTCTGTTTTCAATCCTTCTATTCGTCATCCCATATCTCATTCCCTCTTTTTTCCTTTTACAGAGTTTTGCTCAGTTCACAGGTGCATATTAACAGGTGCTTGGTGCAGTTTAGCCAATTATGGCGTTAACAAAAACAACCAGACAACTAGCTAATATATTGTTCCTCATGAAACAAGGAAATTTTTTGAAAACAATTTATGAGATTTTTTTAATATTTAAAGCTCCTTAGACGTGACACACATAATCGAAGAATTTTAGTATTCATACATGTTTTGTATGTACATTACACACATTTAAGTATTGTACATATCATATCCTCATATGCAAAATTGAGAGAATTTTCAAATTATATCTATTTTTATAAAAAAAAAAAGTATTAAACCGAAGTACTTATTATACCACCGAAGAGTTCTGCAGATATTCAGTGTCTAATACGCCAGCATACATATGTTTGTGGGTCTGTTACTGTGAAGGGGATGTAAGCGAAGAGTTGTCGGCAATTTGTATGCTCTTACTGCTTCACGTCATTCACCCAATTTCTCGCTAGAGTTCGGTACATTTTATAAAGTATCAGGTAAAATGAGTAGCCTCGAACATATGAATGACGGAATGAGATGCAGAATTGTCTGTAGATTGGAGGCAAGTTAATCACAGGCGCAAGTGGCTATACAGCTCGGTGTAACACTCGGCGTCGTTTGCAATTTGTGGAAACAGTTCAGGACATTGAATACGTATCGAGGAGACCAGAAAAAGTTCAACTAAGATCCACAACGACGAATGAGAGTCGTGATTATGCGCGCTTTTATCGTGGAGATACAGGACTGCTACAGATCTCATGGGAATTGCATTCATGAGAAAGGTGTATTCCAGAAGACACGTTATGTCCCGCTGACTGCAGAATACAAGAGAGCGCGTTTAACATGATGCAGATAACATGTACCTTGGACCAGACTTGGAGTAATGGAGCACCATGCTTCTTACTGATGAGTCGAAATTGAGCGTGGATACTGATTCTCAGCTTACTTGCATCTGAAGAGAGTCTGGAACACGATATCATCCCTCCCTCAGCAGGGAAAAGGATCATTACGGGGCAGGAGGTGTAATAGTTCGGGCAGGTACTATGTTGGACAGCCTCTGTGTTTGACATAGGCTTCCTGACTTCTATGAGGTATAGAGAGGAGATCTTAGAGCCTTATGTTCGACTTTTCATATTCGCATTCCGTCCTGGATTTATGTTAATAATTCCTGTCACATAGAGCTCGGCCGGTCAACTTAACTGGAAATTGAGGATATTCACAGCATGGATTGAACGGCGATTATTTTAACCCCATCGATTATGTCTGGGATACTCTTGGAAGGAAATTACTTCTCCTCATCCTTTCCGAGAATCATCCTGGAATTAAAAGTTGCCTTGTTTCAGTAGTGAAATTGATTACCACAGGGTCTTCTCAACTGCCTCTTGTTCAATCCCGCTGAGCGACCTATGGAAGGAGACCATATTCCATGTTAGGTATATTTTCAGTTACATTACTCAGCTTAGATGTCGGATATCCGAGCATTATGGGACTTGTTGATAATAATGAGTATATACAATGACTTTGAATGATACATCTCTTTCTCTGCTATAAATATATACCGACTTTTATTAAGATATTCGTTATCCATTAGTTTCTTGAAATTCGAGATGATATATTAGAATTTTTTTAATGCCCCGTGTATACTTGATTAAAAAGTGTAATATCATTTCAATTCTTTCAGTGTCAAAGATAATGTTTTATTGGGCCACAGTAGCCTCGTGATTATGCTCACGAATTCGCTGCCGGTGTTGTTTCCATAGAATAGTGGGTTCCGATGCCACTGAAAACCTGCCGTAAAGCAGATCTGATACACATTAAATCTTTCGAAAGTCCTCCCGACGGCTTGGTAGGAAAATTTGGAGAGTGGAGTTTCTAGTCTAGATATTGTCTCTAGACTGAGGTTCAAAATAACCATCACCAACAGCACTCGTGTTGCTTCCAAATGCGACGTTAATAAGCAAGTAATTTTTATCGATTGTCACATTACTCAAATCGGAGTATGCGAAGGACTTGGAAGAGGTGCATAAGTAATTTGGTAAATGAGTGACGAGAATATGCTTCTTAAAAGGAGAACAGATGTGCTTCTTAAATTAGAACAGTTACGAAAATATGTTTCTTAAAATCTTCCATTATTCCTAAAAATAAATAAAAACGTAAATAACAATTAAATAAATAAACTAAATTAATTAATAAAGAATGAATTAAATAAATAACATACAAATAACAAAATTAAATAAATAATTAATAAATAACAAAATTAAATAAATAAAAAAAAAAAAGAAAAAGAAATAAATATTGAAGTAAAAAGTTCAATGCAAAGTTTAGCAAAGAACAGATTTAGCCACCTAAGGTGCACTTTTTCTTATAATTATTATTAAATTACTCTATTGAATATAGTTAATTATTAAAGTAAACGATGAAATATCGAGAAATGAGCAAAGGTAAACTTTTCCGATATCAAAATTAAAGGGAACGATAAATTATTAAATTTAATATATTTAAGCTTAATGTAATTAAAATTGAAGTAAACGATAAAAAAAATTTAAGTGATCTAGTACGCCAAAATGCCCCACCAAAAACAATAACTCCTTAAGTGGCTAAAAATTAACAAAAGTAATAAATTAGTTAGAATTAAATACAAAAATAAATGAATGAAATAAATAAATATAAATGAAGACGTCTCAAAATAAGAAATTTTTGGTAATCGGTGTGTTTAAGGCCTCCTGTTCTAAAATCTTTCGAGAGGCTCACTACGTAGAGTTGAATGAGCACTGTCTTTGTAGTGAGGAAGGCCTCTTTTCCCATTGCAAAACAGTTTTAGCATAAGCGTGTTGGCAGCAACTATTTTTAGCATTAAGAACGCGAAAATATGGGCATTATTAAAAATCTTCTATTCTTCGCATTTTAAAATTAATTGGTGACAATTTGCATTTCCTCAATTTAAAAAAGGAACATGGAGGGAAAAGAAACACATGAAGGAAAATACAAAAAATAATTTTTGCTCTAAATTGATTTAATTAATTTAAACTAAATTAAATTTAATGATCTTTCAAAATCGTTATTAGGTCAAGTGATAGCGATTTCAGTTGAATTAGTAATTTTGTATTGATAACACTTTGTCTCAGATAAAATCTTCCAGTCTGTCAAACAGCAACAAAAAAGTTTAAAAAGCCCTTTATCGAGGAAAAAATATTTTGGATAATACTTTTATAGAAACAACTTCTTTTCAAGTTATTTCTACCTATTAATATGCTCTCAAAGTCATACTTCCAAAAATGATAAAAATGGAATATCTGCGTTTACCAGCGATTTTGAAATCGTGATGTTAATTCTTTGAAATTTCTCTCTCTCTGTCTACTTTCGTGTCAAATCTAGATTATCTCTTTCAATGTAATAAAGTGCTACCGAAAGAGTAAAAAAAAAAAAAAAAAATAAAATAAAATAAAAAAAGTTTTTGCGAGGGAAAAAAAAGAAGGTTTTTGCGGAATCACATTTCCTTCCCAATTTTCAAAATTATTTAAAATTATTTCTTAAATACTGGAAAAAACCACAAACGAATAATTAAAATGGACTTAAAAATATTTTTTTTAAGAAATGGAGAAAAAATGTAATAGCGCAGAAACATTTGTTATTTTCTTTCGGATGTAATTTACTATATTCAAATAGATAAAATATCTAGATTTGATTAGAAAGGTAGAAATTCCGTAGAATTACAAGTCAAATCAAAATGATTGTTAGAGGGGAGCCTTAAATGTCTAATTTGAGATTAATCTTGTATTGCAAACCATCGAAAAAAAAATTAAATAGTATGTTACAAATGAAAATGGTGAAGTTATATGTTACAAATTCTACACTTAAAGGGAGGTTTAACTTTTGGTATTCAGATTGATCTTTTAAAGAAACGGTATTGCTATAACGCGCAGGACAAATTTTAAAAAAATTTATCTATCGATAGGAGACAAATCACATTATTTGATGATGTTTTGTTCTGTATCTTATTTTTCGAACTGTAATATATACCTTCTTACATAACAAAATTAACTTAAAATTGGAGTATGTCTTGCTGTATGTCTGAGGGTAACATTAAAATACCAATTTTTCCACTGTATCAAAACAACTAAAGAAATTTAGTGATTGAAGTAATATGTTAATGAAACAGCATATCGGTGAAGAATAGAATCCAAGTTTTAATTATTATTAAGAAATAACCGAGATATCTGAAGGATAAAATTTATTCTGCTTATACATAATCCCACATACATAATGTTTTAAATGACACTGTTGCTTTGTTTGGTTACAGGTAATCGCAAATTGAAGTAACCCACAGCATGGAGAAGATAACCTTCTAACTCCTTCCATGACGAGCTTCGGAAGGTCAAGAAAACTCTGGAGAAATGTATCATTTTGAATAGTGTGTAATCGAATAATCGATAAAAAAAAATAAGTTCCTTAGCAATAATTTAAACTTGACAATACCCCGGAATAATAACTAAAGCGTTGTGATACTGAAGGTTACTTTAAACTACGGCTTCTTGAAACCAAATGAATCAGCATGAACAGCTGCAACTTAAAACATAATGTACATAAGAATCAATTAAGAGGCAGAATAAATTTCATCCAGATACCTTGGTTATTTCTTAATAATAACTAAAACTTTGTGAGCAATAGCTATTAATAACGAGACTGACACTATAAAACATATCTTATTTTGATTTCATATACATTCACTTATTATGAACTTCAATATACACCCCTCCTCTTTCCCTACAACGCTCCCTTCAAGCCTTCTACTGTTCGAAACAGTGCTGGAAGTCTTCTTCTGTCAGCACCTTCAGGACGCTTGCTGCTTTCTCTTTCACAGCTTCAATGGACTCAAATCTTATTCCTTTTTGTGCAGATGGCAACTTAGGAAACATATAGAACTAGTATGGTGCAAGGTCCGGCGAACAAGCTGGATGGTCTAATACTGGGATGTTGTTCTTGACTAGAAACCCCTTGACAGACAACGCGAAATGACTTGTCTTTCCACGATTCGGGTCATTTTTTCCTTATTCTTTCACTGAGTTTGGCAAGAACGAGAAGGTAGTAATGTCGATTAATAGTTTGATCTTCATGAACCCAATGAAGGTACACAAGCTCGTGAATACTAGGAAAAAAACATATTTGCTATGAGTTTTGATTTGCTCATTCGAGCTCTTTAGGCTCTCGGTGAAGATGGGCTCTTCCAGTGCATGGATTGGCGCTTCGTTTCAGGATCACAAGTAAAAAATTACGATTCGTCACACGTTATTGTCCTTTCCAATAAATTTGGAACATTTTCAAAATGGCAGTACTAGCATTTTTTCGAGCTGCATGTTGTTCAAACGTGAAAATTTTAGTCCCTAGTTTGGTACACTTTTAGCATTGTTAAAAATGTTACGTAAAATATGCCGTTCGGATTCTTTGTCGATTCCTACAGTCTCAGCAATCTCAGGAATACTCAATCGACGGTGAGATCGAACCAGATTAGTGCTTGGTATTAAGTTGAAGACTTCTGATTTGTGATAAGGTAATGAGAATGAATTCAGAACGAATGTTATTCAGATGACAGATTAATCAGGTAACGTCCCAAAAGGAAACAGAAAATTTGCTAGACTTAGAGAAATATTCTTTTCTAAAATTCGTCCCATAAATTTGGGGTGCTCCTGTACTTTCAAAATATCTATCTACTTCTCAATCTTTTAATTAAGTCACGAATAATTAAATAGAATTATAAAATATTACTACATATATATGAGCCCTTTTTAGTACCCATACATCATCATGAATTTTTCATTTGAAAGAATGTTCATGAATTTACCAAACTGATTTTGTCGAGTTTTGAATGTTGTTTTACTCTTCCATAATGCACACCTGTTTATATAACACGCATCGAAAATTCATTTATAAGTTTCACAAAACAATGAGCAAGTAAAGCTTTGTATAATATACAATTAAGTGTCTAGTTATTTTAAATTTGAATTATTTTAATATTTCATCATTACCTAGTATCACCTACGTTTTTGGAAAAAGGGTAACCAATCAAATTGTGATAAATGAAATCTATTTCAATGCAAAATTTGTCAATAATATGCATAAAAAGTTAATTTCATATATAATTACTTCGCGATATAAAAGAATTATTCTAATTAATTATTTTTCTTAGCAAAAATAGCAATTTACTCACCTCATTTCTAACTCTTAAGCGAAATTAAAGCAATTTTGCTCCCAAACCACTTCTCAAACGATAATAATTTAAATATAACCAAACAATCAATCTTATGGGCCCATTTCATGCCCCCCCCCCTCTCTACCCTCGAGGGATGTCAAACCAAATAATCTGACCAAACGATCCCAAAAAGAAATGAACAACCCCCTGAAGCGACACCTCCACCCCATATAACTGCGACCCTTAAAATTAGCCGCAATTTTTATCGCCCACCCCCTACAATAAAGTGCAAAAATCAAAGAGGTGTGTGGGGGGGGGTGGAATAAAGGGTTGGCGAGCGTCAAGTTGGCGGCTTTCTCTCTCGAAGAATATGCAAATACGACTGATGATTCCCCCCTCAATTTGGGGCTTCCCCGGGTGTGTAAAAGTATCCTCCCCGGTGGAAGGGGGTCTTAATAAAGATAGATGGAGTCCCCGGGAACGAGAGACCACAAAATGATAATTAGGCATGATGACCGGGAAATCAAATCCCACATTTAACGTAATTTATCACCCTAGAAAGCAGCGATGACGCCAACTTGAAAGTTCGGCGTCACCCTTGTCTTCTTTTAAGGGTATGGGTGGAGGGATGTTTTGAAAAGGGAAGGGCAGAAGAAAGTATCTTTTCTAAGGAATTAGGTTCACATCAGAAGGGGCTACCTATAAGTCCAGGTGTTTGAATATTGCTGCTTGATGTACATAGAAGTGTTTGAACAGATGAAAACCATTTTGAGGAATGATAACTGACTATTGAAACATTGCTTATATTAAAAAAATAAAAAGTCAAACACCGGAATTTTGTATTTGATAATGAAAACAAAAAAAGGCAGGAAAGATCCCACGTGCTTTTTTTCTTTCTTAAATTAAATTTTTTTAATGAACTTGATTCAGTATCAGGAAAAATTATAATTACACTCCAGAAGATATACCGCCAGTTCCTGACTTTATAGATCGGTTCTTAAAACAAGTACGAAAACAGAGAAAAATGTAATAAACATTTTAATATAGTTTCTTAAATTCTTATTTTTAATAATAAGCATACAAAATAAATAGCGAATTACTGATTAGTCTTCGACACTTTATGTCAACAAGTGTACTTCGGCAAGTGTACTCAGAAATAACAATAAAAAAAATACTTTTTCCATTTTATTTCTCTTTATCTTTCTTTACTACCCTCCATTATAATGAGGGTATTCCATGATGGTCACAAATTTGTCAAGATACATGATAGCTCATTAATATTTTTTTTCTCTCTACTAAAAATTACTGAACATTTTTATTTTTTGCAATATCTTTAAGAATATTCCTGTTTCATTTAGTTCTGATACTTTCAGGTAGATGACGTTGCTATCTTTTAACTTATTTTTTTAAGTCTGAAAAAATTCTTTTGTGCTGTACAACAAAAGGCGGAGTTGTTTCTCCAGCCATATGGATAATGAACTCACTCTCTCTCAGTTTAAGTGGAAAAAGCCACAGAGAAATTTGAACTTCGCATCCACTAATTTTATTTAACTAATTAAATTATATATATATATATATATATATATATATATATGAACAAAACACAAATACTATCATTCACAAATATCACATCATATAACAAATTAATCATATCAATCATAAATTGTTGAATACATTGATATCTAAGATGCTGCATAATTAAAGAAATCATTTAAAAAAAAATTAAAATAATTCACATAAAATTAATAACTAAACTAAAACTTTAACATAAAAACTAAAACAAAAATATATTAAGAAACAGAAAACTCACAAGAGGTAGCCCAGTGAAAGAAATAAAAAATTTAGATATACAGAAATGATGTTATTAGGACAGTTCATACTTTGGAAAGAAATAATTTGCGTTTGTAACGTTATTACTGATCAAACCTTTATATTTCAGTGAATTACATTATAATAAGCTATGGTAACAAATAAAAATCAGCAAATTCAGACAATCAGTCATAGAAAGGAAAAAAAATAAGTAAATATAGTTCCAATAATAATCAAATTAAATAAATTGAAAAACAGCACAAAAGGTACCTCTTGCTTGCTCTCTGTGCTTGAGGAGACGTTGCGGGTGAAGAGAATGGGAAGACTGGGCTTTGAATCTAACCGGAACAGACTGCAAGAGTTTGAGCAGGATTCTTGGCGTGGTAGCCGAACGGAAAAGACAGGAGGTGTCTGAAGTGCAAGGATACTGTAACATATTAGAAAATTGAATTATCATGGGAATGATATGTGTTGTTGAGTGCAAGGGTACTAGAATTTAATTGTAGTGCCACGTAGTTACGTTTGTATTTGTCTTTATCGAATTTTTAATATTTATCGTCCTACTTCTGATAAATAAACGTAAGTCTTTATGAATAATCACGTCTCATTGTTTATACCCCAAGACAAAACAACCATGAATTCCCCCATATATATATATATATATATATATATATATATATATGCAACACTCATTTCCATAAAAATTTGCGCACCAAGAAGTAAGAGTGGGATTGTTAAGAAACTCGGCTCGCAGGCATGTACTAGGCAGATATGTAAATGATTAGAATTGCAGAATGATTGCGCATTGAGTAATGACATGAAAAGGGGTTGAACTTTGTTCTCCTTGGATTATAAAACTGGTAAGCAGAACTTGTTTGCGTGTATTTAATTTGTTGCAGAGAGACCCTTTTTAACTAAATATACCATTACGCCACCATCGAAGACAATATGAGCTGCTATCAGAGTTCTAGAAAGGAAGAATCATTAGGGTGATGGAAGCCGAGTGGTCAGCTTGGCGAGTAACTCGCCATCTAAATCGTTCTGACTTTACAGCTAGGAGATGTTGAGACCAGTGGATAAGAGAGATGTCTGTTACGCGGCCACTTGGCTCGGGACGTCCTCGACAGACCAATAATCGAGAAGACCGTCACATCATACGACACGCACGCTGTCTCATTATTCACCATCCATACAGAGGCATCACCTTCACTATGGGCCTCTGTGTCAGTCAGTACCATCGCAAGACGCCTGGATGAAGGGCAGTTGCTATCGCGGGGCCCATTTCGTGTCTGCCATTGACATCCATTCACCGTCGAATCCGTTTCTAGTAATGTCATGCTCGAAGAGATTGGATTGCAACCGAATCTAATTAGGTCGTCTTTAGCGAAGAATCCAGATTCAATTTGGATAGTGATTATAGCCGTGTACGTGTGTGAAGACCTCATATTGAACGTCTCAATCCTGATTTCATTGCATAGCGGCACACGCTGCCACAACCAGTGTGATGGTATGGAGTGTCACCACATACAACACACGATCACCCCTAATATTGATCCCCGGCATCATAACAGCTCAGAGGTTCGTTCGAGACATTCTTCAGCCACATATGTTACCACTCATGGCAGGGCTCCCATGAGCCTTTTTTCAACAGGATAATGCTTGCCCAATTACAGCATGGGTTTCACAGGACTGGCTCCTTTACATTTCCACTTTTCCATGGCCTGCTCGGTTCCCCTATTTATCACCGATCGAGCATATTTTGGATCATTTTGGACGGCAAGTTGGATAGTCTATGAGTTTTGTCGAATTAAAGGCGCCTTTACATCAACTGAGGATAGAGATGTCGCAAGGCATGATATAGGACTTGTATGCCTCAATGCCCGATCGTATCACATTATGCATTCCTGCTAGAGGTGGTCCAACAGGGTACTAAGACTTCCATTCATTTACAATTTTTCCTCTATATATATAAAAAAAATTCATTACATATGTATACATATATATATTAGAGTGTTTATATACTTCAAAGCAATGATATAAAAAAGAGGTATACCTGTTTCATATAAGTTTCTCTGTGAATGTTGGGACACACTCTATTTAAATATTTTCTGAGTGTGCGTCATATTCTTTAAAATACTATGCGAAAGATATTCATAAACAAAGAAATTAAATTTTCGAACTTTCTATTTTTTTCAAAACAGACATATACATAACTGTTTCGATAGATGCTAACAGATCAGACGTTGAAACATATTTGACTATTGGAATAAACATTGAAAAAAGGCTTGAAGTTTAACTTACACGTTCACGATTGATATCCACGAAATATTAATTTACTGCAGAATAAATTATTGTAAAAAAATACATGATATTTTAAGGGCCTTGTAATGATCCTTTCTTCTAACAGATGGCCCTAGCTTATAGAGTTTACCGAATTGTTTGAAAAATTTATGCGGGTGTCTTAAAAAATTTAATCGAAATCTTTAAGAAAAAGAATCGTAGGATATATTTCAAATATTTTATCAAATTTTTTTATTCATTTTAAATAAAAATAGTTTCTACCTTAAGACATTAAAAACCTAATGTATCTGTATGTGGTATGTGAAAGATGTAACTTGTTAAATTAAAAAAAAAAAAATGGTTTTTCAGAACAGTATGAAAAACTTCTTATTCAGCCACTTGACAAAATAAATCTTACAAATTTTATGCATTTCATTCATGTATTCCAAAAACTTTTAAAATAAAAATTAACTTGAGCATAAGATTAGCGTCTATAGGTACATAGACTCTTGCTAGCTGAACAGTTCACGAGCCGCTCATTGAATTGATTTTCACAGTGAAGGGATTCATGGAAAAGAATAAAGTCACATGATGATAACATAAACCAGCGACTCTCAGCCGGTGCTATGCGTACTCAACGTGGAAAGGAAACGGTATGTCAGCCACGCAGCTAATAAAGAATGAATTAATTTTAGATATTTAAAAAAGAATTTTAAAAAGTAAGTAGGGATTTTTGTTAAGATTATCAGTTGTAACTTTGTCAATTCCTTAAAAGGAGAAATAGTTAAAATTCGCAAAAATTGTTATTAAAAAAAACCCAATGATACAGCTGAAAAACCTCTTGAGTGATTAAATGTGAATGTAGAAAGCTTTTGAGCTCACTGCGGTGACAAATACTGCGAAATTTTTAATAATGCATAATATATTTGTTGCCTTAGGCTAGTACGGAGCTTGTTCAAAGGACGCGTCTTCCCCGCCCCTATACTTATTTAAAAAAAAACAAAAGTAGAAGCAAATTAAATACGGCTTCTAATATGAAATTGTATTGATTTTCTTATGAGTCTTTTTTTTTCTTCCAATCTTGGCATTAATTTGTTTACTCACTTCAAAAAAAATTATTCAAAGAAAAACTAAATAATTTAATTCTACATACCCTTTTATAGTGAAGTTTACTTAATCTGTAATGGATTAAATAGACTGTTTGTCTGTATGTGAGGGGGCGGGCAGGGAGCCTGGTGGATTCTTGTTTGGGGACGCGGACTGAATTTGGTTAAGAATTGCTGACTCAGACGCTGGAGCGTGGTGGTTTGCGAGCAGAAAGAAATTAAAATTATTAAAAACGAATTTCTAATTCATTGATTGCATATTAACTGCGCCATTAGAAGCAACACGAGAGAATTTGGCAACGGACTTCATCATTTTGAACCGGTCAAGTGACAAGCGGGATAGCTGAGTTGGTATATATCCCGCTCTTCAGGCCTCCATACAATCCCAAAATGATAACTTGGAGTTCTCGATGGATTGAACGTGCAACAGCTTCCCTACTAGGCGGGTCTGAAGCGGTATTAGGGTTCGAATTCGTGAAACGACTGAAACAAAAGCTAAGCATGATCACTTGGCTACCGTGGTTGCGATAAATTTTTCAAGTAAAATTTGCATTCACAAGGTCATTTTTATCATAACTGAGGAATAAATGATTTGTTTCTTAAGCATTAAATAAATAAAAACTTTTGGACAAATTCTAAGCAAATGGAGATTGAAAAAAAAAACATTGTTTGCAACATAAATAATGTATTTAATGTGTATTTTATATGTATCTCATACATAATTCATAAAATAATATACTCCAATTTTAACTGGGAACCAATAGAGAAAAAATGAGTTTAGAAAGATATATCGATTACCAAAAAGCAAAATTTTTTATAATTTGTTCTACTAAAGTTACAAGTATTTTGGTCACGACATTATTTATCACAGATAACAGCAAAAACTTTTATTTTTGTGTAAAAACGAACTGATCTTGTTTTTACAAGGCAGAAAGCAAACATCTCTGGTTTGTAAATTACAGGTTAATATTTACAAGAGAAAAATATGTTTCACATTTCGAACATATCGATTGCAACAAGGGCTATTTTATTTGTCAGAGATAAACCTTGATTCTGTTTTTGACTTGCGTTTTCCATTGAAAAATTAACATATCTACTATCGATATCTTTCATATAGTATCTTGAATGATATACCTTATAATTCCAACAGAAATATGGAAATTAAGTCAACTTTTTTTTCCTCGTTTGAAACGGTGATTTTACAAAATCAAATCAATCCAACAAATTTGATATAAAAAAGGGTTACCTTTCAGCCAATGGAGAGTGTGGAATAAACTTTACAATATATTGAAGAAAATGTATAATTCATAAGAAATTATAGAAAAGGAAACTTCACATTGACCCAGAGAATTTAAAGTCTTTTACTTCTAAAGGAAATATTCTTTTCCTTTAAAAATAAACAAACAATTAATTGTGATAACAAGAAAGAACAAGAGTAGTAATATACTTTTTTCCTTACGAACGATTCTTTTCACGATTCAACGATTATTTACCTTTTTTCTTCTTTAGAAAATGCAAACGATAAATCTGCATGGAACGCGATTAGGCGATAAGTTAAATGATGCAGTGATCCCGTGGCAGGAGAGCTTTCGTATAATGTTCCGTTTGTAACGATTAAAATGTTAAATAAGATCCTTCATTATAAAATATTTTCTTATTCTTTCAAAAATCACATTGCTCGGCTGTTAGAGGATTTGATGTGAAAGACGTAGAAAATATGTTATGAACTTTCACAAAACTATCAGGGAATTTCATTTGGATTTGAAAAATTAAAATTTACACCAATAATATTTAATATGTTCAATTCTTAATTAATATGAAGATATGTTAAGTGTTTAGGTATTCTGCTATTTAAAGCGTGAACGAAACATCTAAATAGTTCTCCGAAAGATATAACTTCGTTTACTTAACTACATCATATGTGAAAATATTATTAATTTGGAAACAATAATTTTTACCCTGGAAATAATTTAAAATCAAAGTCTGCAGTTTTAGTTCACTTTGACAAGTCATAGTATTTTACAGCAAAATAGAAACATGAATACTTGTCAATTAAATATCGAAGCTACAGTTGTAAATAATGTCAATTTAATCTTCCTTTATTGAACAGATATTAATACTTTTTATAGGATTACAGAATACTTCACAATAACTTTTAATCAGAATGTATGAGAATCATAATAGTGACCTAAACAGGCAGCAGAGTTAGTAATTATTACATATAATGAAACCACCAGTTTTTTCCTTTAGATTTATGAAGAGTGTTTACATCTTTAGTGAAACTGCCTTTCAGATGAAAAAATTTCTTTAAAATGAATTTCAAATTACTTTAATTGTAAAATTGTTAAAGCAACCACCATGAAGAAAAAAATGGAAGATACGAGTAAAAGTTTAATTTATTGAAGGAGAATTTTACTGTTTTGAACGAGAGAAAAAAATACAATTCAGAGTAACTATGTAGTTTTCTACAAGGAAAAAGACGATTATTGGTTTCCAAAATTAAAAGCAATGTAAAAGTCACATTTCAACATTGAGCTATCTATTTTTGTGTATCTGTTTATGCAATGAAAATCATACTTATAAACGTAAGTAATTATATATGATCAATTAAAAATCAATGATTGAATTTAAATTAGTATGTTGTGTATTTACCTTTAAGTACATTTTGCATAAAATCAGCTGAATTTATGACTTTGAAAACTTTCAGAGTATTTATAAACATGGCATTCTAAACGATGAACACAATTGTTATTTCAAAAACTGATTTTAATTAAATTAAAATTTCAAACATTTATGATTCAAAACTTTTTAAAAATTTTATACATATATTATGACATACCTAAAATTTGGGAGTGTTTATTAGAAAAAAAACTACTACTTTCACTGTATAAGGAATAGCCTCCTTTTTATATAAAAAAAAATATCGGCTCTGTAGAGAATGGGAATTTTGTGGTAGATGCACCCGAATTCTTAAAAATATATATAAAAAAAATAAAAACAATTTTGAGAAAAGCACAAATGAAGATATTTCCTCAACGGCTTAGTGCACAATGTTGTCATTCAATTATTATATATTTTATAATGTTATAATTCAATTCTTCTTTTGAATTTTATTTATCAAATTCTCTATATACAGAATCGGGAGAGCACCATCTACTTTTTAATATCAGAATAAAAAAAGGGGGGCAAAATTTGAAGCCAGCCATTTTTGTGTGTCTAAGTTATCTTAAAACTTCTGTCTACGAACCATTTTAATTTTTGAAAGTAATGTGAATCCTATGGAGTTCCTACTTTCCTTCTCAAATATGAACTCTTTGCTCTATTTGAAGGCAGTAAAAGTGTATTCGAAAGACCAAAAAAGATTATTATTATTTTGGTCTTTCGGACGCATTTTCAATATTTCTCCGGAATTACATTTTCTCCTCAATTGTTGAAAATATTTTAAGAGGACCAGAAAACCTATAAACGAATCATTTAAATGGATGTAAAAATATTTTTAAGAATCTTTGGAAAACTGTAATTCAAAAGAGACCTTCAATATTTTTTGTTCTTTCGGGTGCACTTTTTTGCATTCAAATAAATAATAAAAGTTCATATCTGATCCAATTGGTCTAACATTGCGTTCATAAAATAAAAATAGCAGGAAGACGGGAGTCTTAAAATATTATTTTGAAACAAAAGCCCGCGATAAACTTTTTTAAAATGTAACGAGGAACTCACTACGTGAACCTAGTTTTTGTAATACAAAATTTTATTTAGACATCTTTCAATCAAGATTTATTGTGTTGCTAATAAGAAATTTATTTCTCTATTCTTTCAGGTACTATTATGTTAGTTACATTTTACTCTTAATTTAATAATTGAATGCTTATTTTTATTAAATATCCTGATAAAATATATTTATAAACGCTTTAATGTCTTTACATGTACTTAATGTTCAAGAATAACTTAATTTGATATTTCAATAATTTCCAATGCGTTCCATATCAATGGATTAAAAAAAATAATGCTGTCTAAATTAAATACGAGTCTATGCAAAAACCTCTGAACAATGATTTGAAATGTCCCACAAATGGGAGAATCAATAAAAGAAACATCTTCAAAAAGGATAAATATGATATACTTCCCTGACAGAAAGTAGAACTAAAATTGATCAATAACTTGGTTATTTGATTCAAAATCGTTATACTGGATCGGAAATTTTAAAATGTAAAAGAGAGCAAAAAACGAATGTTTGTATTATAAGTAATTTATGTATTATGCGTGCAAAATCGAGAGGTACAAATTTTGAGAGCTACGAATGTAACCAAAAAAAAAAAAAAAAAATGAAAGTATCATTACATAAACATTATTCTTCCCTGACAAAAATTATTTTATGGAAAGAAAGGAAATTAGCTTCTAATAATTTCATCAATTAGTTTACTCGCTAATTCTCACTAATTATTTTAAATTTAATATGTACATGAAAACTTTACACTAATTGTCTGCGCATAAATATTCCAACAATGTTCATAAGAGATCACGAGTAAAACAGACAGAGCTAATTAAAATTATATTAATATATAATTTGAAATATTTTGTATATTATTATTTTAAATGTTTATAGGTAAAAGAGAAACATATAAATAAAAATAGTAACGACTTGTCTCTCTTTAAATCCGGATATAAATAAAACTATGTAATAAAAAAAATATTTAGTTGATAAATGCGCAGTTAGAAGAAATATATAAGGTGTCTCTATTAAATAACGAAACTGGCGCTGTAAGACATTTTATTTTGATATCACACATATCATCATCTTCAATATACACACCTCCTCTATCTCTACAATGCTCCATGCGAAACTTCCATTGTTCGAAACTATGCTGGAAGTCTTCTTCTGTCAACACCTTCAGGACGCTTGCTGCTTTCTCTTTCATAGCTTAAACGGACTCAAATCTTATTCTTTCTAATGTTGATTTCACCTTTGGAAACAGATAGAAATCACATGGCGAAAGATCCGGCAAATAAGGTGGATGGTCTAATGCTGGGATGTTGTACTTGGCTAGAAAACCCTTAACAGACAATGCGGAATGACTTGTCCTTCTATAATTCGGCCTTTTTTTTTCCTTATTTTTTCACGGAGTTTGGCATAAACGTGAAGGTAGTAATTTTGATAAATAGTTTGATCTTCATGAACCCAATGAAGATACAAAGTCCTTTGCAAATGAAAAAAAATATCAATGCTTTGAATTTTGATTTGTTCATTCGAGCTCTTTAGGCTCTCAGTGAAGATGGGCTCTTCCAGTGCATGGATTGGTACTTTGTTTCAAGATCATAAGTAAGAAACTACGATTTGTCACACATTATTATCCATTCCAATAAATCTGGGTCAGTTTCGAAATTACAACAAAAGTTTTTTCGAGCTTCTTGTTGTTCAAACGTGAGTATTTTAGGCATCGTTTTGGCACACACTTGTTGAATTATTAGAATTATTTTGTAAAACCTGACGTACGGATTCTTTGAGGATTCTTATAGTCAACCAACGAATTTCTTCTCCGATGAGTTTTCTCCACTTGTCACGGGTTCGTGCAAGTACTGTGACGCCTGCCCGATCCAGGCTACTTCTTGTGCCATACCTAACTCAATTATTAAACACTAAGACACAATAAATCAATCAAAGAGAAACTAGAACAATATTTACGGAATTTATTAACTTCTACTTACTATAACAACAACTATTTATGCTCTCCCGGGGAAGATTTCTACTATCCTAATTCAACCCACCAATAGTAATCTAACAGACTCTTACCACTAAGCCTTCCTTCTACTGCAACTCAGACTCTAGAACCAAATGTCGCCCATTCTACACCTTTAATCCAATCGCCTATTTCAACCTCTCTTTCCAACTCCTCCTTCAATATCTTTCCATTTCTCCTTCAGCCTCTCTATATCTTCTCCCTCAGCCTCTTTCTACTGCTCCTTCAGCCTCTCTTTCCACTTCTCCTTCAGCGTCTCTATATCTTCTCCCTCAGCTTCTTTATCGCGACTTTCAGTCGGAGTTTATATATTTCCTAACTCTCCTGCTTCACTTCATTTCTACCAGCTTTCTATCTACATATTCACTTTTCATTTTTGGTTGGGCAAAGGTTGTTTAGCAAAAGCAATCTATCTTAATTATAAGTCTCCAAGGTTAGTGAAGAGAAACCGCGAATAGACCAATGTCACAGTACTTGGAAAAGGGTAGAGACTGTATCAGAAATTGAATAACTTATTACATAGGAGATGCATGTAGCTTTGAGGCGCAACAAGAAATGTGAAAATCGGGGTACAAATAAAAAAGTTATTGTCAGGGAGGCATTTCTATGCAAGCAGACCTCTTAAAATATTAAATAATAAAAACATAGAAAAATTTAAGTAACAAAAGCAAAATTTAAAATATATATATATATTCAAGAATGAATACTATGTATCCATTTTGACAAAAACATAAATTTGTTTTAGGTAAGGGGATTGAATTCATTAAAAACAAGAACAACTGAAATATTGCTTTTTTATAGGGCATTTGACATCTTTATATGCTACAATTCTTATGATTTTGTAAGAAATCTTGTTCCCAGTTATTGTTACTAAAACTGACCACAGGTGAGTGTACAAAAGCTTCGACCTGGTTGGAGAGTTAATATCTTTTTATGAATGTCAATAACAGTTCGTAGGAAAGTGCGTTCCCACGTATCCCGATATCAAATTTTCAGACAACAGAGCGAAAAAACATATCTTCGTATTTAATTTTCGAGTATTTACCAGGAATTTACTAATTACTAATAAATAACCGAGATATTTGGATGAAATTTATTTCGCTTATCAATTGATCCTTATATACACAAAATTGCAAATTTCAGCTTTTAATGTTCACTGATTTGACTTCAAAAAGACTTAGATTGAAGTAACCCGCAGTATTGTAAAATTTTAATTATTACTGAAATAATCGAGATAGAGACTTAATATTTATTTATTATTATTAGGACTTCTCTACATAATCACCATTTAGAGTTATACTTTTCTCCCAGCGTTTCTTGACCCTTCGAAGGCCATCGTTGTAGGCCAGATTATCTTGTTCATACTGTGGGTGACTTCAATATTCGGATTTCTGTGACCAAGCAAATCACTACTAAAGGCTGTAATTTACAGCATTGTATACATAAGAATCAATTAATATACAAAATAAATTTTATATAGTTGTCTCCATTATTTCTTAGTAAAAAGTAAAATAATATCCTCTCATAAAAATTTGACTAAAACAAATTTTTAAAAACCTTGCACGCTAACTTCACCGATTTTTGATCATTTGCAATCATTTTGAGTCATTGTTATAATTATATGCAAATTAAAAATTTCCAAAAAAAATAAATAAATAAATAAAAAAATTGCATTTCCTTTGCGTTGCAAAATTTTCGTCACGATTTCAGCAAATATTACTAGGAAAGGATATTCGAACTCCTCGGATCTCTTTTGACATTTTAGAGCCGACTTTTTAGCAACATCTCCGAGACTGTTGATCCGTGTGCCAGAACCAATTGCATGGCTGCAAACTATCCCATAAAGGTTTTCCTTAAACAAAGATGCATCGGAGTCAGGGGTCGTGGTTGAGAGTTGCCTTGACGACGCTGAGGAGAATCCTTTAAGCGTCTCTTCACTCCATCATCGTCGGGGGAAAGATTAGTGCAAAGGGTGGGGCGCAGATGTATGGGGCGCCCTCGGACAGGGGCTGGGGGAGGCATTAATCATCGAGAAAAGAGTTCTCTCTCTTGCAAACGATCTCTACGTATCGTTTTCTTCGGGGGTGTTGATGAAAGAGCCTCGTTTAAGGTTATTCTTCAACCACTGACGGATCGGGGAAATTAAGTTGATTTCGGAAGATTCAGTGCTTACACCCTGCTTTGGTTTTGTTGGTTTATGGTTGATTTTTGCTCATAAACAATGTCATTATTTGTTTCTCAACCTTTCGTTTGGTTTAGTTCGTCTACGGGTAATTCTGTGATTACCATAAAATTCCCTTTATACGCCCTCTTTCTATATCTGAAATAGAAAAAAAAACTGTAAGATATATCTTATAACAAACCTAAAAGACATTTTTAAAGCAGTAGCTGGGATGTCTCAAAAATACCCCACTTCCCTCATTGTAGCAGAAATTTTTTAAAGGAGGATTGAAAAATAGATATTTAAATCAAATTTTCTCTGGAAAATTTAAATATATTGAAGCATTGACTAATTTTAAAAATGAAACCAATCAAAATCAATATTTTTTTGAAGAAAATGCATCTAATAATAGAACAAGAATTGATTTAACCCTTTATGTCCCAAAGGTACTTTAACGTACCCCTCCCCCCACTAGAACCATATTAGTATTAAAAATATTCTATTTATCCATTACCAATGGAAAAGTTTTCGGAAATAATGTTAAATAGTTCCTCCTATCATAGACACATAGCATTAGCAGTTCTGTGAAGTTTGAGAAGGAATATTTTCCCGCTGTATATCGTTTTTTAACCGCTATCTCGGTGTGTAATATTAAGTATTTGCGGTAAACATCTCAACATTTATAGATAAGTTAACTGCATATTTTTTTCGCATTTCCCCGAGAAATATTATTTGTAAAATTTAAAAAAAAATGTACGCCTTTTTACTTTATTTTCAAAACCTTTTTAGAAGTAGAACTGAAGTATCGTTGGGACATAGCAGCAGTCGTTAAAATATTTAGTTCAAAAAATTATCGAGTCTCCGGGAAGCTATTGTACATATTTTTTAGCTTAACTAGTAATAACTACTTTATAACGATGGACAATTATTATTCATCGGTAGAGGTATTTGAACATCTATTTACTGAGATAGTTTTTCTGTTAGGACCAATAGATCGAATAGGCGCGGTCTTCCGATACTAATTGAAGACGAAAATAAAAAATGAAACATTGTGATTTTGATCATTGCATAACAGACCAAGGTATTGCTTCCTTCAAATAAGATGATAATAGGTCTGTATATTTGTTATCTAATTTTCAAGCCATTTAAATTTGTATTATCATGAGACCTAAGAAAAGTGGCACAAAACTACAAGTACCAGCATAAAATAATTGAGAACATAAAATAGTTTTTTTCTAATTAAGAGATCGATTGCATAAAATAATTTCTTCCGTACCAAAATGAAACGTGGTTATGTTAATTAGATACAGTTCGAAATAAAGTGAAGTGATTCAGTTACGATGATATGTAAGTAAGGGGAAATTGAGAAGAGATATAGAGGGTAACGAATGTTACTACCGGATGTGACAACTGTTAACTTGTGAAATGCGACGATCATAAAGGACTGTCTGGCGATTAGAATGGATGCCTCGGTAAGATAACTTTATTTCAATCATAAATAGAACAGTCAGCTAAGAAGGAAAACCGAAAAGAGCACTTTAATTTCTAGTCATTGATAATAAATAATTTCGCCTGATTAGTCTCGAGTCTTCTTAAATTGTTTTCCTGTCTCTTAAAGTTTAATATATTGAATTATGACTTTAGAGCCAACTGTTAGCGGACAAGCACTGTGAATGGAGAATATAAACAAAGAATATGAAAGAGGTGTATCTTTGGAATTTCACAGTAGATTAATATTTTTTGTTTAGTTTTATTTCGATACCCCCATTCGATATTTTTTGGTTACACTGAAATTATTCGTTGGATTTTCATAATCTGATGATTGCTTTCCGGTTCCTCTAAAAATCATTGACTAGGAACAGCAGCATTTGCTTTGTGTAAAACTTATAAGTTCTCACGAGTGGAGCAGAAGTGATACTGAGGAAGATTCTAGCTCAGGTTGTAAAGAACTCAATTCGTTAATAGCAAGAGACATCGCAGCGTTATAATTAATCAATCAAGAAACCTTTTGTTTCTAATATTCTAGCTTATAGTCAGCTCAATCGGAATGTATTACTGAAGTGGAGTATTCACTTAATCGCGCGCCCCTAACTAAAGGGACGATTCTATACGTCTTACAAACAGCAAACGGTATAATTGGATTCGATTCCGATAGATTTCCTGTGACGGGATTCGAGTTTGGTATATCATCTCAATTTCGTTTTCCCTTATACAGTATGCTCAACTGCCTCACTAATTCCTTTATTCTCCTCTCTAATACTTCCAATATCCTCCACAGCATATTTTATATAATAATACTAATTTATACATAAATCGCGGTTCATTCACAAGATGAGGTCATCCAAAACCGTCTTTTAAGTATCCCCAGAGGCCAGTTTAAGAGAAATGAGAGTGAGAATCCGTTACAAGGTTTTATTATTTTTTTTACTAAAGTTCTTTTTTTTTTTTTGTATTCACTAAGTCGGGAAAATTACGAGTTTCGTGGCGGTAATGATCAATGTGACTTCTACCAAAAACATATTGCCCAAAATAACAGAGACTTAAATAGAATTTAACTTCAAAAAATGTTTAAGAAGATGAATGTTTTAAAAAATGTTTAAGAAGATAAATAAAACTGATAATTCGATCAAATTTATCCCCAGAAATTTAAATTTATGAAGAGACAGTTTGACTTAAATAAAAAATGACATCAATCAAAACCAACATTTGTTTTGAAAAAGGGGGAAATAAGTAATGCATAAAATAAGTAATCATTAATTGAGTGTGTGTACAGAAAATATGAAAGTATTTCGTAGATACCCCTAAAGATTCTCATACTTGAATTTTATGGCAATTTTTATCTTATACTTTACCTTGAATTTATTTATTTTACGATTACGATCAGTTCACTCCATGTATTGGAATCGATGTTTTCGAGTTCCGCAGCCAATAGCCATCATGTAATTCCAGTGAGACCTGTATTCAAACTAAATTATAGTTAGAAAATAGCTTTAATCATAAGATACCTTATAAAACAGTTCAATTGAAAAGTACTTGGCCTACCATAGTAAAACACATTTTTTTTTGGCAAAATTAGTTTTTTTTTTTATTCAACATAATTCCCTTCAAGGGTGATCCACTGATTATAGCGGCCCTCAAACTTTTCGATACCATTTTTGTAGTAGGATTTGTCCTTTGCTTCAAAATAGGCCTCAGTTTCCGCGATCACCTCTTCATTCGATGAAAATTTCTTCCCAGCGAGCATTCTTTTGAGATCTGAGAATAGAAAATAGTCGCTGGGGGCCAGATCTGGAGAATACGGTAGATAAGGAAGCAATTCAAAGTCCAATCCCTTTATTTTTGCCATCGTTTTCACTGACTTATGACACGGTGCATTGTTTTGGTGAAGCAGCACTTTCTTCTTCAAATGCGGCCGTTTTTCGGCTATTTCGTCCTTCAAACGGTCCAATAACGCTATGTAATACTCGCTGTTGATGGTCCTTCCTTTTTCAAGGTAGTCAATGAAAATTATTCCATGCGCATCCCAAAATACAGACGCCATAACCTTGCCAGCCGACTGTTGCGTTTTCCCACGCTTTGGAGAGGGTTCATCGTGTGCGGTCCACTCGGATGACTGTCGATTGGACTTGGGAGTGAAATGATGGAGCCATGTTTCATCCATTGTCACATATCGACGCAAAAACTCGGGTTTATTACGCTTGATCATCTTCAAACACTGCTCCGAATCATCAACTCGTCGTTGTTTTTGGTCAAAAGTGAGCTCGCATGGCACCCACTTTGCACAGAGCTTTCTCATACCCAAATATTCGTGAATGATATGACGCACACGTTCAGTTGATATCTTTAGAGTGTCTGCTATTTCATTAAATTTCAATTTACGGTCATTCGAAATCATTTTGTGGATTTTTTTAATGTTTTCGTCGGTAACCTCTTTTGGGCGTCCACTGCGTTCACAGTCTTCGGTGCTCCTTTCACCACGTCTAAACTTAGCATACCAATCCCTGATGGTTGATTTTCCTGGGGCAGTGTCCGGCATCATTCAACTGTATTTTTCCCCTTCAAAAAGCAATATTTTATCAACACTCAAAATTCTTTTTTATCCATTTTTTTCACAATAACAAAAGTTGCTTCACTCAAAATGTTATAATTCACAAAGTAATGATTCGATAGCTGTCAAATTTATACACGCATCTTTTGAGGGTTAGGGCTAACTAAAAAACATATGGATTTAATTCTAGTAGGGCCATCTATGTGTCAGGCCGGGGACATTTCAATTGACCGGTTACATACTCGTTAGGTATTCGAAGTTGAGCTGGATAATCAAACAAATTTTACTCTTAATTTTACAATAAAAACAAAGTTTTCACGTTCCCCTTCATTTTCAATAAGTTACTCTTCACTGTACATTTTCATATCTCATTGATCTTTTGAAAGATTTTTTTTTTTTGAGGTGACTCACAGATGTATATTTTTGTTGTTAGGGAACACATAATTTTTTTTTCTATTCCGTTTTCTTTGAAATAGTAAACTTGTTATTCAGGATATTTGTTTTTTTAAATACAAACCAAAATGTATTAATTTTATTTAAATTTATTGCAAACACATATCAAACATTTTTAAATCTTTTGTTTAGAATTAAATACACCAATGGGATGAGTGATTTTCAAATGCATTTTACACTTGAAAACAATTGTATAAAAATTGCAATGAAAGAACAGAAATTAACAATTAAGTTACCGTAAAACATAATGCAGCATCAGTTTTCATGAACAACAAATAATAACTTGAATAATAAGAAATCGAGTCACACAATTCTCTACTTCATAAAGCAAGCCACTTGATAATTAACTAATTAACGAAGAATAAAAACGCGACTCCGATTGGCCAATCAATATATCAAAATAGAATAAATTAAAATTAAATCAATCTAGCTAAAAAGAGATTACTAAGAACAGAGTTTCATTAAAAGAGGAGACATTTCCATTACTTTTCCCGTTCGAAATGCGAGAGAGATGGTTCTTTTATTTTTTTCCCCCTCTTGACACTTCATATAAACCAGAGGTCTTCAACTGGGGTCCGCGGATCCCTAGAGTTCCCTGGAACTTTGACAGGGGTTCCACAAGAGATCACTATTTGCTTAATCAATACGCCAAAATTTTAGTAACATTTTAATTTTTATAAAAGATAAATTCTTCAAGGCAGTTTGCTTTAAAAATAAATATAAATATATATCTTATGGATAAAATAAAATCTTAAATTTCATAAAAGTTGCGTGCTTCAAATACATTAATCGAGACGCATTAGGTCACATATTAGTCTCCATTTTTTTTTTTTTTTTGCTCAGAAGCAGAATTGCCCACTTATTTGGCCTTTTTGTTTTTCACTATTTTCAAGGTATAAAGTAATATTGACGCCATTTTGGGCAGATTGCATTTTGAAAGATAATATTGAATGCTTTCCTAATTTGCATAATATTTTAATAGATGGTAACGCTAATACCAATAAAAATTGGTTTGGTCCATCATTTATTAAATCTAGAAAAAACTCTTTCTTGAATATTTCCCTGCTAAAGAAGAAAAATTATCTTGGATCCAAAATCCTTCTCAAGATTGTGACACTTCCGAACACTCCCAATTAAAGAAAGAGAGCAGCAAATTAATATATCGACTCACACTCAATTGAAATTAAATTTTATTCAAGTTTTTATTATGCATTTTTGTATTTACATTAGAAACGGATATCCTGAAATTGCCAAAAGAGCTGTGAAATGTCACATGTTTCAATCCATGTATGCGAAAAATCTTTCTCTCTATGTACGCTGCGACAAAAGCAAAATACAGAAACAGATTTGAAGCCGAAGATGACATTAGATTTCAGATTTCAACAATTATTTCCAAACGTAAAAATACTTTGCATTAAAAAGAAAAATTACAGTCAACTAATTAAAAAAAAAATCCTTTTATTTATTTGTTATAATTTAAAATATTGTTTCTTTTGCTTATAATTCATGAAAGATGTTTCAGAAAACAAAAAAAAAAAATTTACCTTACCATTCATTATCTTATTAAGGCGTTTCTATTGTGATGAAATAAAGATTCAATAATAATTTTGTAAATTTCAGTAGGATAAAGCTTTCATTTCCTATTCTTCCTCTCTTTGATCAAGGAGTTCCTTCAAGAAAATGGTGATCTCAATGGGTTCCCCAAAGTTAAAAAGGTGGAATACCCCTGCCATACATGATACATATACATGATACATACTTGTTAATGGAGCTTGCACCTAGTCTTCTTACGCTTTAATCTCCCATAAGAAAGGCTATTTGATAGCGTAACATCTATATTGATGGAAATTAATCTCGAAAAACGACATTTCAAACGCGTATTAAGTTAAAATAGAATGAATTTCAAAAGTATTAAAAACATAAAAATTGATATATTAAATATAAGCATGATGTTTCTCCCTTACTCCGCGAGTCTTAAAGTTTTACCATCGCAATCATGTTATTGTGTGCAGGTGATATTTCTTTGTCTTGGTTTCTTTATCTCTTTTCTCAATTAAATAAAAAAAAGGAAGTAGTTTATTAAAAATAAATTCATTTGAGCACACGAGTAGCTCATTAGATACTCATTTTGGTTGCAGAAGTGTTCATCAGGTATTCATTTAGATACTAAACGGGTTGATTAAGTTCACGCTCAGGTATTTTTTCTAATGTATGAACACCTCCTATATTTAAATTAGTTGAAGTGTTCAATAGGTATTCATTTAGATATTTGAAGTGTTCATTAGGTACTTAAGCTCTGGCGATGTTCATTGGGTGCTCATTTAGATGTACTAGAAGTGTTCATTCTGTTCGTCTTTAGATGTACTAGAAGTGTTCATTCTGTTCGTCTTTAGATGTACTTGAAGTGTTCATTTGATACAAATTTAAGTACTTATTTATTAAGCACCAATTTAGGTTCAGGAAGTGTTCATTTAGGTACTTGAGGATTTCATTAGATATTCATTTGGGTACCTCATATTTTCATTAGGTACACAATTAGATATCTGAAGTGTTTATTAGGTACATCCTTAAATAAAGAGATATTCATTAGGTACTCGAAGAAACTTCTCAAGAAGTCAAGAAGAAGTAGTAGTCTGTGACAACGTTATTTTTGATACCCCACAGTATGATTGTTAAAACTTTAACTAGTAAACAATGATTTTCGTTTGTAAGTAAGCTTTTGAGCTTTTCTTTATTTTCCATCTAAGTTTTATCTTTTATTTTGTATAGAATTTTCAGATTTTTTTTCCTTTCGATTTTCAGTTTATAATGCAAGATCATTTTTTTTATTTCAATCACAATTAATTATTATTCAGAATAATATGAAAATATTAAATAAAAACTTTTTGAAACAAATAAAAGAGTTCAACTAACAAATCGTTAACTGCCTTTTTAAACTTCATGCTTATGACCTTTTATCTATTGAAAATATTGATAAATTGCATTTATATTGCTGTTTTTCAATAAATACTTTTCAGTTTCTAAACAAATTTCAAACACTTATATCAATTTTGATTTCTCGATGAAATTTTTTTTTGTATAAGGGGAATGAAAAAGAATCAATTTATGAAGAAAATAGTTTTCAACTTAAATAATGGCTTAATTGTTATCGAACTCTGACATTTTCTTGTATATTTTGTCCTTACATCTTTTTACAAAATAACTTATAATGACAAGTCTACAATCGAGTGTATCTATCCTTATGAGTGATATACTGTTTCCTTTTCTTGTTTTTGAAACGAATTCTTCTAACGACATAACATTCTAAAAACGATTATCAAGCCCTTTGCCAGCGGGACGCCTCGAAAATAAACCTATTAACATCCATTTCAGCATCTGGCAACGTCTCGATCGAGAATTCACGCGGTGAATGTTACGACAGTCTTCCATTTTAAATTATGCTCATCGAGAAGAGAGCAGAACTTTTTTGTAGAAGAAGATGGTAAAAAAATAGATGTCTAATTGCGCTCCCTGCAGTTTTCCTTAAAGTACAGATTGGTTTTTATTCTTTTCGAGAGACTCTATTTATTTTTAAAGGTAACGAGCGTTTCGAGAGAAAAGGGAAAAATAATCGTTTGCGAAAACTTTTATTGCAGTTTCATGGCAACTTCGGATAACAATGATATATCTTTATTTTTTCTCTCAGAAAAAAGCTTTCGCGAGTGATTCTTTTCGAAAACTTATTTTCACTTTAAGACGATAATATAAAGAATCATTAAAAAGATGAACAAGTGAAATTATTGACACATATGGTACAAAAGCGGGCAACATGGTGTCATTCCGAAGTTTTTATAATGATTATTTTTTAATTTTGCGATCTATAATATTTTTTTCTTTTGTGTCACTTTTATAAAAAAAAAATGACGAATTAAAAATATTATTCTCTTCCCATGTTTTCTTGACTCAATTTGGAGAATACCTTTAATTTTGGAACATAAATCTCTTTTTTAAGTGCGAAAAAAATAATCAAAAATAAAAGTTTACAAAAGGCGAAGAATCAAAATTAAGGAAATCCCAATGTACTTTATGCTGACTGTAAATTTTTATTTGTGATGCATTAAAGCAAATTACCCTATATAATTTATTAATGAACATTTATAAATATTTCAGACAAATTAAAAATATTATATATTTATATATTTTTGTCTGCAAAGTATATACACATGATAACACATATACACACGTATATACAAATGGATATACATATATGTGTGTGTGTTGTGTGTGTGTAAATATAGTTTTGCCTATTTTTCTTAATTTTCTTCTTTAATATTTTCTTTTTATTTTGATTAAATCAAAAAATTTTATTTTTAATTTTGGCCAACAGACGGAGACACATATTTTTAGAACAGTTTCTTTTATAAATTTTAATAGTCTTAATTTTCTGTTTTAAGAACATTTATTTCTTGAATAAATTATTAAATTTAAGAAAAACTATTTGGCTTAAGTTTTTAAACTAGTAAAAAATATTTTGGAAAATAGTTTTTGTAAGTTCTATAGTTTTTTTACATTCGATCAATCGATGAACATATTGGTGGTTAACATTGTTTATATCACCATATTAGCTAGAAATGAGTACGAAAATATTGTGAGAGATAAAAGTTATAGTTTCTTAGGTTTTAAAATAATTTTTAGTGTGTATTGATGTTTTAAATGATTTTAATGTTTATGGTTATTTACTTGGTATTTGTTTATTTATTCTTTTTTCTAATTTAAAATTCTATTCGTTTCTGAAATTTTGATTTTATTTTTGTTAATACCTTATTTGATAATGTAATTATAGAAATATGATCATTAGATCTGTAAAACTGATTTAAATACACATTTCCCATTCCAAAGTATGGGACAGTATTTAAATTACATTATCTTCATTTATGTTTTTGATTATTTCTTTCCTTTTCTCTTGAAATATGTTATGATTTGGGTAGTTTTGCATTTAACTAAGATGTAATTTTTAGTTAATGGTTTATATATGTTTTTATTAAAATTCTGAAGTTTAATTTGTATGTTGGTAAACTTAAGCTTTTTACGTATAATATTTTGTATGTTGTTAATTTAGAAAAATTTTATGATAATTTATAGCATTTTTCATTTAATTCTGTATCATTAGTACGCTTTTAGTTTTAATAAACTTTTCTTAT
This sequence comes from Nephila pilipes, assembly GCA_019974015.1. Taxonomy (NCBI): domain Eukaryota; kingdom Metazoa; phylum Arthropoda; class Arachnida; order Araneae; family Nephilidae; genus Nephila; species Nephila pilipes. Next base: position 966,975 of record BMAW01013113.1, read on the forward strand.
TTGCTTATGGAAGTTTTAAACTTTATTTTAATATGTGTATGCGATTATGTATAATTAAAACTTTTCTAATTAACATTAATAATTATTTACACATTCTTACACATACAAACACACACACACAGATATATATATATATATATATATATATATATATATAAACATAAATACGTGAAAAGGATCAAAGCTAAATTTAAAATTACTCATAAAGTTTTCAAAGTACTAAACATCAAAATTATTAAATATTGAATCTTAAAAAATAAATAAAAGGAACTTACTTTAAAAAATAAGGAAAAATTAATGCAACACAACAAAAAAAAATTTAAAAAAGAGAAACAGTATGAGAAGATAGAAGTTGAGAACAGTAAGAAGATGGGAAAAAAAAGAAAATGTCTTAAAAATAAAAATAAAGCTATATTTTAACTATATGTATAGCAAAAATAAACTGTCACTAGATTTGGATAGTTGTGCTTTGCTTCAACGTGTTTTAACAATTTAATCTTCACAATCACACATTCTGTTTCGCAGAAGAACACGCCTTATGTCTCAAATTGAGGAAACGAAGTCAACGACAATCCAAAGTGAAGAAACAAAAGTAAAAACAACAGGAAGCTACTAATTTAAATCAAAATTCAATACAAACTACTATATACAAAATAGCAAGTATTAATACAAAATTACGAACATTAATTAAAGTTGAGAAATAAAACTGCCAATTGTGATTTTACTCAGTCAGTTACCGCGTAAAGGAGAGGTGGGGGGGGGGTCATTCTATTTTCTATTAATTTTGCTTAAATTTCAAAAGATCCATTTATAGTAATCGATAATCACTTTACCAGATTGTTAGAGAATTTGTTTTCTATCAATCATATATATATAAAAAATAATAAAAATCATTAAATCATTAGAATTAACGATAAAATCATTTGATAAAAAATATCATCATTAGCTATAAATCCTCAGATAAAACTTAAATTTTATTGCCTGATTTAATGCCTGATTAATAATGATTTTCAAGTGTTTAATGAAACTACCAGAGTTAGGCTGGTTCTGAAATATTTATTTTATTGTTGAATAATGATGAAGGCTTTAGAATTATATCTTGTATTTGATCAAATGATTGCCTATAAAATAAGAGAGAGAGAGAGAGAGAAGGAGGAGGGGTTGTACAATATATTTCAGTTCGAATGCGTACTTATTTTTATCCACTTATGGTAACTTTTTTATCATTTCCTTTCGCAGATCACTTGAATGTTTAATTGATGCATATCTGGGTTAAAAATTGAAGATCCAATATTTTTTGCTGAATTTATTAAGCATAAATATGATTAAAAAATAAAACTTTAAATGCTTTGAGATTGAATTTTTCATCTGATTTTCAAATTGATCGTGTAATTTACAAAACAGAATACCTTTCAATAAATGTTTTCTATATCGAACATTTTTTTTTACTTAAACATAATTTGTGACTATATACATGTTGTTCACACGTATTAAAATGTATCTGAAGTTCACTACAATGTGCTCACTAAGTTACAGAAGAATGGCATTATTTTATTAATTATATTTTATAATATTCTGGTAAAGAAATATATTCTTGAAAGAATACGTGTGTGGGGGGGGGGTGTCAAAATTAGAAACGAGAGAGATATGGGGTGATAGGAAGAAAAGATAAAAAGTTTATACGCATAATAACTCTGCACAGCAATCTATGACATTTTCATCTATATTTCTCATCTATGCTTCATTTTGTCGCAAAGAGCTTCTAAAACAAAACTGAAAAAAAAGGGGGAAGAAACCCTGAGTACATGCATCTAATATGACACAGAATCAGTTCATGCAGTCATTTCTCAAGGGACATTCCGACATAAAAGCCAAGAACATTTTACTAAGAATTCCAAGCCGTACAAAGCGCAAAACTTCTTCAGTTCCCCTTTTCATCCATCCATCCATATAGAAAAGTTCCCCTCCCCACGCTCTCAAACATTCTTTCGCCAGTGATCAAGGAATATCTCGTCGTGTTTTCTTTTACGGAAAAACCGATGAATATTTCAGTTTGTTTTGTGGCATCGGTTGTCGAGCGGAAGACAGAAACCTTTCCGCCCGTTGCCATTTCGTTCGGTGTAATGTCATCAGCCAGACCATAAATAAATAACGAATTCTCTGATTGTGGCAGCATATTGGACCTAAGACCAGTAGTGAGAGGAGAGGGGAAAAAATGGTAATAATAACTCGTGGCGGGGATGTGTGAGTAGCTCCAGATGAAACGTGTTCTTGCTTTTCGAATCCCAAAGGAACGTCTTGTGTTTCAAAGATGGATGAGTCGCACAAACAGCTACCTCGCGGAAAATGTATTGGTCGTATTAGAATAAGTCAATCTTCATTAGCCACATGCAAGACGAAATTTCAGACAGCCTACTGAAAAATAACTCATAAAACATAACAAATATTTGTTGCTTGGTGAGAGGAAAATCCGAATTGTTTGTGTAAGAATGAGACACGCAATTATATATTCATAATTTTTGGGGGAAAAAAATGCTAGTTAGGTTTGTTTTTCATCAATATTGACATTTCATGTAACTTGTGAGGTTTCTTTTGTTCTTACAGAGTAAGGCATGTCGAGGAAATTAGAATTTTTAAAAAGGTTATTCTTACGCCAAGTTTAGAATTTTTGATTGGTCTTGAGGGATACATCTTACCGATGAATCAAACTTAATTTTACAGCAATGTTTTGAAAGATTTGCTTACGAATTTGATAGCATTGTTAAAAAGAATAACGATATTATAATTTAGGTTTCGAGTATCCAGAATTTCGCAATTAAAAGAGTAATTTCTGCTTATATTCAGTTTCAAACGATAATTACAAATCCAAGATCGTAAAATTCTTGTAACCAAACGACTCAGTCGAAATAATACTTTTAAAAACTTAATCTGAAAAGAATTTAAGTTTAATGATAGCTGTAAAAGATTTTTGAAGTATTACTTAACATCAAAAATATCGTTAAAATTATGCACATATAGTTACGACTAGATAAATGCTGTGAAAAAAAAAAAAAAAAAAAAAAAAAAAAACCACGTAGTGCCATTTAGAAACCAAAGAAGCACCGCTTCCATGCAGATACATTAATGGAAAAAAACATCACTTTAAGAAACAAATAATTCTCCTTACACAAATAAACAGTACCATTTCTTCCAATACGATAAAACTATAGTTAAAGAGAAAGGAAAAAAAAAACCAATTTATATATTACACAACAAAGGAAATTTACTATTCGAAAAGTAAAAAAAATTCCATTATCAACATACATATCAGAGTTTAATAACTTATGTTGAAAGGAGTACATTGTAGGGTCATTAACGGTACTTAATACCATAATTTTTCTAGTTTTATCTTTATTTTATACAAAACAAACATTTGTGGATACAAAAACTTGCTTAAAATGCACGAATATTTCCGTGAGTTTTATTTGAGATTCGCGTTCCTAAAAATTTATAATGAGAAGTTCAAATGCTCGGATCCCTTCATTTTTTTTTTTTTTTTTTTTTTTTGCTCTATGGTGGATTAAACCTTGAGGTAAAACATTGGAAACCAATTGGATTTTCTGAGAAAATCGTCTTTATAATTAAAACATAATTATTATTGAATTTAAAATCTTATTTTCTATTATCTGTAATATCAAATTAAGGAAATGATGCAGTATAAGTAAGCCATTTTTTTTTTGGGGGGGGGGGCTTTTTGGCAATGAATTTCTATTTGCCCTATTTCGTACATGTCTATTGCGTTGTAAGGCCTCAATACAGCACTTGCGAGTATTAAAAGCGAAAAAAGAGCTTGGTGTCCTGGTCACATTGCATATAATGATAGCAGGATAGCTATTTATTTCTAAAGAATGACCAAGATATCTGGATAAAATTTATTTTGCTTATTGACGAATAATAGGTCTAATATTTAAAATTCAAACGAAGAAAAAAATTTAGGGCTGAATATGGGCTGTCGTAGTCAACATAACGAAATAATAGGTGGGAAACATTGAATACATATAATAAAAAAGACGTTTGTAACACTGTGTCATCCATAAGAATGAAACAATTTTCCCTTAACCTAGGAATATAACAGTACATATCTTTTAAAACCTAAAATAATGCAATTTTTAAAATTTAAGATGCGAATGCTTTAGCTAAAGTTGATTTCTTAAGATTGTTATCAAAATCTGAAAATCAAGGCTTAGGGCTTTAACTGTGGAAAAATACACACCTGATTTTTGTGCAAAAATTATCCGGAGTAACTGCGCAAATAAAGGCTCACTTGTTCTCAAACAGCGGACATATGCGCACCATTTTATTTCAGACGATTTCCATCTGGGCCTAAAATAAACGTTTCATGACTCCAGGGCCTGTCAGCAATACTTTAAAAATTGGAAGACCCACCTCTTGAATCTCAGCTAGAATAATCTTAGTCGTGTTGAGGAAATAATTGCTGAAGAATCATGAGAGACGTCGTTCTCCAGAAATTGGAATCAATCCTCCAGTTTCCCCGATCTCATAACATCTTCTGAGTGGGAATATTTTCTCGCACTTTCTCTCTACTTTTGGGTACTTTATTAAGCTATTTTAATTGAGAACCACACCTTATCAAAGAACCGTGGCTATGTAAATCAACATTTTTATTTTAGAAGCGTAGTGAACAGGAAGTTATGAGATAAAGAAATTGGACAAATCATCTTGAGAGACTGAATTGTTATCATCGAGATTACCGACAGAAAGAAAGTGAGTGAGATGGACGACAACACTGTGCTGGCGCAAGAGGGTGATCGTCTGAAAATTGATAGAGGACTTGGACACAGTTTACAAGTGTTTATTCCTGACCTAGATCCAGTTTTGCTGTTATGGAGATAAAAAGAATTTTCACTTATAATCTTTAGTCGAAAACGCGAATTAGTAATTGCTCCGCTATCTTAATGTTAATTGCGCGTTTTGCTTCATTCTAAGGATTATATGAAATCCACTTAATTTTTCTTGATTAAGTATTTATAAAATCTCATAGAAGGTTACAAATCCTTATTAACGAAGAGATAGGGGAGTCCTATCTTAATGATCGTGTTTTCATCCTTTAACCATTCCTCGGTTCGAGACCAACGTCCGTCAAAACATCCAAGTTAAAAGCTGTTGTAAAAAAGAGGGTTCAAAGAGCCAGTATTTGCGAACTGTACAATGCGGCTCGTTTAAGAGATATTGTTTCCCTTGCCTAGTTCAAAAACTTTCCATTCAGTGAGTAAAGTCATATATGTAAATAAATATTGTTTCGAACTTGAGAAATATATAATAGAAAAGAGATATTTACAGAGATCTCATCAGTAAGCCAAAGAAAGTTTAAGTAATGACCCCTTAACCTTTTCGATGGATTTGGCAACTGTTTTAGTGATTAGGCAAGACGCATAGCGATTTTGGCGACAAAAAAGATTCCAGAAAGTGCTCGAATCTTGGCGAATCTAGACTGGGAAGAAAGTCATTGTCTTTTTCTGAATTTTCTCTGTGATGTCACACCTACCTGGAACAGGTATAAATATGCATATGGCCTGAGTAGTCTGTTATTGGAGTCTGCCTTTTGAGTGCAAAGTAATACTGCCCGTACTGCGAACTAGTAAGCTGGTGAACTGAACGTTATTACTAGTATAAGTTCTGTTTTGTATGTGTTTGCGTTGCTGCTATGTACAAGTGCTGTATATGTTCCTATATCAGCTAACCTGTACAACTAATGTGTTTCCTATTTGTGCGCTTAATTTGTTGTAGAATTGTTCCCTGCGTGCCGTCCGATCCTGAATATTTGTCAATAAAGCGTTATTATCCTCCTAGTTGGACTGATTTGCACTCGTATACACCGACACGCGATTGGAATTTCAATAACATTATATCACAAAACATTAAAATAATTTAAAATTGCCGAGTGACCTTCGGCCCAATTTGTATGGAGTAAAAGAGTATTCGAGCGTAATTTTCAACCAGCGTTGATTCACAGTTGTTTATCGAAAAATAGTAATAAATCAAATAAAAAAAATGCTTCCAAAACAAGTTAAAATCACCGTATGAGTATTCGAAAATCCAAATCTATTTGATTGAATATCCTCGTCATAATAAGCATCGGTTAATTTGTAAAACAAGAGCATCCCGTGTGCGTCAAAGAACGCATATAAGGTTACAAATTTATCAAAAGGAAAATAAACATTACAACTCATATTTTCAATAACTAACGTTTTGTGATACATTTCTTTTTATTTATATTATTGTCGCATGTAAAATATGTTTTAAGGAGTAAAAGATTCTAGATTTCCACACTTTTATTCACCGATGAAAAAAAAATTATTGTTAGGTGAGAAAGCTTCGGAACTCATGGAGTCCTTGCGTAATCCTCTGATATAGAGGGTAAATATGGAAAGTGAAATGTCAAATTAAAGCGGATGTATTCTTCAATGGAATAAAGTTATACTAAAATATTTTTTTCGTAATTGGGGAAAATTATTCATACATCCTATTGATTTAAGATTGGAAGAGAATATTTGAGCCTATAATAATTCAAAAATGATGTAAGATAAAGTAAAGAACTCGAAAAACTCTTCGTACGAGTGCGGATGAATTACAGAAGAAATGAGGATATAACTTCTGAAAAATAAGGAGAGATAAAATGATTTTTGATTTCTTAATAGGATACCGGAAGCTCTTAATCTACTTGATACAGTTTAGATGGTATTTCGTTAGACATTTTTCTTTTCTTTTTTTATTTATCATTTTCGGGGAGGAAGGGAAATTGACTGTAAAAGAGTTTTAACGCTTCAATCATCTCAACTACTCATACGTTCCGAGAATTAAATCCGACACTTCGTCTGTTTTTTACCCAGATCACCGTTTGCTTTTTATTCAAATTACAACAGCGTTTTTTTTTTTTTTTTTAATTCTTCCATTCATCAAACCTTCGTTAGCAAGTACTAAAGAATTCTATGATTTATCATCCGTTTGGCTGTACAATCGATGAGTTTCTGTCAGACATTAAATTGGAAATTGATGATCATCATTAGGATGATGTGCTAACAATGACGTTTAAAGAAATGGACTATACCCCTAATTTTATAAATGAAAGTGCTGTAATTTTAATAATATAATATAAAATCGTATGCTCGGGGATTCATATTTGTATTTGGGAGTACTTATCCATGGGAAAGAACGTTTCTGAAAAGGAAGTATGTAAAGTCGCAATACAAATTATTATTGACAGAAAACTATTTAAGAACAACTTTATTGACAGGAAGTACTCAATTCGAATTCTTGTATAATGAAATATTATCTCAGAAGAAAACAATTCCAATCATTTCAATATAGTGCAAAATTTAACCAGTTCAATAACACATTTATTGATAAAGGGATATATTTTATTCTGTTTTTATATTAGCACGTGTATATAAATATTATGCAAAATATCATTCTTTAATAAAAAAAAAATGAAGCTGTTTTTGTTGTTGCTCTATGCCTAGGATTGTCCATGTAAATATCTTCGAGTCTGCTCACGTAAGATGCCGAGCTTAAAATAGCCCTTTTCAAGAAGAGTTTACAATCAATGAGTTAGGTTATAATAACAATAGGCATAAAGAAAAAGCTTTAGTAGTCCAAAAAGAATTCTAAATGAAAAGTATGTAAATTATTAAATAATTTAACAATTTTTTTTTTGTATCATTCACAAATAGTTCTGGAGCCAAAGGTTTTCAATCACTGTTTCAGTCAAAGCGCTCTTTTAGGTGTTCATATATGAGGGTCTTATAAAAGGTTTAAGTGAAGTGAACGACTATAATGTGTGCGCGTGGACATATGTACGGGAATATATAGATAATATTATTAAAAGGAAAACCATATCCATGATGAAAAGGAATATAAATAATTCCGTTGTTGCAGGGACGTCTTAAGACTTCTTGAGGCCCTGGGCCCTCATCAAAAAATAGGCCCCACCTGCAAACCTTTAATCTAATTTGGTGTATATGAATATACAGATCTATAAAAACAATCCACAGTAAAATGAGGTTTTATATAAATATTCGTTTTCTACATTTTAAATTTGTAAAATCATTAATTCGGTCTTCAAAATCAATTGTTAATAATATTTCGTTTTCAATATTCATCAAGCTAAAACTATTTAAACGTGATTGAGTCATACGATTTCTCAATTCGTTTTTGACCAGTTTGAGTTTTGAAAATGAACGCTCACCACTCGCGTTAGTAATAATCATTGATAAGAAAATTCTCATTATTATTTCAATACTGAGAAACTCGGTGAATAGTTTTTCATTACACTTGTATGTAAAGAATGTGTTGATCCCAATTCCAGTCCCCTCATCCAACAACCGTTCTTCATCTCCATTGGTAGAATTGTGGACGGCGGATTTCGTTCAGTCGCAGGTTCGATTCTTGGCTACCAAAGACCCACTGTTCGACTCTCGACCAGTGGGTCTTTGCACATTAAAACGGGGCTGATGCACATTAAATCTGTCGGGCCCAAAGTCCTCCTTTGGCGTGGTGTGGATGTTAGAAGAGGGGGATGCCAGCTCAGATGTTTTCTCGTCACTTGACCGAGGTACAAAATTACGAGGTCTGTCGCCAATATAGCCCTCGTGTTGCTTCTAGTGCGACGTTAATAAAAACAAATCCATTGGTAGAATTATATTTTTTATTAATCTTAATTTTCTCAATTTCTTCTCTTTGCTTTTTCTTCAGCTTTTCGCCATGAATGATCATGTAAGACTTGAAATGCTTACATTCCAAGTTCATTTCCTCTCCATTGATGTCTTTATCGTAAAATTTTGATATTTTCTTTTGCATGCTATTTTAATATCTATCTCAACCAAATTAAAAATATTTTGAAAAAATCCAAACATTTCAAAAAGCTTCTCATATTTTTTACTACTCGTTTATATATTGTAAATTAGTGAATGGATTATTGGTAAAAAGATTTCTCTCTATTTTAAATTTCTGGCTGTGGCTGTTTTCAAACGTTGTGTCGGTGTCTCTATTTCATTCAAGGAAAATTACCCTAACGCGGGGTTGTCTTACACGCTTGTGAACACTTTGAAACTCCTTTATAAAGGTCTCTTCCTTGGTTTTTGACTCATAATAGTCAAAAGAGTCTCTTTTGGTTTTTATATATATCATTAACGATTTTAATCATTTTAAACCTTTCGAGATATCCATATTTTTACTCTGGAGAAATAGATTTACTTTGTCAATATGTGTCAAAAAAGTCAATCCAAAGGATAGTTTTAAAAAAAGTAGCTTCTCTAATTCATTCATCTTAATTTTTAATTTTTTGCAGGAAGTCTAGTTTCCTCTGCCTATAATTTATCATTAATTAAGCATCCATGCTCATGAAAATATTTAAAAATACTTGCAAACACTTTTAAAAAATCGAAAACCAGAGAAACATTTTTTTTTTCGTTCTTTCGAATTCATTTTATTCTATGCAATTAAAAGCGATGCCCTAGATGTAAATAGAAAAGTACGAAACTCCGTAAGATTAACATTACACTCTTGTTGTCGTGTTGATGGTAGCCTCAAAGGTTTTATATCAATACTAACTAGAATACCCATTTTCCACACGAGTGAAGTTTTAAAATAAAATGATCAGTTATTAAAAAATAAATGACCAGTAAAACTTAAAATAAATGACCAGTTATAGCTTAGAATCCACTTTTAAACCTGCATGAGATGATGTACAGAAAAATTGTGAATAATTTAGTAAATGATGGCTTCCCTTTTTATTTATATAATAAAAATAACTAAGATGTTTTTTAAAATAACACACTCGCATTTTGGGGACGAGTTATTCTTAAAAGAATAGTTATTTTGCTACTAAAAATAAGTAAATAAATAAATACACTGTTTTAAAAATCATTATGCCTTATCTCACGTATTATGCACATAACAACGTGTAAAATTTCATTAAATTTTTGTACTTTTTAAGAGGGAAAAAAAAAAGAAAACTTGATCACAAGTTTATAAATAAAAAAAATGTATAAAATTAAAGTATTATTAATAAATATCAATTTTCTGTAGGAATATCTGATTAACTGATTAAACAAACATGCGCAAATAGAACATTTCTAGCGAGGGTTCTTATACCCTAAAAATCTCTTATTTTGTACCGAAAATTTTTCCACTTTTAATATTTACTCTTAAAACATCAAATTGTTGTTCAGGCATTTATTTACCTAATTACCAAATCGAACTGTAGGTTTCCTGTTATATGATTGTTTTCCTACATTTATATTACATAACTACAATCAGTAGAAATGTAATATATTCGTTTTATAAATGTTCTTTTTTATTTGGTTTTCAATAATAATGAAAACGAACAGTCATTTGAATTTTTAAACGAGTAAAATAACGCTTTCCATATCAGAAGCAAATAAAAATATTTCTCTGAATGACAATACACATCGGAAATTCTTTTGGAAGATCACAATGTATTCAGAATGAAGGAAGAGCGCAATTATGCATATTAATCATTGTAAAAATATTCTAAAAAGTCTATTAAAATGTTTTTATATAATTTTTTAAACAATTAAGAGATTATTTCATGCAGTTCAGAAGGAGAGAGAAAAAAGTTTACAAAAAATAATTTGATATAAAATACCAACGTTTTTATTTGGTGGCAAAGTTTATTAGAGAAAATTATTGAAATATTAGTTAAAACTGTTAGTTATTTTTAACTTTAAAATTTACTTAAAAAAGAGACATTTGTGAGCGTATTAAAAAATTCATAATACTCATAAAATCAAAACATGCATTTGAAAGTTTTTAAGTCATTCTATTAAAAAAAAATGGGAACCAGAATTCAGAAAAAATTATTGTGATAAGACACGGCGCCAAATATTGGAAACTTTCTTTCTTGCCAATGATTACTGACTAAAAGTCAGCAACCCTTACTGTCTCGGAGATAGTAAAGGGGAGATAGTATCTCCCCTTTGTGAGTACAAAAGGTTTACGGTACCTCATGCTGCGTGGGGAGTGCCCTGTGCTCCCAGAGGGGGAAAGAAATTTTTTCCTTATCCTAAAAGCGCCGAGAGGAAAGAATATTTTGACTTATTAAAATTATTGAAATATTAGTTAAAACTTGTCGCAAACGTCTAAATATTGCATTGTTAGGCGAGTACGAACGATTCCCAAAATTTCAAAGCTCTAGCTTGATGGGAAGTTGGTTAAATTAACGATCGAAAATTTGATGACACACACACACACACTCACACACACCAAGTGAAATTCAGAAAAACGTTTTAATAAAATAGCAGAATTTTTTTAAAACAGGATACTATTCTTATAACTCTGTCAATAAAAAAAAATCAAATACAATTACATATTATTTTACTACTTTTAATGCGATATAAATATTTGTATATTATCATAAATCTCGAATACAATTCCAAAATAAAAGCATAATTACCTATTGCTGTTTCAAAAAAATTAAATTTAAAGGAATGAATTGCTGATTTAGAACCTTAGACCACTTGTTTCTTCGAAAAAGTGTGATTACCTTCAGGGTCATTTCAACCCTCTTTTTATTAGTCCTGAAGCCTGTTAAAAATCGGGAATTTGTTTTGTCACTTCTATTAGGGGCTTAAGTGTATCTCTTGTCCATTCATGAGCGATCCTTAACTCACGTGTACAAATAAAAATTCGATATAAAAACCAACGTTTTTAAAAACAACGTTTTTATATGGTGGCAAAGTTTTTTAAAGAAAATTATTGAAATATTAGTTAAAACTGTTGGTTATTTTTAACTTTAAAATTTACTAAAAAAGAGATATTTGTGAGCCTATTAAAAAATTCATAATACTCATAAAATCAAAACATGCATTTGAAGATTTGTAAGTCATTCTATTAAAAAAAAAAATGGGAACCAGAATTCAGAAAAAATTATTGTGATAAGACATGGTGCCAAATATTAGAAACTTTCTTTCTTGCGAATGATTACTGTCTAAAAGTCAGCAACCCTTACTATCTCGGAGATAGTAAAGGGGAGATAGTATCTCCCCTTTGTGAGTACAATAGTTTTACGAGGCCTCATGCGGTGTGGGGAGTGCCCGGTGTTCCCAAAGGGGGGAAAAAATTTTTCCTCAATCCTAAAAGCGCCGAGAGGAAAGAATATTTTGACTTATTAAAATTATTGAAATATTAGTTAAAACTTCTCGCAAACTTCTAAATATTGCATTGTTAGGTGAGTACGAACGATTCCCAAAATTTCAAAGCTCTAGCTTGATGAGAAGTTGGTTAAATTAACGATCAAAAATTTGATGACACACACACACCAAGTGAAATTCAGAAAAACGTTGTAATAAAAGGACGTTGGATGGAGTGTCTGTTATGTCTGTGACTGTCCTTCCCCCAGCAGCATTTTTATCAATAAATTGGACTTAACTCGCGTTAGAAATAAAACTAATATTTTCCCCGATTCTCAACAAACGTTGTAAATACAAAATTATAATATGGAAGTAACTGTCTTCAACCAGTTATGTCCAGGAATAACAATTGACAATTAAAATTATTCTGATCATGATCTTATTGAGGCCGAGTAGAGAACGAGGCGAGGCCCCCTCAAAGGCGAGGCCCTGGGCCCGGGCCCAGTTGGCCCATGCCTTAAGACGTCCCTGCGTTGTTGTTAAGTAACTAAAAAAATTTGAGACTAAAGGAAGTCTAAAATAAATACCTTGCGACCAAACTAGCTCATTAAATCAATTTTCTCACTTAGCCCTAACTGAGTATAAACCTGCTTATTTCCATAATAATAAACGAAAATAAATATGAATATACTTGCTAATGAATATTAAAGCACAATGATAAAACATACCTAAACATCAGGTAACCAAGTCATGTATAGTAAAAAACATCGCAGAAGCAGTTTCGCACGTAAAAAAGAAACTTATTTAAAAATGCCAGCTTGTTTAATTTGAAATATACATAATTCTTGAATTTTTAAATTTTTAAGCAAACTATTAACACAGTAATCGGGTATTTAATTTTTTTAAAAAAAGAACTACATGTATATGCCATCATCATATTTGAATCTACAGCCATGACCTTCGTTTGAAGATTTCTCCAAGATTACTTGCCTTTTTTGCACACCCACCCATATATATATATATATATATATATATATATATATATATATATATATATTCCTGTCTTAACTATTTTTCCTAACCTTTGTTACTGTTTTGAACTAAGTACAATAATTCGTCGTAGAAGAGATTACTTTGTGTTTTTGATACATTATGGAAGATGACTGACTTATTCGAACTTTAAAATCTGACTGAACAATATAAATAATTTTGATAACTTCTTTTTCAAGATCAAATGGGAAGTCTTTTACGAAGCATTTTTACACCATCAAAACTAGTTCAAAAGTCAATAATTCGCTTATCGGTGGCAAAATTTCTAATTAGTCTTCTTCAGCCAACAAAGAACTTTTCAATTCAGAATTATCTTTTCAAAATTTCACCATACACAGATGAATGACCTGAAATTCATACCCGAGAAGCGATGTATACTTTTCAAGTGGGTTTTATCAGTTCTTTGTGAGAAAAATAGTATTCATTTTCTTCCAATAACTTAAAGAGCACATTAAACTTGGAAAAGGATGCGCTCTCTATATTTCCCTACCAGTATCTCTATTCGATCAACCTACTTTGAAACTCTTCTTCGCCGTTGGTGAATAGCAGCTCAATTTGTTCTGGTGTCAGCTCCATTGATCCTAAAATCGTTCTGGATTGCTCAGATATGATAAGGGTACAATTAATCTTGGGAAATGAATTTGTGGAGCGCTTTTATCTGGTGTTGGTCGAGCAAAAATATTGACTTGGCGATAGCTGACAAGAGTGGAGAAGATTATGGCTTTTAGAGAAGGCCATTTTTAATTTTAACTGTACTGCTTGCAGTGCGTTTATCGCCGAAACCCTCCTTTTAATGTATTGGAAAACAGAGTTACATATTAGATGCAGATTCTTAAAAAAAAACTGGTATGAGATTTTATACGCTCCCAAAGCAGTACGCAAAAATAATTTCCGATTAAAGGCGAAACAAATGCTTTAGGCTGTTTTTCATTTATAGATAACTATTTTATTTCAATGTGCAAAGATTTAAAAAATTATTTAAAGGAATGTAAAAAATATAATGTAATATTAGAAAAATATTTTAAAACGCACATATTTACTTCAATAAAGTTTATTTTTCTATGTAATAGTAACAATTAAAAGAGAAGTTTTATTTTGTAGCTTCGTGAAAGGGTGAAAACGTCCATCACTACTCGATGATGAAAGTTTCACAACTCGATGACGGAGAATGAGAATTGATTGTTGAGGCATGTATTATCTCATTATTTTAAGTAGAATAATTTAAGAAAGTTACATTTGCCTTTTTTGTTGCACTTTTTCAAATTTCATTTGCCCTTTTGTAATTAGTTTCATACCTGCTTTGCTTCTTTTTGTGTGTGATTATGAATTAAATTTGGATTTAAACACTATATGCGTGTATGGTTCTTAGAAACAAAAAAGTTGCAAGAAACAAAACACACAACTTTACATTTCCTATAGATTTATCCATTGTTTATTAATAACGTGCTTAAAAACAACACGAGGGCGTTGGGCGACGGACCTCATTTGAAGTGGCCAAGTGACGAAAACGACTTACATGAGCTAGCACCCCACTTTCCGAAATTCCACACCATCTTTGGACATTTGAGCGCAACAGATTTAATTTTCACCAGCCCTTCTACACGATGGGTCTTTCGTAGCACCAAGACTTGAATCTATGACTCGACTAAAACAATACCAATCGTGGGCCCACGGTCCTTCGATTACCGCAGCTTCTACGCACTTCCGAAAAAGTAAATTAGAAATTGTCTATGCAGAAAATAAGAAAAGATTATTTCTAAATGGACTATAGATACTCGCATGATGTTATCTAAAACATCGTTGAACTCTTCTTTTTCGTCTAAGATTGTGAGTTTCGTTAAAAAAGGTAAATGATATCTTAAGCATGAAAATATTTGGTTTGAGACCTTCTAATATACGCCATTCAATATTTTAAGAGGATTTATTACAGTAAATTCAAATAAATTAAGCGTTCAGTTAAATATGAAATGTTCTTACATTTTAAAGGAAAATTGGCACTTAAAATTCGTAATTTCCGCACAAATGCTTGCTTGAGAGCTTAGATATTTAAAGAAACATTTCTCAATCTATTTACCACTCTATGTATCTAATAATCATACTGCATAAATACCTTCTACTCTGACAACCAATAGAAAACCAGGATAATGATCGATAGAATAATAAAATAAGGTCGCCAGTGCCCAGCAGCCCAATTTCCCACAGAGGCAATTCTCTCACACGCGACCGACAGTTCGACCACTCATGGAACGGCAAACGATTTGAGCGATCGACCTCTCTCTGAACGAGAAAGCAGCTAATGATAATTTGTTCAATATAATTATCTGTGACATTATGGTCGATATCCTCCCTCCTTCCTCTTCTTTTCTAGACAAAGCATTCGTCAAAAGTGTTCTATCATTTTTGCTATGACTTTGTACTCCCCCCACCTCTTCCTTTTTGCTCGCATGAATGTTTCTTTGAAATTTTCAGATGCCTTATCGACTAAGCTATTAGTTTTGACCAATTCGTTTCTGCAGGACATCAACTGCAAAAAAAAAAAAAGACTGTTAAATTTTAGGAATAAATTGTGTTGTATTTTACTCGAAGAAAGATGAAGTGCTGGAAGACGTTGTATTGAAGAAATTATTGCAAAATAATTGAAAGCACCAACGTCGTGAAAATTTCATTAATTACTAATTCTTTTGAATTTAAATGTCGAAAACGATTTTGACAAAATGTATTAAAAAGAACAAAAAAATTTTTTGTTTGTTTGTAAAACATCTCTAGTAAGCTTTTATTTGCAAAGTATCAGTGAAAAGATTGGCACTTTTTGCAGTGTCAGATTCAATACAAATCACCAAAGTGGTTAAATCGTAAGAAGCACCAAATGAACATATACAAGGCATGACTATTAAATAACGAGACTGATGCTGTGAAACCTTTTATTTTGATATCATAATTACTACTTATTTTCACATTCAATATACATCCCTCCTGTATCCCTACAACGCTCTGTGCGAATATTCCATTGTTCTAAACAGTGTTGGAAATCTGTCAACTCCATCAGGACGCATGACGCTTTCTCTTTCACAGCTTCAACGGACTCAAATCTTGTTCCGTTTAATGATGATTTCACCTTATTAAACAGATAGAAGTCGCATGGCGCAACATACGGCGAATAAGATGGATTATCTAACCTTGGGATGCTGTACTTGGCTAGAAACCCCTTAACAGATAATGCGGAATGACTTGTCCTTCCACAATTCGGCCTTTTTTTTTTTTACTTATTTTTTCACGGAGTTCGGCATGAATGTGAAGGTAGTAATTTTGATTAATAGTTTGATCTTCATGAACCCAGTGAAGGTACACAATCCCACGAATGAAAAAAAAATATCATTGCTTTGAATTTTCATTTGTTCATTCGAGCTCTTTAGGCTCTCAGTGAAGATGGACTCCTTCAGTGCATGGATTGGCGTTTCGTCTTAGGATCATATATAAAAAAATTACGATTTGTCTCATGTTATTGTCCTTTCCAATAAATTTGGATCATTTTCGCTATTACAACAAACATTTTTGCGAGCTTCCTGTTGTTCAAACTTGAGAATTTTAGACACTGCTTTGGTGGTGGTTTTTTAAAGTTACATCTAAATTTTCATAATAACTCCTTGCTTTAATGCTCACATATCATTTTTTCCAGAGAAAAAAAAAATGTAAAGCGAAGGAAAGCTACTACTATATGGATTTTTTTATAAGAGTGAAAAGCACTGCATTCGAAAGAGAAGGCTTTCCTCTAAACAGCTATCGATCGTTTGACGTATACGTATTTCTTCTATAGCAGCGTCTCAGTCTCGTTATTTAATATTCACACCTCATACATACATTCATATATATATGTAAATGTATGTATGTATATATATATGTATATATATATATATATATATATAAAATCAGCAATGTGTAATAATATGTATGTATAATAATATAGAGTAGTATATGTATATATATATATATATATAATAATAATAATAATAATAGATGTGTGTGTAATAATAATAATAATAATATTGGCTAGCCAGCTATTGCTCGAAATCTTCGGCTCAACCAGCAATATGTGGCCAGCATAGCCAACAGCCAATAGCCAAAAAGATCGGCGATAGTAGCCAATAGCCAGCCAGCCAGCCAATGGCCAGCCAATAACAACTAATATAATGGCCAATGGCAATAGCCAATAATGTATGTGTAATATGTATCCCAATAAGGTCTTTGTGTGTAGCCAGCCCTGTGGCGCTTGTGCTGTCCCCATACATGTAACCATATGTAAGCAACAATAGTGTGTTAACAACCAGCCAGCAATAATAGCTCATGTAATAATAGTAATGTATAATAACTAATGTATGGAAATGTGAAATCAATAATATCATGTACATGTATGTAATGACATGTCAATATTAACTTTAAGGCAACGATGAGAGGCTAATGTGGCAGCAACGCGGCATGTGTGTGTAATAATAAATCAACGTGTTGATAAGCAATAATAATAATAGTAATATGTGTATATGCTCACGGCCACGTTTGACAACCAGCCAACCAATATGTATATATGTACATGCACGTTTGCATCAACTAATAATAACAACAACATGTAATAATATGTATGTATAAAAAAAATGTGCAGCTCTGCTCAACCAGCTATGTAATATGTAATAATAGTGTGTGTGATTTTGTATGTATGCATGTAGCATGTAATAGCCAACCATAATAGATGTGAAATGAAGCCGTTTATGTATGTAATGACCAGCCAGCAATAATAATAATAATAATAATATCCTTAACTCAATAATAACCAATAATAATAGTGTCAATATGTCTTCTGTATGGAATGTTGATATTGTTGTATGTAATATGTAATGACGCCAATAATAACCAACAACATGATCGGCCATGTAGTAATAATAGCTAATATGAAGTCAATGTGTTTATGTATGTAATAATAATAATAACAATAACTCAACTCAAATCAACATTGTGTTTACAACAGCCAATAATAGCCAATAATAATAATAGTATAGTATGGAAATAACCTTCTATATATGTATATAATACAATCGGCGTCAGTTGTTAACAGATCAATTGAAAAGTCCCCGTCCTGTCACATAGATGGCGCATACTAGAATTAAACCATATGTTTCTTAGATTAGCCCCTAACCCCAAAAGATGCTATAAATTTGCAGCTATCGTATCATTAGTTTGTGAATTATAGCATTTTGAGTGAAGTAATTTTTGTTATTGTGAAAAAAAAATGGATAAAAAAGGAATTTCGCGTGTTGATAAAATATTGCTTTTTGAAGAGAAAAAATACAGCTGAAGCAAAAACTTGGCTTGATGCCGAGTTTCTAGACATTGCCCCAAGGAAAATCAAATATCAAAGATTAGTATGCTAAGTTTAGATGTGGTGAAAGTGAAACGAAGACGGGTGAACTTACAGTGGACGCCCAAAGAGGTTGTACCAACGAAACATATAAAATCTACAAAATGATTTCGAATGACCCAGTAAATTGAAATTTAATGAAATAGCGAACCTCTAAAGGTATCAACTGAATGTGTGCGTCAGTATCATTCACGAATATTTGGGTATGAAAGCTCTGTCAGGGGTGCCATGCAGCTCACTTTGACCAAAAACAACGACGAGTGATGATTCGGAGCAGTGTTTGAAGATGATCAAGCGTAATAAACCCGAGTTTTTTGCTCGATATGGACATATGGATGAAACATGGCTCCATCATTTCACCCAAGTCCAATCGACGTCATCCGAGTGGACTGCCACGATGAACCCTCTCCAAGCGTGGAAAACGCACAGTCGGCTGGCAAGGTTATGGCGTCTGTATTTGGGATGCGCATGGAATAATTTTCATTGACTTTGGAAAAAAGGGAAGGACCATCAACATGAGGCATTATCATAGCGTTATTGGACCGTTAGAGGACAGAAATAGCCGAAAAACGGCCGCATTTGAAGAAAGAAGAAAAGTGTTGCTTCATCAAAACAATACACCAAAGTAGTCATAAAGTGAAAAGATGGCAAAAAATAAAGGAGTTGGACTTTGAATTGCTTCCTTATCTACCGTATTCAGATCTGGCCCCCAGGGACTATTTCCTGTTCTCAGATCTCAAAGAATGCTCGCTGGGAAGAAATTTCGTCGAATGAAGGGTGATCAACCGAAACTGAGGCCTATTTTGAAGCAAAGGACCAAATCATTGCAACAAAAAATGGTATCGAAAAGTTGGAGGGCCGCTATAATCATTATCACCCTTGAAGTGATTAGAATAAAAAAACTAATTTTGCCAAAAATGTGTTTTACTATGGTAGAGCCGGAACTTTTTTAATCGACCTGTATTATATATATATATATATATATATACACACACACACACACACAAGATGATTACAAATTTTTGCCAATATGACCCTTAGCAAGCCTCAGGTTTGAGGGGTGTAATGTATTTTAAGATAGGTGCGTGGATGTATAATGTGAAAAACAAAAATAGTTCAACTCACTCCAGTTACAGTGGTCAATCTCGAAAAATTTCTAATAGTAGCAATGTTACTGAATTAGAGATCCTTAAATTTAAAATATTTAAATTTGCGGAACTGTATTTATAGAATGAAAAATACCGGCGTTAAGCAGCATTAGAAGCGATTGAAGATTGGACAAGCGATTGAAGGTGGACATTACTGCAGCACGTGAACAAAGGGCAGTTCTGGAGA
>BMAW01013113.1:986940-1077603 GCA_019974015.1 Nephila pilipes
TGTCAAGAGGGGGAAAAAAATAAAAGAACCATCTCTCTCGCATTTCGAACGGGAAAAGTAATGGAAATGTCTCCTCTTTTAATGAAACTCTGTTCTTAGTAATCTCTTTTTAGCTAGATTGATTTAATTTTAATTTATTCTATTTTGATATATTGATTGGCCAATCGGAGTCGCGTTTTTATTCTTCGTTAATTAGTTAATTATCAAGTGGCTTGCTTTATGAAGTAGAGAATTGTGTGACTCGATTTCTTATTATTCAAGTTATTATTTGTTGTTCATGAAAACTGATGCTGCATTATGTTTTACGGTAACTTAATTGTTAATTTCTGTTCTTTCATTGCAATTTTTATACAATTGTTTTCAAGTGTAAAATGCATTTGAAAATCACTCATCCCATTGGTGTATTTAATTCTAAACAAAAGATTTAAAAATGTTTGATATGTGTTTGCAATAAATTTAAATAAAATTAATAAATTTTGGTTTGTATTTAAAAAAACAAATATCCTGAATAACAAGTTTACTATTTCAAAGAAAACGGAATAGAAAAAAAAATTATGTGTTCCCTAACAACAAAAATATACATCTGTGAGTCACCTCAAAAAAAAAAATCTTTCAAAAGATCAATGAGATATGAAAATGTACAGTGAAGAGTAACTTATTGAAAATGAAGAGGAACGTGAAAACTTTGTTTTTATTGTAAAATTAAGAGTAAAATTTGTTTGATTATCCAGCTCAACTTCGAATACCTAACGAGTATGTAACCGGTCAATTGAAATGTCCCCGGCCTGACACATAGATGGCCCTACTAGAATTAAATCCATATGTTTTTTAGTTAGCCCTAACCCTCAAAAGATGCGTGTATAAATTTGACAGCTATCGAATCATTACTTTGTGAATTATAACATTTTGAGTGAAGCAACTTTTGTTATTGTGAAAAAAATGGATAAAAAAGAATTTTGAGTGTTGATAAAATATTGCTTTTTGAAGGGGAAAAATACAGTTGAATGATGCCAAGTTTCCGGACACTGCCCCAGGAAAATCAACCATCAGGGATTGGTATGCTAAGTTTAGACGTGGTGAAAGGAGCACCGAAGACTGTGAACGCAGTGGACGCCCAAAAGAGGTTACCGACGAAAACATTAAAAAAATCCACAAAATGATTTCGAATGACCGTAAATTGAAATTTAATGAAATAGCAGACACTCTAAAGATATCAACTGAACGTGTGCGTCATATCATTCACGAATATTTGGGTATGAGAAAGCTCTGTGCAAAGTGGGTGCCATGCGAGCTCACTTTTGACCAAAAACAACGACGAGTTGATGATTCGGAGCAGTGTTTGAAGATGATCAAGCGTAATAAACCCGAGTTTTTGCGTCGATATGTGACAATGGATGAAACATGGCTCCATCATTTCACTCCCAAGTCCAATCGACAGTCATCCGAGTGGACCGCACACGATGAACCCTCTCCAAAGCGTGGGAAAACGCAACAGTCGGCTGGCAAGGTTATGGCGTCTGTATTTTGGGATGCGCATGGAATAATTTTCATTGACTACCTTGAAAAAGGAAGGACCATCAACAGCGAGTATTACATAGCGTTATTGGACCGTTTGAAGGACGAAATAGCCGAAAAACGGCCGCATTTGAAGAAGAAGAAAGTGCTGCTTCATCAAAACAATACACCGTGTCATAAGTCAGTGAAAACGATGGCAAAAATAAAGGGATTGGACTTTGAATTGCTTCCTTATCTACCGTATTCTCCAGATCTGGCCCCCAGGGACTATTTCCTGTTCTCAGATCTCAAAAGAATGCTCGCTGGGAAGAAATTTTCGTCGAATGAAGAGGTGATCGCCGAAACTGAGGCCTATTTTGAAGCAAAGGACAAATCGTACAACAAAAATGGTATCGAAAAGTTGGAGGGCCGCTATAATCGTATCACCCTTGAGGGGAATTATGTTGAATAAAAAAAAACTAATTTTGCCAAAAAAATGTGTTTTACTATGGTAGGCCGGAGACTTTTTAATCGACCTGTTATATATATATATATATATATATACACACACACACACAAGATGATTACAAATTTTTTGCCAATATATGACCCTTAGCAAGCGCTGAGTTTGAGGGAGTGTAATGTATTTTGGAAAGATAGGTGCGTGGATGTATAATGTGAAAAACAATAGTTCAACTCACTCAGTTACCAGTGATTCAATCTCGAAAATTTCTAATAGTAACTTTGTGTTACTGAATGAGATCCTTAAATTTAAAATGTTGTTGGAACTGTATTTATAGAATGAAAAATACCGGCGTTAAGCAGCGACTAAGAAGCGATTGAAGGTGGACAAGCGATTGAAGGTGGACATTACTGCAGCACGTGAACAAGGGCGGTTCTGGAAGCGAAACCGTCATCATGCCGTTTGATCCGCCCTCTCACCCTGTAATACATCCATTCGTATTATGCACCAGAATATTTAATATTAAAAGCTTACTTCCTTAATGTCAAATAAAAGTTTAAAAAGTCGGTTAATGATAACAGAAAAATCTACTATAAACTTTTAATTTATAACCAGTTCCCCAAAAATTCCTTCAAAATGTTCATCCCTTTGTCAATATTAATTTACGCAGTCAACGAAATTACAAATATAATTACTTTGAAAGTGATGTAAGCCAACTTTCGTCAAAGATATAATGTTTGGTTGAAAATTATACTTCATGATTTCCCTGAATCATTTTTGTACGTGCGGTAACATTGTTAATGAAATAAAAAACAATTTCGTTCGTTCACATTATTATGGTACTTACCCCGTTTATTGCAGAGTAAAAAACTTAGTTGTATGTCCTGTTTGTTCGCACTTAATTTGAAGTAAATGAGCAGGACTATCTCTAAAATTACTAATTGTTCACTTTATAACAAGTGCGTTTTATGTTATATAATATTCGATATGGATAATGTCATCTTCCATGAATGCATGCGAAAAA
This sequence comes from Nephila pilipes, assembly GCA_019974015.1. Lineage (NCBI taxonomy): Eukaryota > Metazoa > Arthropoda > Arachnida > Araneae > Nephilidae > Nephila > Nephila pilipes. Next base: position 989,922 of record BMAW01013113.1, read on the forward strand.
ATACTAAAGGTAAAATGGTGAATTGGTTCAAGATATTTTGGAAAAGGATTCCAAAAATCAAATCATATACAATGCTGCTTAAAATTTCATTTGACGAAAATGAACGCCTCGGGAATGATAATTCTTGTGTTTGAAACACTAAAATTATCCTTCAGATGAGAAAGACTACGAAAATAAGAAAACATAAATACTCTCACCTATTTATATCATGCCCCTAACAATCGAAAAATTCAATGATAAAATGGATCTCTCTTTGTGTGTAACCTAATATTCCTCCAAAACATTATGACAAAAAACTTCCCACAAAAATAAAAATTGAAAATTATTAATACAATGTCGTAATTAAAATAATTTAAAAGATGTTTCCTGGAGAAAGACCGAAATGAAGCTTTTTTATTATTTTTTTGACATATTTACAAAAGTTTCCTGAAAAAATTGGTTCGATTCAATCCCATATTATATATTTCATAGTATTATGATTTACACATTTTGTTGACTCTGAAAGTGGTATAAGTTAATTCGAAGTCAACAAAAATATAAAAACAATCGCATTGTAAACTTAAATCAATTTAACATTTAAAAAAACATAAAATGATCGTATTAACACATAAAAATAGGGTTATATTTGAAGTTAAGGGTTTGTATTTGAATGGTTTGAATGAATACATTCAAAAACACTACAAACTATTCAACCATTCAAACATTCAAATGCAAAACCTTAAATATCTCCATAATATAAAATACCAAAGAAAACGACTCATTGAATGAAACACACGATTTACTTGAAACACTTCAAGTTTTGTCAAAGCACTTTCAAAAATTCTCCTTTCTATTTTGCCAGTATCCCCTTAAGAATCAACACTTGAAAATGTGGTTTTTGGCTTTATTAGAGTCGCACTAGAAGCAACATGAGGGCTGTTGATGACGGATCTCGTAATTTTGAACCTCGGTCAAGAGACGAGGACGACACCTGAGCTGGCACCTCCCTCTCCGAATTTGCACACCATGCCAACGGGAGGACTTTGGGCCCCGACAGATTTAACGTGCATCAGCTCCAGTTACACGGTGGGTCTTTAGTGGCATCAAGGCTCGAACCCACGGCTCAACGAAAACCGCCGGCTGCGAGTCCGATGCCTTAATTACTAGGCTGCCGCGGTCACAAGAAAATGTGGTTATCAATAAATTTAAATAGTTAATATAATGACGGTTACTAGTGTAACTCGTAGCTAGCAATTAGTTACGATTACATACCTCATAAACAACTTTAATAAAACTGCAGGTGAAGGCATTATAGTTGAAATTGACGAGTCAAAATTTGAGCATAGAAAATATCATTGAGATATAACGTAAAATAACTCCCCCCCCCTTTTTTTTTTTGATATTGTGGAAAGAAATTTATCAAGGAGGATGTGCTTGGTTCGAAGAAATAAGGAAAAGCTGGAACCGTTGTTGAAAATGATAGTAGTTGCTTTTTCAAAGTATTGAATATTGCGACATATTGCAATCTGTCATTATTATGCGGTTAACTTAAATATCTATGCCAACATTTTCACAATTGCGGATCACTTCAAAACTTACAGGATCATTAACAGTCGTAAAATAACAACAGTACATATTTTTACAGCAAACTAAATATATATGTATATATGTATATATGTATATATATATATATATATATATAATTGATAACTGACCACTTTACAAATGTGAAATGATTTAAACGCATTTTTTTTTATCAGAATATAAGAATTAATTGCAAAAACACCCCAAAAGGTCGAAAGACGACAGTTTCCAGCAATCACTGGCATTTTATCATGGAAGCAATCAACTTAATACTGAACTTATTTTACATTATTAAAATGATTCATTTGTCTTTATATGTGAAAGATGGCAGACATATAATTGAAGCGGCGTATTTTGAATTTTGAATATTAAAAGTAATTCAGTATTCTTTTTATTATCATCCATGAAATAATTTAATTAAAACTGTTTACTTAAAACTTTATATATATATATATATATATATATATAAAACACATGGATCAATAAGTTCCGAGATTAACCCAGAGATGGCGCTCGTAGTAAACCAGTAACCAGGTCTTTCTAGAGTACGAACCTTTGCTTGAAACGTGTCAAAATTTTAAGTCGATCGGACCAGAAACAGCTGAGTTATCGAGGTTGGAGTAAAGTCGTTTTGTTGTTTGTTTAAAAAATGGAAAAAACCGAGTTTCGTGTTCTGATAAAGCATTGTTTTCTAATGGGTAAAAACACCGTGCAAGCGAAACAATGGATTGAAAAATGTTACCCGGACTCTTGTCCATCAAAAGCAACGATTTGTCGGTGGTTTGCCGAGTTTAAACGTGGTCGTACCGACACAAATGACGCGGAACGCTCGGGTAGACCTGTGGAAGCCGTTACACCGGAAAATGTGAGTGAAGTGACAAAAATTATAATGAAAGATCGTAAAGTGAAGCTCCGTGAGATTGCTGAGATGACACAGATATCATATGGAAGTGTATTTACTGAAAAAGGTTTTTTTGAAGTGAAGTGAAAAAGGTTTTTTCCAAGTGGGTGCCGCGATTGCTTTCGATGGAACAAAAACAGCAACGAGTCGATGATTCAGAAAGCTGTTTATCGCTATTTACTCGCAACAAAAAAGATTTCTTGCGTTGTTACGTGACCATGGACGAAACATGGATACATCACTACACTCCAGAGTCGAAGCGGCAGTCATCTGAGTGGCGCACAGCTGGCGAAAGCCGTCCGAAAACGCAGCAGTCAGCTGACAAAGTCATGGCGTCAGTTTTTTGGGATACGCATGGCGTGATTTTCATTGACTACCTCGAAAAAGATAAATCGATCAACAGTGATTATTATATTGACTTGCTGGTGCGTTTGAAGGAGGAAATCGCAAAAAAAACGACCGCACATGCAGAGAAAAAAAATCCTTTTTCACCAAGACGATGCACCCTGCCACAAGTCGATGAAAACAATGGCAAAATTGAACGAATTGGGCTTTGATCTGCTTCCACACACCCCATTACTTGCCAGATTTAGCCCCCAGTGACTACTGGCTCTTTGCTGATCTTAAAAAAATTATCCAGGGAAAAAGATTTGGCTCAAATGAGGAGGTCATCGCTGAAACTGAAGCTTATTTTGAAACGAAAGATAATTTTTTTTATAAACATGGTATTGAAAAATTGGAAAAGCGTTGGAACGATTGTATCACCCTAAAAGGTGATTATGTTGATGAATAAAAAAAAAATTTGCAAAAAAAATGTTGTTTTTAATGTTAGTCTCGGGACTTATTGATCCATTTGTTATTTATATATATATATAACAGTATCTTAGAATAATCATCATATTTGGCTTAAAGTGGGCCAAGGCCTTCTTTTGAAGATTTCTCCAAGACGGCCTGCCTTTTGCCTTAGTCCCTTGCCAGTTCCTTTCCCCAATCACCTTAAAATTCGTTTCAACAGAACCAAGACACCGTAGTTTTGAACTTCCTCAAAAATCTTTTCACTGGATTTTTCTCATCCATTCTAACTATATATGTGAGAAGCCCAGTGCATTCGTTTCAGTACCTTAGCACCTAATTGAATATTTATAAAACTTAACGTGAAAAATTTCGTCTCCTCTTAAATGTATATCACCTACCATCACTTGCTTTACTCGCAATATCATCTTCATGAAAGAGTTGCGTAGTTTTTGTGCTGTCTGTATATTGTCCAATTTATCATCCTGTCCAAACGGTCTTTTGGAAACACACCAGATGAAAAGAAAGTAGAAATGAAAAAGCTGGCTTTTGTGTGCTTGATCTGTTTTGTTCCCTTCACTAAAAGTTCACAGAATAGAACACATCACTTTTCTCGATTCCCCTCCCCTCCCCTTCTTATGTCACGTGCCTGCAGAAACACCAAACGATAAAAACACGAAAAGAGAAATTGAAGAATAGTGTGCAATGAGCGAGTGGGTGGGTGGAGGCGACGAGAATGGAAGAACGATCAAAAAGTCAGCAGCACTTCGAAAACGAACTGCGTCTACCTCCTGACACCCGGTGCGAATTCGAATCCAATAATAAGAATAGGGGGGGGGGGGTAGCGTGTGAATGCTGTGGCAACATCTGTGGTTGCGTGACACTCACGGCAACTGTAACCTCATATCGTATTCTCCACCCCTCCCCCAGCGTAATTATCTTTTGCTGTAACCCGATATGTTTCTGGCAAGCCTGGAAGAGGCATTGCTTGCTATTACGGAATATTATGTGGAAGAAAATAGCAACTGCGGTAAGTGTATGCATGAATGGGGGGGGAATAGAATATAAATATTAATGACTGCATTTGTGCTTTTTTTTGGAATAAAAGCGAATTGTAGAGAATGTCTGTTTTTATGGTCTAGTTTGTCAATATGGAAGTTGAAATTGCTTGTGTAGTTTTGACATGGGTTGGAAATGTCGAATGCGTTATAATAGATATCGCGTTAGAAGTTATATAAATATAATATTAATGATGGCAGTAATTCAAACTAAAGGCCTTAGAAATGTCGGAAACAAAGAGAGTTTGATAAGCTTTAATGGAATATATTCAGCTTTATGCTTTGGTACTAACGTAGTGAATTATATTGCTATAATTTAATTGTTTGAACTTAATTATAGTAAATTCTGCTTCATTGATTTCTGTTACTTCATGTATCTCTGCCGAAGTTCTACACTAATTAAAAATGATTTTCTTAAATATTACTTTTTTGTAAAAACATTGCTTTGTTTTTTGAAATATATTACATATATTCAAAATATTAATAATAGAAACATTGGATCTCAGTGTCGATGAGCTCTCGATGCATATTCGTCAGAGACCGTGGCGTAACTGATTCGTCTTTTGAATCTATGTTTAACTCGTGGCGTATTATCAAGTTGTGTTGAGTTGCAACCTCTCTGACTCACGTGTACTTTGCCTCGTTTTCTCATGGTTTTGAAACTTATTTGAAACTCGTTTTCACTCAAGAATTTTGTGACTTGGGCAGAATTACATACAACAGGGGTGGACATTGATGAATAAAATCAAAACTTCTCAACATATAAGGCAGTATACTATCAAAATGTTTTTAAAGAAATCGTTGCGAAGTCTTGGGATCTATTCTAGAACATTAAGAGAAGTCAGACTCTCTTCGATCTCACGAATTTGTGTGTGTGTGTGTGATGCCCAATTTTTTTATAATTCCTCAATTCTAAATTGCGCATGAATTAATTCAAATTTCAATTTAATTTCTGTTGCCATTTATTTAAAGAGCTCGTAGAAATATTAGAGCAGTAGGGTATAAATTTATAAAATTTAAGTAAAATGGAAACTGGCCTGATGCGCATGACAAAATATTCGAAATCTTGAAAGTAAAAAACTGTGTCAATAAATCACAGATGATATTTAAAAATTGATCTTCTTTGTTGTTTAGGAGTATGGAAGAGCCAAAATAAAAGTTAGAACCCCGTTAAGTCCCTTGAACTCCAATCTCCGGATTAATCTGAGCAAAGATTTTTTTTTTTTTTTTTTTTTTTTTTTTTAATTTGAGAAGCGAATTTCCATAACAACATTTATTTGTTTCTTCCATGTATTTTTTACAGTTATTTATTTTATAGAAATCTTCTAACGGCTATCAAGGTCTGAAAGGAAAGTGGGAGTTAAAGGAGGGGGGGGGGGCTTGAATATTCTGCTCTAAGTCAACAAGAGTTTAGGTTACATCTCTCACACCAATGGCTGATGGAATATCGTGCTACGTTGTCTAAATGGAAAATGCAATAAAATGACTTCAAGCGAGTTTCTATTTTTTATTGATCATAAAAGTATATTTCTTTATCTTCTATAAATAGGATTCATTTTCGATTTGTAAAAGTCGTCATTGTATTTTAATAAAAAGAGGATTTTTTTGTATGTTTAATTTTTTAATCCATTTTTAACAAACTCTCCGGTTGATCCGCATTTTCGATATCCTGGATCGGTTTTGGTCTCAGCTAATCCGACTTAAAGAGGTCTCATTGTAATTAAATAAAATTTGAAATGTTAATTATAAATAAAATTAAGTAACCTAATACCCACAAATACGAGGCTCTATTAATAACGAGATTTTATTCCAGGGATCACTGCAACGTTGAACTGTCCAATGCAATGTTGAAAATTTAGGTTTGATTAAAAGTGCGATATACAAATTTGAAGGAAAAATAACCACGAAGAATAAATAAATTATTCTTTGTGGCAAATGTTAACACCTTCACAGACAGAGTTGTTATTTTAAAACTGTTTCTCTAAAGCTGAATCAATATTCTTACAAATCATAGCTCCTATCTTTAAACAATGGTTCCAGGACTATTATATTTGATGCTTAAAATTTAAGATGTGGGATTTAAGATAAATTAAACAACTTTTATTTTTTTACTACAAGAAAAATTAAATAGTTGAAATTCAGTTTTTTTTTTTTTAATTTTAATTTTTCCTTTCAAATAATTTTAAAGGACAGTTCCCTTTCCTTACAGACTCATTGGAATTCAATCTTACTCTGAGATTCCCCTCACTGTTATTTTTTTAGTAAATAGGAAAGAATCTCTCGGTTATTTCGGGCTATAGTTATTATTTTTTAAATTTATTTATGTAATACAACATTTGTATTCCCTTTGAGGAGTGTTTTCTGTACTTTAAACTGGTTGGTTGATTACTTGCTCCTAACGTCGCACTTAGAAGGTCACCCGCAAGGGTTTTGTGCTAAATCTTTCAAAGAGACCGATCTCTCCCTATATGAGCTTAGAACCACTACTTCAGACCCTCGATTAAAAAAGGGGCTACTAGCGACGGGCCTTGTAATTTCGAACCATGGTCGGGTGACGCCTGACTTCCTTATCTCAACAAAGTGAGGATTTTGAGCCCCAACTGATTTAACGTGCATCAGTCTCGCAGCACGTGATTAGAACTCGAACCCACTACTCATCTGAAACAACACCGTCCACGAGCTCGCGGCCACTACCACTCGGTTACCGCAGCCTCTACACTTTGAGAACCACCAATCTAGAAAAACGACACATGTCACCTGATACGCTTCCTAACCAACACTCTTCGAACTCAGCTGGGCTATAATCCGAAATGTATCACCTGCGTGTTATCCGAGTTCTTATTTCACCGATGTTTCGTTGGTTCTCATTACCTGTTAACATCGAGGGCTTTCTGTCATTTCAATTTTCCCGAGCTTTTCAGCACCAGAGACGTTTAATTGCTCGTTGAGCTCAAAACAAAATCTAAAAGGGTCTCCACGAAAGGATGAAATTAGAATTCATTACCCCAAACCTCCTCAAACAAGCCTAAAGTTTTCTTCTTTGTTCGCCATGCAAGACTCTGGGGACATCCATCCGCATCAGCTCAATTATTCAGCAACATGTGAATGGAGAGAACACCCCCCAAGCCCCACATTGTTCCATCTGAAAAGGGGGAGGGTAACGGACAGGTTTTGTTCCAGCGCAGTCGGCCTTTCTTTCTGCTTACAAAAGACATCAACAATGCGTGTCCCTTTTAGAATTGAATTTGAGTAGTTTTCCGCCTTAAAAGAGATCTGGAGGTCACGAGGATTCTGTGACGATGTTGTTCATAAGAGAAGACATCTGTGAAGAACTCTGGGTGTTGTTTGTACGATCACATAATGATTAAAAGCTGATAATCCGGATATGGACATCGAAGAATATCTCCCTGTTCATACATCAAATCAGTATTTTACAAACAAATGTTTGCTATATGTGTTAATTCCTATCCATCATTAATGTTAATCCAGAAGAAAAATTCCTTAAATAATGACTGTATTGGATTCATTAAACTGGATTGGAAAAGACTGGGTTAGTTTGGGTGAAATTGCGCCTACTTTCAAGGCTGACAGGATTTTACATAATATGTACTCAATGTTTTTGAAACATTTTGTGATGATTAAAACACGAATTTCTATTACAAATTACCAATTCTTTGTAATAACTCTTAACGTAAAAAATTATTATTGTGCTTGACTGACTAGTTTAATAATTTTTTTTAAATTATTAACTGAATGCAATTGAACTTAACATTTTTAAGCTTGCTACTAAGAAATATTGCATAACGAATTTAAGGACGATGTGACTATAGTTTACGAGGATCGTTAAATTCCTAGAGCAACATGACCCTCTCTAGGTCTTATTAATCATTTTCAGTTGCATTATTTTAGCTCAAAGAGTATATATTAATAATCGCAAATATCTTATATATATTTAAACCTTTGATATTCTTTCTCCATAGTCAAACAGGTACAAATTGGGTCGGGGACGTAATTCATTTTTTCAAATCAATATCTTGGACTTACACTTTCGGCTTACTGAAGAGGAAGGGGGAGGGATTATCAAGGCAGCAGTAGTGCGCCTATAATGTTAGTATTCATTACAATAAAAAAATACAACATGTGATCCCCATGAATGTTGTAAATATTTATAAAGAAATTTCTCCCATTTCAAATACCTGAAAAATTTCAAAAAGAAAACAATACAGCAGAAAGCAGCGAGTATTATATCATTAAAGACATTTCTACTCTATAAAAATAAAAGAATAATAATTTTGTCCAGCCGATTTCTGAACCACAGCCTGTCAGAAAATCTCAGGACTTTACGGTGCAGTGGAATTTTTCAGTAAAAAACATTGGGTATTATCATTACTTTAACTTGCTTTAAAATTACTGAAATACTTAGTAACTTTTAGTTACTTAAAATAAAATTTACTAAATATATTATTTGAGATTTTGCCCAGTAATATGACAAACATTTTGAATAAAACCACCAAGGTTTCTTATGTTGAAATCTTCCATACAGTAAATGTTAAATGGCTAATTTACAATAATTTCATTTTGCGGTAAGTTTCCTTTATTCATTTGTAATATTTTAAGATGCAAGAATCTTTGTTTCTTTCCCCCTCCCCCAATTGCTATAAAAATAATTCACAGACTCCAGAAAACACGTTCAATCAAGCTTGTCTGCCCAAAGTTAAACACAGTATTTTACATTACTTTTATATCCGTTTCGAATTTTAAATGTTTTCATTTCTTATGATGTTAGATACATAAGACGATAAAGATGATTTTTGCTTAGTTTTTTTTTTATGAAAAGGGCTTCATTCTGGTTTTTTAATCATTTACACGACATACATGTACACACACACACACACATATATATAGAGAGAGAGAGAGAGAGAGAGAGAGAGAGAGAAATTTGAAAAAACCTTAAATTTTTTTTCAAAATACAATACACACACATGCATACACACAAACAAAACACACACACACACATATATATATATATATAACAGAAAAAGAAATAACTAGAAATTTGAAAAAGAAAATCTTAAATTTTTTTTTTTAAATTACTACAAGCCTACAAGCGTGCGAGCACACAGCACACACACACATATATATATATATTACATGTGTGTGTGGAGAGAGAGAGAGAGAGAAAATATGTTTATAGCTGTCAGTTTGAAAGGAGTAACAGATGTATACCTCTGCTTGAAGCCAAATGAAGTCAACTAAATGTAATTGGGGAAAAACAAAGTCCTGTTGCAACACTTTTTGAATTTGAATATCTAGACATGGTGTATCATAATTTTTTATTTCATTAACAGCGACTTTATATATAAATATCTTTCGCACAACTTCACTTCAGTTAAATTAATCCTATTTTTGTTAATCCATCTATTTATCATCTCCTCTGGCTTGCTATAGAAAAGAATCGCGCATACAGAACAATTGGAAGATGCAGTTCATTTCCATTCGTAATCTATTTTCATAAGCTCCAAAAATGAACCGGAAGAAATTGAATCAGCAGAATAGAGTGATCTAATTCAAAATGACACCATAAAACAAGAGAGAGACTCACAATTACATAATTCTTTTTCCCATCTATTATGTAAGCTCACTCCCCTTTTTCTTCTTTTTGCCTTTTTTAAGCATGATTGCGAAATATCAGATTATTTTGAAATCGAATGTATTATATTTCTACTCTGAACCATCTGTGCTTCACCATTTTGCATTAATTTAAAGCTAATTTTTGGAATGTACACAAAAGGAACCCTTTTTCCCAATAGGGCTCTCAAACTGTATTATAAAATGATTGATTTTATTTGGATGTTCTTGCGGTAACTGATACAAATTCAACAAGGGGGGAAACACTTTAATGTAAGGCAAATTTAAGTAACCTTCACTTTTTAAAAATTAAAAGCAACGGAAATAACATTTCAGTAGGACAATATAGCTGCTCATTTGTGTATTTGTTTATATGAAGAAAATTCCATTTATATTCATATGATGAATCCGCGTTATTAATTTATATTTGAGTTTACTTCATTCTGAAAGCAATCTGAATTCATACTAACTAACTTTTCACAGAAATTGCTACAAGATTCTATATGATGTCAGAAACCGATTAGTATAAACACTTGCGTTTTGTTTGCCACTTGGCTTGTTCAGTACTGTTCTCGTCACGTAATACGTATGCATGCTTTAGCTGCTGTTAATCGAATACCGCTCCCCTGTTTGGCATAAAAAATTCTCCGTTGTAAAAGGCTCTAGGTAAGAATAAATAAAATGCCTAAAGCTCTTAAAAAAACCCTACAATTTCGTCAAATAACACGATTGCAAACACATAAATATGTATGAACAATTAATAATTAGTAGGTTTATTTACGTTTTATAGGTTCTATACTTTCCTGTAGGGACATCTTGCATAATATCCACTATATGTTACAAATAAACATATAATTATGTACACAGAATATATTTATAATATCATAATTTAAGTTTTTATAAAATTGAAAATTTTTAAAATATTATGATCTAAATTTCCTTTCATTTTTACAGAAACACTGTGCAAATTTTGTGAGTGTCGATTAGAAAAAAATAAAGCCTTCTTGAGTAAGAAATAGCCTTAGTTTATATTGTGGAAAATATCAGTATTATGAAAAAGTAAATTTCGAGGAAAGTGTACTAGAATCTGAAATAAAATCATACTCTGAGAAAAACGGATACTCATATATTTTTCTCCACGGCGTGACTCGCTTGTTTACAAATATTAACATTTAATTTCTTAGCATTCTAATTCTCATAAATAATTGATGTAATCAGTGAAGGGCTCCCTATTTTTTACCTGGGAAGAAATAGAAAATATGAAACATTTCAATGTTTCAGTTGCCTTAACATAAAATACTACCTTTCATTGTCTTAAATTTTTTTCCTTCCCAAACTTATTGCCAAATTGTCTGACATCATCACATTGTTTATCATAGCTTTTAAAGAATGATTGATTCAACTAGGTTCAGTTTAATTTTGTATAGTTTAATGTACGGAGGATAAATATATAAATTTGTATATTTCATGACTATTTCCATTTGAATTCTAAAGGACAGGAAAGGAAATTCGTTAAGCCCAATGACATGAAAATTATTTGCAAAATGGCATCAAAGTCGTTATTTTCTCGTATTATTCACGCTCAGTAAACTTTCAAGAACATGATACTCAACGACTTGCGCTCCATATTGATCAGTTAATGAGTATAGAGACAATAATTTTTCCCCCTTCAGTACTCTTTCCCACTTTTTTTTCCATTGATAGTTATAATATTGATTCTATGCCACAAAAGAATAATGTATCTTCTATTACAACTCGGTGCGTTGAACTTTGCAAATTTGTCAAACAAATCGATATTCTGATAAAATAATATGCTTTAAGACATAGTTTTATTTCCTTGAAGAATTCCCCGAAAATCTCTAATATTTTATCTAATTCTTTACATGTCTGGTAGTTAACGGAATTATGGGGTGGGGGATGCGTATCAAAGAGAGATAAGTTTAGTACCATATCTTCAAATAAAAAGTTTTTTGAAATACATTTAAAGTTATTGAATTGTAACAACAGATGAAAATTCCCTGCATTTATAAAAGTTCAATAAAAATATGTTCCTATTTAGTGAAAATAATAAGAATTCATTATTTTAACTGAAGTAAAAAAAATGCAATTTTTGTCAATATTGCCACATAATATGCGAGCACTTTAGCCATGCAATGTCATTTGTTTTAAGTATGCGAAACAATATAAATGTAAAACGATTTTATTAATTGAATATATATATATATATATATATATATATATATATATATATATATATATGTGTGTGTGTGAGTGTGTGTGAGTGTGTGTGTGTACATATGCACACACACCTTCTCTTTTACATTCATAATATTACTGAGAATGAATTCAGTTTTGCGTGAAGGCTTAAATTTGGTAGTATGTAACTACGAGATATCTGAAACTAAAGAAAACTAAAGAGTTTCGTAATGAAACCTTTTTGAAAAAAACTAGGTCTATTAAAATTTGTCTGTTACTTCTAAATGATTGAAGAATATGGAATGCAAACAATATTTATCGAGTTCTGAAGTTTACTGAGAAAGTTTTGTTGAAAGTGTTTGGGCGTCGACTGTAAATGTATTGATTAATAGAACAGAATGTTTTGATTTGTTTTATTAACATCGCCCTAAAAGCACACGAGGACTACTGATAACAATCAATCTCGATCAAGTAACGAGAAAAAAATACCTTAGCTGACACCGCACTCTGCAAATGGGAGAACATTGAGTAGATTTAACAAACTTCAGGATTCGAACACAAGATTCGACAGAAACAACGCCGCCCATGAGTCGCCACCACTCAGCTACTGCCACCTGAGGTTCTCTTGGTAGCTGAAAAGCGATGATTAACAGAACTTCCGAAATTTCAGAGAAATCAATGTTCAGTATTTATTTTTACATTTCTGAGCTTGTTTTTAGCATAAATTTTGAATTGTGAACTGTCCTTTCTTATGACATTCGTTATATTATTTTATTCTGATTTTTAAAATAATATTCAAATGTGAAGTGAATAACTCGATATTGTTATTATTCTGATTCGAAGTTATTGATTGGATTTTTATTCGTTTTGAACTAGCAATAGACATTGAAACATTTACCAAGAAAGGTAAATTTTGAAGTATGTAAGTAAGAAAAACAGAAATTTTCACATTTACGTAGTAACTAACAAATAGATAAAAATAAATAAATAAACAAAAATAAAAATAAAAAAGTGCACTTCCCACTTTTATTTCTTCTGTATCATTCTATGTTCAATGTTAACAGTAACGAACTCCTTTGTGTGCGATTTGATTCGAATGGCTAAACATATGTAAATTAATGCCTTTCTTAAAGCTTTTTTAAATTTATAAATTAAGCACTTCGAAAACCTGGTTTTGTTATATATCATTGGATATTTTACGAAACGAATTTTCTATGTTTATCACATATATTTCATTCAAAAAATATTTGAATTAATAATGGCATTGTTCAAAGCTTTACGGGTTTTTCTATCATGTCTGTTTTTATACTTAATTTTTATTCCCAAACATTTCCACACATTTGAAATTCTCTAAAAAGAATTTCGTACCATTATAAAAAAAATTTCACCCACGCTTAAAATTGTTTCTCAGACAATAAATAGCTCAATGAATAATTTTTATCATACGTCTCACTGCAATAAAAATTCCCTACTTTGTGAAACATCCCTTCAAAATTCCCCATCCTTTACAAAGGGTGTGGCCGTTTGTCCACCGTGCCCTACCTACGTGCAACCCTGCCCTCAGGTAGCGTGCACCAATGGGAGGCCAGAGATCTCTCCTCTCTGACCAATGGCGCGACACGGCGTTGACCCGGCTGCAGAGGTGTCAAGTCATAGGCCTTTCTTCTATTGATTGGTGGTCGAGAGGGCAGCGAATGACAGAGAGGGCAACGCAGCGGGTTCTTGCGCACGTCAGGGAAAGAAATGAGGAATTTAGCTTCAAAAAAAGTTATATTTCTTTTCAGAGGGAAAAAGCTGTGCCTTTTTTCCCCCCCATCTTGAATTCAAAAATTTTGCACAAAAGTTCTTAAATTAACTTCAAAGCTGGGATGATTTTAATGCCCAAGTAAAATTTTTCAAAAGGCTCGTGTTTTTTATTTTTTAAATGTGAGAAATTCAATTTAAATTTTTATTTCTTATTAATGGACTCCACAACGAATCTTATACAGGAAATATGTTTAAACTCTTCCATTTCATAAATTTAGATAAATATTTTTAAATCGAGATTTTTTTAAGTATTTCGATAGTAGATAATAATGAGAAAATATATTTACGACCATATAAAATTAATAATATGAAATGAATATAAGTTTACAATATGTTCTTATCACTTATTTCGCGAATCATTTATCAACACTCGAATTATATTGGATTTTCTCATTCTTTTCGATCTACATTAAATATTTTCAGGCTGTTGGTTTTTAATAATGCCAATAATCATCAACAACAATCAAATATTTAAGAAGTGCCAGTCCGGTGGACTCTTTACTCCATGTGAATTATGTTATGAAATTTTTTAGAGATAAAACAGGCATTTTACATTTTACTTAATGTGCATTAACACATTTTATTTTACATTAGTGAATGAAAAAGAAAAAAAAAAAAAAAAAAAAAGAAAAAATATAGAAGAAAAATCAGATTGCAAAAGGTAAAAATAATGTTTTTTTTTTTTTATTAATTTTTTTAAGAAAAAATATTACATCTGTGAAATTGATAAATATAAGTTTTTTTTTTAACCTTTTCATTCCACCTAAAGATCGGAATCCATAGGAGGAGAGTATTGTTTTTAAGATTATATAATCTTATTTTTGTATGAGGAAGTGATAGGATAGGTCATATTTTCAATCTGGAAGATTCAAAATATACAGAGAGTGGAGAGAGGAAGATAAAAGGGGTGGGGGGTGACCGTGCAGGTGCGCTAATAATACTTTTTAATCTTTACGTTACAGCTGTTGCATTATGGTTAAGCTTGGCTTTAAGAGTCATAAAAGAATTTTTTTTTTCATTTATTGATAAATTATTTGCTTTTAGAATTACTATTAGTTACAGAAGTATCCTGAAAAGAAATATATAAGAAATCTTTTACGACAAGGAACAGGGACCAACTCGATAATATGAAAAATCATTTGTTGCCAATTTATATTTGTTTTATTGAGAAGTCTTGCAAGGAAGAAACTGGAAATAGGGTGAGATGAAATGGATAATAGCAATATTGGCTTGGCTGCTCTTTTTTTTTTTTTTTTAAAAAAAAAAATTTATGTATTTTAATACATTTTATTAAATAAATAATCGATTGTTAATTTTGATTGAGAGAATATAAATATTCTGAATCAAAATTTCAAATAGTACTGAATCCTACACTTGATGAATGGAAGTATTTCAAATCGTATAGCCTTCAGGAGGGAAGCTTCTTGATCAATGGTGGGCATTTTTTATACAACCATTTTTTTTTAATTCCTAATTTACTGCTTTCATCTTAAATATTTTTCTCCTCGGAAAAATAGCTTCACTTACCTTACGTAACTTACAACAAGTTACGTAAAATAATAAGTGTAAACTCCTACGTAACTTTACAATTTTAATTCATATTTTTCTCCTACTTCAAACTGAATTACAACGATAAATTTCACGGCGTTGAGAAACGGATCTAAATTAATTTTACTCCTTGATCCTTCCCATTAAACAACAATAATTTTAAGATTTCTCCAACTTTTTATATCACTCGTTCATCTGAGAGCGATATCCCCTTTGAGGGATGACACAGTTTCCCTATAGCCGGACGACGATCAGATGTTACCAAATGAGCAGCGCGCTTTACTCTTCATTCATTCAAAAACTAAACTTTCTTTTTTGCGTGCATGACTGAATTAAAAAAGTGTATATATATATATATATATATATATACCTCTCTATATCTCTATATATATATAAATTCTAATAAATTTTTCTATTTCTGTTTAGTTACGAATAAAGTTGATAGATGACATTATATTTTGTTTTTCTTTCTTTTAAATTTTTTTTAGTTCATCATGTCTCATAGGATTTTTTTACTGAAGTTTTAATCTTGCAAGCTTTTATTAATAATTAAATTGTTATTCTCCACGTGGAAAAAGTATTTTAGTCGTCAGCTATCATGACTCAATTTTCATGCTTTTTCAAGTCTTTGCATCATTCGAAATATAGCATTCATAGGTTCTCAACAATTACTTTTGAAAATTAGTTTTCAAATGAGTGTTCTTTTTTTGTGCGCGTTTTGTACACAATGTTTGTAGATTTCATAAACGCGGTGAGATGTACATGTAAAAAGTTTTGATCTTTTTTATTTATTTTTGAGTTTTCAATAACATATTTGATTTATTTATCTTAGCATTTGTTTTTAAAGATATGTTTGTGCATTGATTATATAATCTTAGAAACAAGGGTGTTTTTTTCCCTTGTGTAATTTATTAGCCACCCAAGGGGCTATTCTTTTAGGTGGGATATAAATTGTAGTATGATTACCCTTTTCAAATTTTTTAATATGTAAATTAAATTTTTTATAACCATTTTCTGTTTCCTGATTTTGCGGTTCTATTCATAGACTTAATGTTAAATTTCTCTATATTCTTTCACACTATACTTAATGGTGTTGTGACTTTAATATTAAACATAAACACTTGGAAATTTTAACGGATAACTCAAGTTATTATTCAAATATCTTAATTTTACGTTCTATCCATAGGCTTAATGTTAAACTTTTCTATGTTCTTTCATATTCAATTTAATAATTTACCGTTTACTTTCATTTTAAGCACATTTAGCTCAAAATATATTTCGTTTAATAATTAACCGTTTCCTTTAATTTTATTTACCTTTAGCCTTAAAATATATCCAGATTATAAACTTCTTATAATTTGCTTTAATTTTAATTGCATGAAACTTAAATAATGTTCAATTTAATAATTTATCTTTCGCTTCCTTTTTAATTGCATTTAGCTTAAAATATATTCAGTTTAATAAATATTTATCGTTTGCTTTAACTTTAATTACATGTAATTCATATTACTGTCTATTTAAATATTTCATCTTTTATTTTGATTCTAATATTTAATTGAGTTATTTAATAATTATTTTAAAAAGTTACACCTTGGGTGGCTAAATCTGCTCTTTTCAAAACTTTGCAAATAACAATTTTTATTTTTAAGTCATTAGAGTTAAATTTTAAACTCTTTTTAATTATATTTTCTAGTTTTTTACTATTTTTCAATATTTTTTTTTTTTTTTTTTTTGATGGAGATAGTTTGGGCAATAATGCTAGAATAACCCAGTTGAACAGACTAAAGCCTGTTTCAATTTTAAATATATTCTTTTCCACTTTTTTTAGAAAAAAATTCTTTGATTTTTTATTTGAATTTTTAATTAATGCAACTTTTTTTACATTCCTGATTTTTGTCTATTTATTTTAATTTACTTTCTTCTGAATTTAACATTTTTCTTTTTAGTTCAAAATATTTATTTATTATCGTTCACTTTTCAGTTTACAGTTTTTATCTTTTCGCTTTTGATTTGGCTTATGTCTTTTTTTTTATACTGTTTCAGTTGTGAGTTTATATTCTTAGTAATTTCAACTTTTAAATTAACTTCTTCGTTTATTTGTGAAGAATATTTATTATTTAAAAAACTTCTTAGTTTACTTAAATAATTTTTTTGTTTTATTCAATATTTAATATGAATTATCTACTCTCTCTGTATATATATATATATATATATATATATATATATAATAGCTAGCCTCTGTCCTCGTATTTTATAGTAGTTAATTGGAGGTACCGCTCAAGCAAGATATTATTAATATTTTTAAAATGTTTGTTTTGTATCTTTTCTTTTACCAAATTTAAAATTTAAATTATATGGAATCCATTAATTAATAATTGCCACTTCCCACCCTAGCAATAATTCTAAGCTCCTGACGTATTAATGGGGGAGTGAGAAGTTCACGGATTTCTTAAGGCTTCCGTCTAGGCATTTCGAAAGTAAGAAACGATGACAATTTCCTCTACTGGTAGGGAGGATTGGGTTTTACTAAGCTGAGGTGAAGTACTCCAGAATTCGACTTCGAATCTGTTTTTAAAAAAAATACAGAATGAAAACGATTAAGTGAGTGATAGTATTTTAATGAGGCAAGAGACAGATGGGGCTATGCTGCGCCAAACAAGGTAAAGCTGTGATTTAGACGGTCTAAAAACGGAGAAAAAAATTAAAAAAAAAAAAAAAAAAAAAAAAGGTTGACACTCTCTCAAAAAGGAGGGTCGAAAAAAGAGAAGGATCACTAAGGTATCTCGAGAGCGCGTCACTCTTGTTTATCAAAGACAGTAACCACATGGGAAAGAAAAAGATCGCTAGGATGCCTCGGGTCATATGATGTCCATACCTAGCTAAAGAAGGAAGGATATTTTAATAATAAAGCTCTGCCATTAAAAATATTGAATTGTTTTTTACCTTTCTAAAATAAAGGGACAATTTACGGCGATAGGAAAAAAAGGTTTCAGCAAAAAAATATTCAAATGAATAATTGAATTTTTATTAATGCTGTAAAGATTCTTGTTGACATGTTGTTCCTTCCAATCTCTTCTTTTCTAGTAATTGAGATTTTTAGTGTCAGTGCCAAAACATATATAAAAATAGTTTAGGTTCTTTAGAATTAATCCTAACACGAAATAAGCTTGTGACATCAGAATATTCCTGTTCGCCTTTTGTGCCATAGCTAAACTCAAAGTACTAACATTAAAAGTCATTAGAGCGTTCAATAAGACGTCACACAGGTTTCAACATAAGTTTATTCACAAATTGCTAGAATAACGACAAATATAACAATGTCTCCCCAGATAACGCCCTAAATATATTAACTTGATCTACCAATAACAAACTAACAAATTCTTACCACTAATATCAAGTTGAGGCTGTCTTGACTTCTAACTTTCATTAAGCAGCCGATAACTTGTTATAATTCTCGGCTCCGACTTCGACTCTGGAACAATTGCCAAACGCTAGAACCACTCGACCTCTCTATAGTGACTCTCAAGCTGAGTTTATATATTTCCTATCTCCCTCGCTTCACTTCATTTCTACCTGCTTATGATTTAAATATTCGCGTTTCATTTTTGGTTGGGCAAAGGTTGTTTAGATAAAGCAATCAATCTTAAATAAAAGTCTCCAAGGTTAGTGAAGAGAAAACCGCGAATAGCCCAAAGTCACAAATTCCTTTTTTTACTGAGTGAAAAGAGTGATTGTAATGTTTTTCGTATAAATTTCATATCTAAAATGTTATTCCTTTCTCGTAATTAATAATAGAGTGTCCATAGGTATAAATGTTTTCCGAATTAAATTATTTATTTTACATAATTAGACTAGAATATTCAAAAAATTTCTTTTACACTGAAATTATAAGAACTCAGTCTCTTTTCGAAATAAGTTTTAAAATGTATTTGTATTTGAAGGTTGAGTTCAGTACTTTTTAAATGTAGAAGTAGATTATCTATGATTATCGACGTATTATATGAAATATCTTAGAATATATAGTTTTTACATAAAGTTCTTAAAAATAGTTACCATATTATTAGAAAAATCTGATATATTCGAGCATCGTTTTTTTTTTTTTGCGTTAGTGTACTTTAGTACCATAGTGATTTTTTAGCGACGGACTTCCTAACCTGAGGTTTGATAAAAGAAGGAATGACACCTGAAACTGTATGTTCCTTGTTCCAATTCTGTAGTTTATTTGCCTTTGATATATATATATATATACCCACACAATTCTGTTTCTTTTGGTAGTAAAAATCAGACTGACTATTAATAAAAGCGAGAGTCTTGATATAATTTTTTTTTCATAAATACTTTTTTTTAATTAGAATTAGGTGCAATTTTCTATAAATTTGTATATAATAATTATTTCCCCTTAATGGAACCACATTCTGACATACATCATAGCAATTTATTTGGGCAGATATCAATTTTTATTAAATTTTATATTTTTATGTAATTATAATCAGTGTACAAAATCTGGAACATTTCTCTCATATTCAGTGTTCAATGAATATGTTTCCTTAACATAGTCGATCTTGTATAAATCAAGTGATAGGATTAAAAAAAAAATTGAAATAGTAAAAACGTTTTTGAAATTAGAAAGAATGAAACTGAAGAGAAAAATATCGAAAGGAGGAATGACCACTTAATGAAGCAATAAAATATCCAGTTTCTTTGTAGTCTAGGGAAGGCTTTCAAATACTTGAAAAATATGGAAGGCCAATTTAGCCTGTCCTTGAGGGAAAGAAATCCGTTGGGTTGTTCAAAGAGCTAACGCTGAGTTGACCACAAATAAGAAATCCATAAACCTCCACCCTACTGAGAAATTTGAAACATTGATCCCCCATTCTCCTATTTTCCACACCACGTGAACTTGAGGAATCTCCACCAATTTACCTGCATGTACCTTATACAATTAGAACTCGAGTCATAACCATTTCGCTACTACAGATACTATTTCAGTGCAATAAAATAATGTTATGGTTTTTGAAAAATGTATTATCCATGCAAAGATATTCATATATCTAAGCAACAGAATTATTTTTGAGCTTAATATTTTTTTTTTTTTGTATATACTTCATTTAATCATAAAGATATTTTTCAATCGGTTTCCTACCAAAGGAGTTTTGAAAAAGATAATAAATGGCGACGTAAGTAATACATATAGATGTGCATTCTAATTTATCCTAATAATTTGAGCAATTTTCATTCAGTTTTTAAAATCTTTCTACGTATGTATAGTTAATACTTTTTGCGGTAATATTTTAAATAAGTAAACACGGTTATGACAATCGGAATAAAAATTATTACTTTTGGAATTTAAATATAATATTAAAATGTTTTGTATAATAATAATATAAATATATATACAACATGAACACATTTAAATAACATTTTTCCATAGCTATGTGATTATAAAATACCAAAAAATGAAAATTATACTAAAAAAAAGTAATAAAAACTTATAGTTCCTTCAAAATCCTCATTTTTATTTACTGCTTACAGTTCTGCGTTGGGTAGTTTTCTATCTCGTGGAAGGGAAGAGAGTTGACTGGTTGTCGGCGTTATTATTGAAGGAAGCAACATTATCATGTTACAGAATAATTTATACGGATTAACTGAATAGCAAAAATAAATAAATAAAACTTTACAATATCAGTACTGTGCATTCAGGAAAAGAAAAAGACTGGAATTTTATATTTATACGGTTTTTCCTCTTTTCCTGTTCTTCCAGAATCGAAGCTGAGTTACTCATGGGCATCGATCTAGGATATCATGGATCTACAAATTCGGTAAATAGCCTTAAAATAAAAGAATTCTAATTTTTTCTCATTTTATTTCTCCAAAATAATTATGTATATATATATATATACACACGCATTACAAAATGGTAAAATTTTTTCCCCCACAATTTACAGTTAACCTTGAATTTCATAAAAACAGTGGTGATTTTTATTTAACATCATCTTTTTAAGTCAATCGGCCTTCCAGAAAAGAATTTTTTTTTTAAATTATTCTTTCTCTTAAATTTATTCTTCTTATCTTTTCTCGCTGCTTTGAAGACGATTCATGTTATTTAATAGATGAAATAAATTTCGGTAACACAAATTTTATAATAGATGAAAACCACGTAAGTATAAAGTAATTTTTTTAAGTATAATGTATTCTTATAATAGATGAAAAGCAAGTCTTATAATAGAAAAAAAAGCCCATGAAGCTCAATTTTGGAGGAGAAAAACAAAGCATGTTGTAATCGATTCACAAAATCTCCATTGATGTATTCACGACTGTTTATTTTAGTCATAAATAAAGAAATTTGTCTGGCGTATTTTCAAAGAGTAAAAATAGTATAAAAAACGAAGGATTGCTTCTTTTTTTTTTTTTAGAAATTGTATTTGAAGTATGTATATTTTTTAAATGCTGTGAAATACCGCACAGATATCTGTATAGCAAGCTAGACGAACTTTCTATGGATATTACGCAAATGTAAATAAAGCTTTAAAAGAGAAATCATGATCACTACAAATTCAAAGAAAACTCTCAACTTCCCTCAATGGGTTGTAAATCACTATTTATCAATGAAGAGCAGTGTTAGATAATCATTTATTTTTGCGCACTGAGGCGGGATTTTTAACTTTCTTTCCCCCTCTTTCCATGTTTACGCTGCTGGCTACTCAAATTACAAGCAAAGAAATTAATTAAATATATTTTTAAATATGCATTTAAAAGAGCATGGTAAAAAGATGGCTTACTTAGAATTATTTTTTTTACATTTTAATCACATCCATGTACTAAATTGATCATAAAATTATTTTCATGATTAATTTAGTGCGTGGATGTGATTTTTCAGATTTTTAGTAAAAATTTAAGAACACTTACAAAATCAGGAAAAAAAGTAATTCGAGAGAAACCTTTCTTTTTTAACAGTCTTTTAATAGCAATTATAGCAGTTGAAATAAGTATTCTAGGTATGAGAGCGGTAGTAAGGAACTCCACAAGATGCTCGGAGATTCAAAGTGGCGTGTCGACGAATATACTGAAAGAGAGCAAATATTTCTCGCAGTTACTCCTTAGAATATACTCATTATTCCCGACTCCTAATTTCAAAAGTAAACTAACCCAAGATCCGATTTCAAAAGCTCCAGATCGTCGCAGTTCAGTTGTTGATGGCATTTGTTCGGATTCTTTTATCCCGAGTTATTTTGAGAGATCTCAGAGTACACTGTTTGCATTAGCAACAAAACAAAAAAAAAAAAAAATGTTGTTACGACAATGTAAAAAAGAATCGAAGCGTTAGATAGAGTTGATAAGGGTGAGACATTAAAAAAATTGTTGCTGAGTTTGGAGTAGAGGGGCATCAACAGTGTCTGATCAGGAAATAAATATAGGTAAAGATTTTTTGAAAAAAAAATCAAGCTTTTTTGTAAAGACAGGTTAAAGGGTGTAAAAATAGTTTTTCTAGTGTTAAAAAACATATAATTTATAAGATTTTGAGGCGTTTAGCAAAGATACCTATTTAATTACTGATAAATTAAGTACCATTGCTACTTACTTATATATGAGGTGAAAAGAAGTATTAACGCCCGAAATTTTTATTAATTATATATTATTTTACATTTTTTTTTAAAAAAATATTTTTATATCTTTTAGTCCATCTTTACACAAAATATTGATTTAATTTTTTTATTTGTATTTATTTAATTCTTAATGTCAGGAAATTTAGAACTTTAAACAAAATTACATAAGCTTTACGTGCGTGCAAAATGTCAATTGAATTGTACGCTGTTAAACAGAAGGCACATCTCTTCCCGTCACTGCTTAAGCGAACCATAGTGTTACCGAAATTATACTTGCGTGCAAAATTTCATTTCAATTGGAAGTGGGTTAAAATTCCGAGTGAACATCTTGAACTGGGAAGACATACATGCATACAAACATAGAAAGTTAAACAAAAGCTTGTAAAAAATTGAAAAGAATCAGGGGGTTATATTCTGTCGACGATTTGGAATACAAGAAACAAATCTAACACGGCAGAAACTTACGGTTTTTCTAAATAGAAGTCTTTGTATTATGTAAATACGATTCATACTCGATCTGTACGATATAAAGATTAGTTTCTGTAAGTTATTTTATTTGTACGTTTGGCATTTTAACCAAGACTCTCCACTCTAAAATCCATATAAGTGGTTTCGGCGCATGCGTGAAATAGGCTCACCATCTCAAACTAGAAATTGTTGGCGACATCAACGGAAAGTGTTCCATATAACACATAACTCGATAGGGGTTGAATATCAAAAATCAGTTTTCTTTAAATATCATTCAAAATGTACCTTGATATCAAAATTACTTTCTTTTCTGGTTAAGGGTTGTGCAGCGCCCCTCTCCCGTAAATCGAAACTGACAACGATAGAGGGAAAAGAGCTTAATGACTGACTTAATTATGTTCTTCCAAAATCAATGTCTAAAGCGTATGTCTGCCGACCCGAAGATACCCAGTTCAAATTTCCCTAAATCTAGACAAACACGCTCCATCAAACTATAAGAACAGAATGTTTGCTCTGAAGTTTGTCAAGTTAAAAATTCATTTAGCATCATAACATGGGGGACGGGAGATAGTATAAACAGGAAAGTATAGATCGGCTAAAACAAAAAGCTATGCAGAGACATGAAAGTGAGTATGGATAAAAAGGTTCCGATACGAAACTATGTCTTTTGTAAATACACACATATAAAGAGAGAGATGAAAATGTTTTGAAACAAGATATCGTTTGGCTCCTACGATAAAACGCCAATGATTGCCGCATGCTATCGTCCAACGGCCTTCTGGGTATTGGTGCAATGACTGCTTATATTCTGCCCAAGGAAAGAAATTCTGTCCTTCAATCATTTCTGATTTGTAAAGGGATTGGTAATCCAATGGACATGATATTTTTAAATGAAAAGGATCTATGTAGCGCGTTTGTTGAAAAGAAAATTGATTGAATGGATTTGATCGTATTATTGACGCCGCACTGAGAAGGAGCATGAAGGCTATTGTCGACAGTCAATTCGCGATACAAGTGATCTCGAGCAGATTTAACATACATTAGACCCGCTACACAGCAGATCTTTTAGCGACATCAGAAGCGACACTGCGTCTTGGAATTAAAAAAAAAAGACTGCCGAATATATTCAAATCGACAAAAGGTTAGAAGACGCAAAGAACCATCCACATGTTGTTCAGCTAGTCTGGGAAACCTTCACTACAGTTATGGGACTGTTTTGAAAGAAGTCACTATCATGTTTCATGCAGGTTCACACGCATTTATTATTATTAATAATACTCACGTACTGTAATAATTTCACCACACACCCATGCTCTGTCGGTATAATAACTATTCTCGAGAGTTAAAATATGCCTTTTTAGTGTTAGGGAATACATGATGTTTCTGATGGGACATTCCTATCTGAAATATATTTTCCCAATTTGTATCCTATACTTGAACAATTGTCGTAGATGGTGTAACGGGGCACGTAAGTATCATGTGACATTACTCCGATTCAGCAAATTAAATATTTATTCTTCATTTTAAGCCTAAGTTTTGAATCTGGTTCATATAATTGGCAATGTCAAAAATCCTTCATAAGTTTAACTTTAGAACCTAGTAATTGGGAATATAAATAAAGAAAAAAAAAAGTAATTTTTTTTTGTGTGTGAATGAATTTTGATTATAAAAATATGTTGTCATTAACGAGAAAAAATTGTACAAGAATTGCAGAACCGTATTGAATTATCCTCATTTTGGATTGATTAATCGTTTTTCTTAGAAGTACAATTTGAAATGCGGGCAATTACTTCAGAAGATACGAAATTGAACTTTTTGCTTTTTACAGTTAGAAACAAAATTCGTCGAAAACATATGGACTATCGATTGATGGTTGGTTTTGTGGAATATAGAGTAACAATGGCTATTATTCCCCATAGGATGCATTATATGAAGTGATAGCGCTAATAAATATTCTGATTCTACAAGTCCTTATAAGGAAAGTGAAAATGAGCGAATTAAATGTTCAATAACTAGAACTTTTCTCGGAGAATATGAAACATATCTAACTTTTACAAAAATTTGCGATGCATTGGTAATAATAAATTATCGGACAATTAAATTCAAACGATTTGACTTGAGATATTGCTCGATTGTATCAGAAACATTGTGCTAGCTTTCAAAGAAAATATTTCAGAATTGACGATTATGTTTGACTGAAATAGCTCTAAAAGCACACCACGCACTATCATTTTGAAACATATTACCACGCATAATCATCATTCGAAATAACCCTTCCCCACTCCAGTATTACGTCAAAGGCGCCGCCGTTCGATCCGTTTAATGCACGGAAAATCCTCTACCCCCACCTCTTTCATCAACCTTCCCCAGAGTATTTAGCTTTCTAACGGATGCTTTTAAGGACGTTCATTCCTTTCGCAGAGTGATATAAACGACTCACTCCTCCCCTCGGTGGATCAGGAGGAATGGCCACTTGACCGCTCGGTGCTACGGTTAGTGGACCGAAAGAAACAAATGGATCTCCATCCTTTGTCCGCTTCTTCTTGGGAAAGGGAATTCATTTAGGAGTAAGGGGGAGGGAAGAGAATTTAGTTGAGAAAAAAAAATACACAATTGGGAACGTTTCATTCAGTAAAACAGTATTAGTAATTACAAGAAGTATATTTTGCTGTGAAATTTCAATCATTTCAGAAAGCTCGAGAGTCATTGGGGCTCATAAAAGGCTTTAAATGGAGTAAAGCAAAGGAAATATTTTAGTACTATTTCTGTAGAGAAATTTATATATCATATGCCACACAGTTACTAAGAGTAACACCCATAGTTATATTTCAAAAGTTAGTAGAGAATGTAAAATGTTATTAAAACAGATAATTGACACACACTTGACTCATTTGTATTAGTAGAGGATTTTGGATGACATGAAATAATATGGGCAGTGCAGGGTGTTACTTTTGTGGGGAAAGAAACAAAAGGGAAGCAGTGAAACGATATTTATTTCATTTAACACGGAACAGATATTTTATTTAGCACACAACCGCCACAAATGCTCAATATGTCTAACACAGATATGAATGCAATCACGGTCCGAATATGGCAACATGGGACACAATATCAACTTGAATGGCTGCTACATCTTACATTCAATGTTGGTTTCCTCAACAGATTTGTGCTTTGCATGTCTGTTGTGCGTCCTACGACGCCAGATGATACATTTGACATGAGTACGCAGCCTGCCCAATAACTACGTAAAATAATTCAACAGGGCATCGTGTTTTCACTGAGTTGAATCAACCGTCAGTACTCATCCTACCTTCGAGACTGTGTCCACGAGTGTTTCTCCATATGATTACCAAACAAAGACTGAACCTCAAATTTTTGGAAAGAGTTGGGAACAGTTCTAAGTAAATTAACGAGATATTGACAGGCTATTTATGGAGAAAATACACTGAAAAATAGCTCTTTCGAAATAAATTAAGTGTTTCAGTATAGGCCAGGAAGATTGCAGATGGCTGGATTGATTTTCGCTGCTGAGTGGAACATTAAACATGTACAGATTTTTGTCTCTTCCAATCGGCAAGTAACAATTCGAAACACCCATGATGAACTAAATTTAACGAAATTGTCTGTGCACCCGATTCTACGTGGGTACCTCCAACGCTTCCTGGATCGCATAGAGTGCGACCAATTGTGTATCATGGCGAAGGATAGCTTTTGCCTCATACCCGTTCACAGTATGCAGTGATTGATCACAAGTACCTAGTCTGGATCACTGAACTTGATCCTCCTCCCTAATCACCTTATTTATCACCTTATTGGCTTTGTTAATTTTGGTTTAATATGTGCTAACGTTTTCTTAAATTTATTCAGATTATAAAAGGCCTTCACCTTTGGTGAATGAGAACACGGATAACATCAATAAATGCAATCAAATTTAAAGTATTACTTCCTGACTGATTAATTGACTGATAATTTATTAACGCTGCATTTAGAAGCAATATGAACGCCATTGACGACGGACCTAGTAGTTTTGAGCCTCATTCAAATGACGAGAATGACACCTGAGCTTGAACTTCCTTCTCCAAACTTCCACATCACGCCAATGGGAGGAGACTTGGAACCTCGACCAGATTTAACGTGCATGAGCATTACTATACAAAATATTATTCCCAATGTTAATCAAATTTATTTAATTTATTTATATCATAAAAATGATTGGTATTCTCTTAAAATCACGATTATTAGAAAATATTTGAAGAAGTGTGGAAAGTATGCATCTAAAATGCTCTGCAGGGCGTTTAAATACATTGAATTACCTCATTCCTGACAGAGGAACGTTTCATTATCCCGTTTGTTTGAAGCTTCGGAGGAATAATCTGGAAATGTCGCTTTGCTTCAAGGAGCTGATTGTTGCAGCAAATGCACTTTTACAGATATCTTTTGCTTCATCAGAAGAATCGCTTGATGCAAAAGTGCTGAGATAAAATCCTTTTCACCCACGAAAATAACTAATAGTCTTCAAATTTAGGAACGTTTGACAAAAACAAAATTTTTATTTTTAAGTAGTCAAGAGTCACATTATAGTATGGAATAAACAATGCAAAAGAGCTTGGATCATATTTAATACAAAGAAGAAAAAAAACTGGGCTGGTTTAAACAGAAAGGAGTCATATGATGGAATAGGCAGCTCTATATATGAGATAATGAAGTAATAATATAATATTGTTGGAAATTTCTTCTTGAAAAATTGTTCTACTTTTGGAATTCGTTGACAGAATTTGGATGACCTAAATGCTGCATTAGGCTTAAGGTGGAAAAACTTTTAAAAGAGGATGCATCCAAAATGCTTATATATATATATATATATATATATATATATACACATATATAACACAGTGGTGGCCAATATTATGAACACTTTTGGAAATTTTTATGCTTTTTAAACTTTGTATGCGTATAGAAAACGTTATATTCGCAATTCAAAGTGGTATACATAATTTGAAAGAGAATTTTATACTGAGTTCAATACAAAATACAACATTCAAATATTTTTAATAAAAAAATTTTAATATGTACTTTATTCTAAGAAACAAACGTAGTTTGAAGTGATTTGTAATATCTAACTTACGAAGCCAATCTCTGTTCTTGTTCTGGGAGCCAATCAAACTTCCACAATGGCTTGGGAACTAATCAAATGACTTGTTCAAACTGTAAACATGATGCCAGCAAAAGCTGACATCATGTTTACGGTTGAAACAAGTAATTATTGGGCTTTGTTATGTAGAAGGAAGACTGTTTCTTATGATAAATAGGAATTGTTGTAAAATTTTTAATATTTAGTCAAGAAGCAATGTCATCAAATAAAAAATTAGACAGGACACCTAGAAAAAAATACATGAGATTATTTTGTTTCGAAAAAGTGGTCTTTCCAAATCTCCAAGATGGATGAATGTCATCGAAAACCATCAGAAGTTATTTGAATGATGCTGGTGTTTCTGCAGGTTCAAGAACATTTAGGAGAAGAATAACAGATGTTGGACTAAAAGGTAGAATTCCGAAAAAGGCCTTATCTTAATTTGAAGCAATACAGAAAAAGACTGCAGTGGTAAAAAGAACACATTAATTGGACAGATGATCCGTGGTCACACGTTTTATAGAGCGATAAAACTAAAATATTGATATTCGGTAGATGAAGATGGGCTAAAATATGTAAGACGCATAATAGGAGAAGAGATACATGCTTACTGCAGTCAGGCAATTATGAAGAACCCATTTAGATATTGGTCATGAATGTCAGCAGATGGTAAAGGTCGCCTTCATGTTATCAATGGGTCACTGAATGCCAGAAATACATTGAGTCTATTCTTTAAACAAAACTTCTACCTTCCATCAGGGATCTCTTTACCAACAATACTTCATTTGTTTTTCAGTAGCATTATGCTACCTGCCACACAGCAAAATAATCGAAAGAGTGGTTTTGTACAAAGAGCAGTGAATTATTGTCCTGGCAAAGAAACAGTCCTGATCTAAATTATATTGAAAACTTGTGGCACCGTTTGAAAACTCTTGTCTGAATGAGGCACCTATCAAATAAAAGGGAATTAATTGAAGCTATAATTGTTTCCTGACATCATGAAATAACGAAGGAAGAGCTTAAAACTATCGTCAGTTCAATGAAACATCCATGTGATTCTGTAATAAAAAAATAAAGGATACCCAACAATGATAACTCACTGCAATCATCAGTATCTAATGTATATCAATAATTATTGCAGATTAACTTTTTTGTATTGCAAATATTTGAATTTTTTTAATTGAATTCAGTAGTAAATTCTCTTTAAAATGATATATACTACTTTGCATTTTGTTAAACGTAACATTTTCTATAAGCATACAAAGTTAAGGAAGCATAAAAATTTCCAAAAGAGTCCAAAATTTTGTCCACCACTGTACACACACACACACACACACACATATATACTAGTGTGTTTTAATTAGAAAATTTGGAAAAGAATAGCGCGCACAACACTCTTTCCAATTATATCCAAAAGCATTCAAACTCCTTTCACTTTAGCGACCCCCGAGAGCTCCGAAAATACCTTGTCAGAGCATGTACGAGAGAGTGCGAGCCATCCTTTTTTGATCCATTATCTGGACAAACCACACTACACAGGAAATACAAAGCAAACGATGAAAAAAATTCTCCTTCTTCCCCCTCCTCGACATCACGTAAATATTCTTTGTCACGACACGACCACTTTCCTTATTAATTCTCTCGTCATGCATCAATAAACAAAAAAGGAAATGGTTCTCTCCTGTGACCACCCTTCTTTCTTTAGTCCGGGTCAGCAATTACATCGCTGGACAAACGATTATGTTACGGCTATCTGCTGCAGTTGCCTTTTTACTCGAAGTACATATTCCTGGGGTGGATGATGGGTTTCTTGAAGAGTGCGTGATGGGAACTAGAAATCGTTTAATGTTGGCTAGGTGACGTCTGATGGAGTTGGGGAGGGGGGAGGGCTTAGATCATTTGGTTATGTAAAGGTGGGGAATGGTTACAATGTGACACGCATACCTTTGATTTATTTGCTTTCCTTTTCTCATTTTTGGGCTTTTCGTGTGTGTCTCGTTTCCTGCAAGGGTAAATAAATTGATGATATTGCGCTTTTTGCCTCGTTTGATTATCCTATTAGAAACAAGATATTTAGTGTCATTAAAATAATTAGTCTAGGCGTGCAAAATAATAGTTGGTGTGCTGCAATCACGTGAGCGTTTTTTTAAAGAATTGTACTGAAATGAAAAAATCTAGCGAAACCTAGGATTAAGATTGCGTCGTTCAATGAGTGTTGTACTAGAGCTGTATATTGTTAGAGAGGTCAGATATTCAGGACAGCACTTGACGAGAAAATGTTAGAGTGAAGGGGTGGCTCACTTTAAAATGTGCGCATCTCCTAATGAGGTAGACGTTTCTATAAGGATGGTTATGAATCCAAGTTGTAAGTCGAGCTGAGTTATCGATTTCTGATTCCACTAAAGATCCGACGTATAAGAGGTAGATGCACGTCAAATCTATTGAAACTCCGATTGTTCTCATGCGGTGTAGTTGGGAAATTAGATGAGTAATATATCACTCCCACCTCAGATTTCGTCCTTGCCACTGAATCCTGATTATAAAGGAAGAAGTCGATTGATTAGTTGATAGTCTTATTAACGTCTCCCATAAAAGCCACACCATAACTATTGGCAACAGCCTTGTATTTTCGAACTATGGTCAGGTGACCAGGACAGTACCCGAGCTGGTACCTCAATTTCCTAATTTCCACATCATTCCAACGAGATACTTAGACTCGAGTTCACGACTCAACTGAAACTCTTAAGAGAAAAATTCAGAGGCGTTTTCTTCGGATAATGTACTTCAATGCAAACATTATTATTGAAATGGAATTTTTTAAATATGCATGGATGAAAATTTCAATACAGTAACCTTCGATGCTTCATACTTTGTGCCAATGGTTCTCAATCTTTCTGAAATCGAGCAACCCTAAGCTCTGGCAATTTTTTCATCGGAACACTTAGAATATAACATAAGCTTTGAAACAGAGGTGGACGACTTTTTTTAAAATTCAGCGATGCAATGAAAAAAAAATGAAATTACAACCAAAAATAACTTCATTAATGAAGATAAATAAATATAGGTAAAAAAACATTTTAAAATCAAGTTTTACTTGAAGAGGGACTAAAAGGTATTAAAGTAACATTTTAAATATAAAATGATACATAATTAATTAAAGCATCTAAGGTGTTTAACTAAGATACCTCAGAAATTGAAGATAAATTAAGTATCTCATAGCTGATTACCTATATATAAGATCAAAAGAAGAGTTAATGCTGCAATAATTCATAAATTTAATAATTCAATGATATTTTTGTTTTAAAAAAATTATTTTCTTAATATTATTTTCCATTAGAAATTATTTCTATATCTCTTTGTCCATCTGTAAATAAAAGTTTCATTTAAAAACATTTTTTTACTTACAATTATTTAATTCTTCTTAGTATGGAAATTGAGACTTAAAAGCGGTTGTGGGAGTCTTACGTTTGTAAAAAATTTTAACTGAACTGTACGTCACTAAGCACAATGCAATATTTCAGCTCAATCGGATGAAAAAAATTTAGTTAAAGTTCGAATACGAGAATATATTGAATCTTTAAATTTCTTTTATTTATTCTTTTATTTATATGCTTTTAGTTTTTGATTATAAGAAAATTTTCGATTTTTGTGTGATTTTCTTTTCAATTTGACATTTTTTTTCAGAATTTTTCAAGTCACATTTTTCATGTTATAACAATTTTTAATAACATATTTGTTGATGGGTATAGTTTGGCCTGTATCTCTATAATAACCCAGCATAACAGTCTAAAGGCTGTTTCAACATTCAATAAGTTATTCTCCAATTTTGTCTTTTTTCAAAAAATGTTTTTTTTTTTTAACTTTCCAAAAGTATTTTTTTTCAAATATCATAACTTTTAATTTCTTGAAATTTTTCTTATTTTATATAAAAAGGGAATCGTCGGTGCAAGATGCTCCGAAATGTGACGTTTATAAAGTAATAAAATACTAATTAATTGGCGCAAGCATATTTACTTAAAGAGAACTTAAAATCACAATGCTTAAATTTTTTTTTTCAAATTTAATGTCACACGTTTGCTGGATAAACTTTGCGAATTTCTGCATTATTGGGACACATGAAGAATAAAAAGAAGCCACTCTATTCCCCTTTTTAAAATTTCCTATGCAGTTCCATTTTATTAAATATTACCCATCGCTGAAAATCCTTCCTCGCAAAGCGATATCGTGAAAAATGATAAAAATGGGCTTAGTACATTAGGTATTCACCTTTAACGCAAATTTCAGGAGTGTTCGCGTTTTCTGACTATCATTCGGATTTTCTGATTACAGTACCGCACAAAAGTTACTTTATATTGAACTAGTTTTTCTTTGTAAATAATTTTAATTGTGTATTTAATTTTCTTGTGGTGCACTTGAAATGATTTCACGGAGACCACAATTTTACACCAATAATTACACATAGCCATGTAATTATTTTTGTATAGAGGCCCTTTCAACTAAACATTTGGGTAACTCTAATACAGAGAACGTGTGAAAGAATCGTGACTCCTTCAAGTTAGTATATAAGAAGTGTATTGAGTAGGAAATTACCAGATAGAGAGATATATTAAAGTGATAAGAAGAAACAGAGGAACTAGTGAGATTGTTAAGCATATCATATTAAAACGTGGAAAGGTAGAAGTGATCTTTTGACTAGGATTCTGTTTATACGAGGGTGCTTCAAAAAGTACTTGCATTTGAAAATAGATAGTCTCATTTAGATAAATTGTTGTTAACAGTGAGTACTGCCATCGATTAAATGCAGCCGATGCAAATTTGACACAGATTCATATGTGAATTTTGATTCTGTAGTTATTTGCTGCCAAATCAAAATTTAATTGCTGCCGCGTCGAGTTGTCAACATCATTATGCATACAATTGTCTCCAACGGGGAGACCTGGATTCATCTTTATTCACTAGAAATCAAGCTAAAATTAAAACGTTGGGGTACTTCTTATGAATCTGATCCAAAGTAGACGAAGATGGTCTCATCGGCCAGAAAAGTTATGACGAAGAATTTTTAAAATTCTAAAGGCGTCATTATATCACGTACACGAGTAACTGAGACTTAGAGAGCTATCCAGCGAGTCATATCGTTTACTAAAAACAAACTATGTTGATGCTACTAGTGCCATCTCTTGAAATTATTTAGAACTTTTTGAACAACCCTCGTAGAAGTATTTCGGAATCAGATTCAGTTTTGCTGTTATAAGGTTTAGAATTCTCTAATGTAATATTTGGTTAATGATGCAATTTATTGAGCGCTCCGTATGAGTAATAAAATTAAACTTTGATAATGCCTATTCCCAATTTTGATTAAACTTTTTGTTTTATTTGTATTTCTGTTGGTAGTAAAAGATGGAGTGCATTCCATGCCAAAGACATTATACACTATAGCAAGTAAAAATATGCATCCTGTCTGACAAAAAAAGAAAATTCGTTTACTTGTTTTTCAAGGTAGGGGGAGGGAAACCCTGAAAAATAAAATAAAAAAGTATGTTTTACATTTCCTTCCATGTATTCTAAACTTCTTTGCAACTATCTGCAAACACATTTTTATCGTTTCGCCGCAAATATAACAGTGAACAAGAAAAATGCGAACAAGAAATAATCTTTTCAAATGAAACCGGACGCCAAATTTCAGAGTTTCTAACTCCCCCTCCCTCTCTCCACAAACTTTATGGATATTTTTTTTTTATTAATATTAAATGTATCTTATCAAAGTTCAAGTCCGAGTTCTTTGAGAAGTTTATGCAGCTCCCACGACTTTTCTCCGGCGATAAGAATTTTTTTTTGTCTGTTTGCGTGGGTGAAGTGGCCACAGCTGTGGTCGTACTAAAAAGGAGAGGGATTGCAAATTTTAGAACATATTTCCATCACAATGGGAAGATGGACAAAGTGGAGTATCTCGAAATTTTATGATGAGGGCAAAGAGACGTTTTCTATTGGGAGTTGGAGAAATGGTGCAAGTCTAAATACTCGAACTCGAATCACCTGAAACCTATACCTTAAAAGAGAATTTTTTTAAAATCCTATGAAGCAAGAGTAGCGCAAGAAATACATGTTTTTCAAAGACAAACGGAGTTGTTAAGGTAATTCGATATTACCACTGTGTGCTGCCATTTGCTTAATGATGCAAAACGAATTCCACATTCATTTCTTGTTTAGTTTTGATTTGACAATAATTTGGATTCGGCACCCAAATCAAAATGTTACTGTTGCCGCGTCCAGTTGTCACCGTCAATGAGACCTGGTTTCATCTTTTTACACCAGAAACAAAGCAACACTCAAAACAATGAACTGCTTCCGGCGAATCTGCTCAAAGAAGGTGGCCGGAAAAGTGAAGATTTCATTGGGGGGAGACGAAGGGCTTTATTTTTACGGAGATAAAGGAAAAATAATCCAAGGACAGTGAGTTACTCATTCTTAATACGGGCTCTTTTTCAGACGCTTTCGTAGAAAGGGATAAAAGATATAATAAATAAAGCAATATGTTTACAAAGTAATCACACATAATATCAGTATACAATGCATAATAAACAATGTGAATTGATATACCCCCGTCCTGTAAATTCTACACTGCAGTATTTATATAAAGTCTTTTTTATATTTGAATTCAATTGCTTTCGCATGAATTACACCACTTGCTCCGGAATGCGAGAGTGGACATTCTACGATGACATCGACTTCGCGGACGACTTTTGAAAGGCTTTGAATGCACTTCTTATCAGCTAGACATCCATTGCTCATAAAAATGCATCCTTTCCCTCTATCTGCATACGGACTTTGGTCAAAGTGTCGTTTAGCTGCAGACGACTATTTTGTACACCTTAGGCATGCCCCCTAAACTTTAGGAGGAAAGTTGGCATATTTTTATCGTCTTCACTTGAGAGTTGTGAGATAAGGGGGATGGTCAATGTTTGATAACGAGTTTTTGATGGGGCCCCCTGCATTCATGAGGGGAGGGGGTTGGGGCATCGGTGCGTTAAAGAATGAAATGGAAAAAAAAAAAGAATCGTCTGTGAAGTGATAAGAGTTGCTGTTATTCATTGTATTTGTCTTCTCTTTATAATTTGTTCATAATTAAGTGTATTGTTCTTGATTGGTTCATTGCTTATTAACGTGAGCGTTATAAGCATTTTGATGTACTTAAGTGTAAGCGTATGAATTATTTTCGGAAATAAATTTTTCATATTTTTTCATACATAAATTATGACTCTGCAACACGGGTCTCTTAGATAGTCACGAATAATGTGTGGTATGGATTGGTGTGTTCGAATCCTGATTTTACCAGAAACTTACAAGAGGAGTAGTAGGGCTATTTCACTTCAAATCGATCTGGGGTACAAGTCGATGTTTTTTAAGGTATTAGGTTGGTTGATTCAATTTACTGATTTCTTGGTGACTGAACTTTTATTGAATTAATGTGGATGGAACATTAGGTAGAGAAGCTGAGGGATGACAGTCCTGTGGAAGTTAGAAGAATCAGGTATCGTCTTCGCTATCTGACCCCGATTCGAAATAGCTTTAACTACCGTTAACAGCCTTTTGCGTTAAACAGGGTTGGCAAAAAGTTCCATTTAAAATGCGAATAACATTTGTTGAAATAGTTTTTTTTTATTTTCTTTTGATATCAGAATCTGAAAACTAAGGCTTGTATTTTTAATTATGGAAAAATAAGCAACCTATCAACGTGTGAAAAATGAGTTACTATGCAAATAAAAGCTTCTTGGTTTTCAAACAGAAGGCCTCGTGTCACGAAACATAGAGCCAAGACCTAGGTATAGTATAGTATCCTAGAAACCTATAGAAACTCCGTGCCACGTTGGGTGCAATTGCACTGCGAAAAGCGGGTTTTCAAAATCGAGTACAACGCACTCACTCTTGAATACTTCACATACTCAAAATGGCTCCGTTGCCAACGTATTCAAATTTAAGACTCGCACAAACTCATTTTTAGTAACATGTACGTACTCAAAATGGAAACTTCACATACTCATTTTTGAAAATATTTGTGTATCAAATATGAGTGTGGAATAGAAAAATGAGAGTCATGTATTTATTTATGAGTGTCATGTATTTATTTATCCAGTGAGTGTGTTTTGAATTTATTTTCCGATACTGTTTTTGTATCGAAAATAAATTTTAAACAAAAAATATTTATCAACTTAAATTTTAAGGGAATTAAATAAGCGCTCCTTTGAATGCAAGTATCATTTTCTTCATTTTATATATTATTTAACATACACTTTATGAAGTTTTTGTTACAAAACTTCCGATTCAAAATTCTTTCATTTACTGTGTGTAACAAAACTGTTACTTTTAGAAACAAAAATGTAACTGTTATGCGATCATAAACTGTAATTTGAACTTATACGTCAAATTTAAATCAATTCGAGTGGTTTTTTAATATATATATTTAATTAAAGAAAATAGATTCGATTTTAGAGTTAAATTCTTTTCAAAACAATGTGTATGGAATCTGAGCTATCAGTTTCCGAAGAAATCCAGTTAATTAATAGTTATATTTATGTTTTTAGAACCAATATATAGTTTGTTTCCTATACATGAAGAAAATGGAGTTTTATTTAAAGTTCAGTCATTTAATAATAAGTTATTAGAAATATATTGGAAACATTATGAAGAATATTAGATTTTCCATTATAAACACTTAAGTTTACAGCATTTTTTTTTAATCTAATATACATAAATTTCCTTTTGAATTAGCATCATAAAAAATATAATACCTAAAATTAATGATTCGCTGTGCACAGAAAAAATGAAATCGTATTATATTTTTGAAAAATTTATTCTGAATATCATACACATAGATATCAAGCATTTAAAAAAAACATTCACAATTTTGAATCAAGAGTAATAAAAAAAATTAAAATTTTAACTCCTGCAGATGAAGGCATGTCGCTTTAAAAATAACTTATAAACATTGCTATCTAATCCGTTCTATAGTCCAACTCCATTCGAAAAAATAGGTTACGTTTTAATGTACCATTTATAATTATTAGGAAGTTCTAATATGTAAAGGTAAAAAGATTTTTTAATTCTTTCAAATCAACAACATTTTGTCAGGTTACTAACTACGAGTGAAAATGCTTTTCAAACAATGCAGTTACAAATAAATATGCTATTTATGCATCGTTATTATGTAGACAATTCTTTAATTTTTCGAAAGAGAGGCAAGTTATCTACACAACTAATCAATACAGCTATATTTTTCGAATATACTTAACCATTATAGTATAAACTATTACATGTAAGAAATTTTGCTTGGTCTGTGAAACCATCCATTCTAC
The DNA here is from genome assembly GCA_019974015.1 of Nephila pilipes. Classification (NCBI taxonomy): domain Eukaryota; kingdom Metazoa; phylum Arthropoda; class Arachnida; order Araneae; family Nephilidae; genus Nephila; species Nephila pilipes. The sequence goes on from BMAW01013113.1 coordinate 1,027,967, forward strand.
ATAGCAGTTCTTGCTGCTTTGAATTATGAACACTTAGATCCCAAAACATTTGTTATAAAAGGAATTTTAATTTTTTTTTTCTTTTTTACGAAACACGTGTGTTATTTTTAATTAGTGTTAGTCGATTAAAATTTACTTGGACAGAGCTTGTCTCCTTATGATTATAAGAAAATATCAATTTAACAAGATTTTTTTAGAAATATCACAAGTGTTTTCAATTAAAGCAAAGCAGTATGTTACTATGACAGCATAGCTTTTTTACATTACGTATTATACAATAACATAAATCTAATTTAAACAATATGGATCAGTTCATAATTAAAACAAAATATACATTATGCATTAGTTTGTAAATACATTTAATTTTTATAAATAATGTCGCATATTGTAGAGTAATTTTGGAATACAGAATAATAAAAAATATTGAAACTCATTAACATGTCTCATTTTGCCAATTGATTTTGTTCATTTTGTAATTTCTGATCTAAAAAAAGTATTATAATTTTATACGAAATTACTCTCTTAGAAAGGTTAATTGCGTACAAAAGTATTTTGTAAACTTGCCTATTTCAAGACATGCAAGCCATTTTATTAGTTAGCCACTTTTAAAAGCGGAATTTTAAATTATGTGTTTTTAGCACTTAGACTTGTGTCATGATATACATAAACTTTTTCAATTTTGTTTTGACCTATATTATGTTGTACTGCAACAGCCACTGCCATAATGTTTTGGTGTTGCTTAAAGTTGAATTCATTTTTGACCTGAATGAATCAAATAGTAGGACGTATTAGGTATCTAAGTAAATATGTAAAACTTGCAACACAATATTTTTTAAATAATGTGCCAAAATAAGGTGAATATTTATTACATTCACCATATAATTAAATTTGTCATAAATCATTCATAGCGAAAAATTACTAATTTTACCAAGATATATGTCTACCAAAACAAACCTATGTGGTGTGCGTTAACATCGCAATTTTCTATGAGCAAGTTGTTTACATCTTGTACATAAGTTTTATTTCAATTCATATATATAATATCATAATTCTCACATTATTCAATTATTTACATTCGGTAGGAAATAATCTGAGTATATTTTTATACATGTATAGACTTATTCTCATTTAATTGTGTAGTTAAAATGTTGCTCAGTAAGCCTATTTAAACTTGCTTCTGGCGTTTGTTTGTACACTTCCTATATAAGCTTTAAATTATTTTCTGCCTTAAACAGATTTATTTTTGAGCTGTTAACGTCTATCTCAGCCTTTTGTTTTCGTTAAGCTTATTTTGTATTTCAAATTCTTTCATGTTTTAATATTGTTATACATCATTAAATCATCGGTTGATTCTAACATGTTAAAAATAAAGGCCCCAATATTTATTCTAATATTGTAATTATTCTAAACCCTCTGAAAAATACATGTGAATAGTTAAAGTGTAATGAAGCTCTTCTGAATAATAGTATATTTTATACATAAACAGTTTATATTTATCAGGATACATAATTCAACTGTATCAGTTATATAACAATTCATGATTTAAACAGGTGCAATTTTGTACCTTGAATTAAAGAGTTTTTTAATGTGTTTTGCAAACAAAATTAATTTAATCAGTATATTATACTGTTATAAGTGTATTATACTGTTTCAAAAAAGGTTTCAACAGTATTTAAAAAAAACATATGTGAATATGTAAATTCTATATACAATTTCAAATTTAATAATATATATATAGCTAGCATTAAATTCTTTTTCTCAAAGTAAATTTATTAATCAAATACAAATTTTACTTACATATTTTAATGTAAATGAGGTGCAGAAAAAATTTTGACTATTGTAAACAACAACACTCATACCTAAACTTATATTAGTGATAATCTGATTTTTAAAAATATGTATAAAATGTTAATTTTTAAAATTATTTTTGCATATAAATCATACAGTCAGGGGTAAAGAACAGAATTTTGAGGAAATAGAAAATTTTACATTCTATAAATCTTGAGTACTGCTTAAGAATCTGTAACGTTGCCTTGTCGAGCAAATGTGATTCGTGTTTCTTCCAGCCAACACCAGAATCGAGATGAATTACTTTGTAATTCTTCTCGGCAAAAGCATATTTTTTAAGAACATTCACTTTAAGAAGTGCATGAATAAAGTGGTTAAATTGTGTAAATAAAAATAAACGTTTCAACAAATAAAAGGGCTAGATAATATACTCGGCCCTGTACTACATTTATTAGTGTTTTTACAATTTATAATGAATTATACATATCAATAGTATTTATGTCATGTATCGAATACAAAATAAATTATTTTATTTATTCGGTGTGCATGAAGCTTGGAGTTCATGCAAAAATTAAATTTGAATACACTGCACCAAATATTTATTCAAATTTTTGCAATATTTTTGGGCCACATGATAAAAAGAAACCAAGGTATGAAATGCCTGTGTATAAACCTTAATTATATAATAGTCAAATTTTGAATTACAACTCAAACAAGTAGTGGTTCCTAACCCCAAGTCATAGGAGTTTAAATCGGATTACTTAAAAAATATGAGACAATAGTGATGAAACACAAGACAATCACTTATAATATGATGAACATCGAGACATAACAAGAAGGATGCCTGATTAGATTGTGACAATTTGGTTCCAAAATATACATTAAATTTGAGTTTAAATCAAAACCATATTCTTTAAAATATATATATATATTCTGAAATATCTTACTCCTGTCATAAAACATCTGAAATTTACTTCAATTCATAAAAGAATTAATCAGGAATAAAAATTATTTTTGTCAATATTTTATTCTGAATGTATAATTTTTAACTTTATGATTGCCACACAGTTTTATTGGAACAAAAAACTGATGTACAACAATTTTTCGAAAAAAATAAAACCTTAACACCTTAAATACAAATATATATCTTAAAACAAGATAAAAAAATGTATAATAATTTCTCTGTCAATTAAAAAAGACAGTTTCATTATGCACTTATGATGTTAAAAAAAATGGAATTCTCTTCGAGCATCATCGCTGTATAGTCATCGATAAAAAAAAAAAAAGTGTGGCAAAGTGGCTCAAAATTTTTAAAATTTCACAGCAATGCTTTTTGAGTACTGTAATGTTATTTTATAAAATATAAGCGTTATACACAAATATTTACATTTATGAAAATAATTTTCAACACTGATCTATGCAAATTAAAATAAGAAGTTAATAAGCCTACGATTACAATGTAATATTTGGATAGTCTGTAACACACAAATAACTACTCACAGAAAATCATTTTCAAATTGATCAATAACAATTCTTAAGATATAAAAGAATATTTCTGAAGATGTGAGTGAGTGACTGTTGGGAACAAAAATGTAAACAAACACAGACGCGAAATTGAGTATTTGTACATACTCATTTTAATATATACGTATTCTACCACGTGTAGAGTGGTAGATACGAAATATAGTTTGAAATATTATAGCAAACCATATTTGTTTCTGAACCCCAATTTTTAAAATACGCAGTCAGTAAATAAAAGGAACTTTCATAGTCCTAATATCTGTAATAATTTTTTGAGAATGTTGATTTCCTTTTTTTTTCTTGGGGGGGGGGGATGTGAATACATGTAATGTTTCACATTACGCTCAAATCTGATACAAATATACTTATTTCAAAATGAGTACGTCTAGATATTCATTTTTGAGTATTTCTTTTTTCTCCGTGTGTGACTCCCGCTACAAAAGATTGAATGCCAACTACAAAAGATTGAATATATAAAAGTTTTTTCCATCTTACCCCTGACTAACCAGATATGAGTCAGTGCTAAACGTGTATGCTGGATCCGACTAAATAAAAAATATCCAAAAGATTATTTGTAAGAAAATAAGTTTGTGAACCTCATTATAACTGGAATCTCTCTCTCGTATCTTAATCTGGCCAATCAAATTCTTGTTGAGGAAAATATTGCTCAAAAATCAGGAGCACGGATTCGATACCATTCCTGAAAGCTTGAAATCAGTCATAACGTTCCCCTGATTTCACAATACCGGATTTTTTTTTCTCTGGGTTGAGCCATCTTAATTATTATTGTGGGTTGAAGCAAACACTGCTTAAAGTATTAAAATAAGAATCCGGTGTTTGTGGGAGGTGATTGGATTAGAACGAGTGTGATTCGGAAAGCTAAGAATTTATTAGTTGATATTAATTTAAAATTGACGCATTAAGCGGTATGTGCGAGAGAGAGAGTAATCTTATCTATCATTTTCATTGATAAATAAAGTATTTTCTCTTGTTCTTACGTATTTTCAATTGGGACCTCGTATTTGTCACTTAGATTGGTTTTTTTTTTCATCCGATGAAAAGCACACCGTATTTGCTCAACGTATTCATGTAAACGGCATCTTCTTCACTTTGTTGAGATTGAGATTACGAACGCTATCATCGATATCTATTTTAAGATGAATGCGTGAGCGTTATTTTTTTAACGCCACATTTAAAAGCAACACGAGAGTTATTGAAAATGGGTCTCATAATTTTGAGCAACGGTCAAGTGGAGAGGATGATGCCTGAGCCTCTCATCCCTACACTCTTCCAACATATGAACTTTGCTTTGCAACCTTACATATCAAACACGATCACATGCGCTACCCAACGGTTCTTAATCGAAACAGAACTCGAATCCACTTTTCTATAAGAAGAGAGAGCTCATTGAGAGTGTCTATTTCACTCGTAATGCCACGGTATTATATCCTTCAATTCATACTAAGCCAATAATTAATAAATCGCTAATAAATAGCCAAAAACTTAGAGAAAGTCAGATAATGGAGGAAAGCAAATTATTTTATTCGAAACTAGGAATTTTCGAGATCTAAATTATTATATCTGTTGAAAAAGACAGTACATGTCTAAATCTAAGGATTAATATTGTAAATATTACTTAGCTATTGCTGATTAATCAGGTTCGAGTCGATAGTAGCACTTGAAATGAGTGTCCGACACTGATCGTCTGCAGATCATCCCTAGCTTCAATCCTGTACCTCCATACTCTTGTCAGCGTTGGCACAATTCTTCGTTGGTAACTTCCGATCACTTTCTCTAACTCCTACACCAGTATTAAACGCTTCGCTGTTTATAAAAGCATCTCCTCTCACTGCACTTTAAAAATTCTCTTCTAATTTATAAAATCGCGTTTTTTTTTTTGTTGGAGAAATTCTCGATTTAAAAATCGTATGAAAGTCCTCAAGGGTTAGTTGAAGGAAAATACGGGATAGAATCCCATTATAGACTATTCTAAAGTGCATCTAGTATCTTAAAATAATTTATATAATTTGCACAGTAAATTTTGAGTACAACAAGCACTAATCTTTTATTTGTAGTAAAAATGATCTATAATACTAAAATTAATTCAAACAACAATTTCTTGTAAATAGTGATGAGAGAGGTATATTCATACCAGGCAGTCTGCCCACTGTTACTTCCCTATAATGCGAAGATAGAAACAAATGCTGTCAGCTTAAATAAGTATTTAACATTGAGTTTAAACTGGTATTATTATTCAGGATTATTTGTTTTGAAAAACGCATTATTTGTGTAAGCATAAATAATCCAATTTAAGTTCTATTTCTTAAGCTATTGTACGAAGAAAAATAAAGCATCGATAAAGAGTGTAGTAATTTACTCATCTTGGTATTTATTTAATAATCAAATCACCCAAACAAAACCACGCATAGCAATCCTGCCCATCAGTTAACGCAATTACAACTTTTCCCTCCCCTCTTTAAACACACGACAGTGTCAAAATATTAAGGAATATCTTTTAAAAATAGGGAGGAGAAAAACTCTTTCGTAAAAAGGGTCCCTTCCAAATCCGTGCAGGGGAAAAAACACCTTCTAAATCTGTCATTTACTTCAGATATTATACTTTTTTTTTCTTTTTAATTCCTCGCTTTTCACCTTTCTTATCAGGGTCTTATCACCCCCCATAAGCCTCTGAGGGGAGGGGAGTCAAAGGCACCGCCTGGAGGAAGATAAGGGACCTGAAGCTAATCACTCGGACTAATTGGTAGCCTGGAAAGACGTTTACATAAGGCTTTCGGTTTTCTTGGTGGGGATTTTTAACTGTTCTCCCACGAGAGAGGAGGATTTTTTTTCTCTCTCTTTCTTAATGCCTGTGTTGAGTTTGTCAAGGTACTTCTTTTGTCAAGAGGGGAAAAGGGGGATTGTATAGTAGCTGCGGAATATTAATTGTTTCAAATCGGGTGAATAATTAATGAGAATGTGATGGAATTTCCTTGTCTGTTTCTTTCGGAGTTCTTGCGTAAGTTTTTTTTGGCTAAACAGATACCCAAAAACGATCCCATTACATATACTTTACATATATTTTGATAAGGTATGTATAAAAATAAAAATAGGGAAAAAATTTAAATAATAATTATCGCATCATATGTCTTCCTTTACCATAATTATGTTATTTTGTACACATAAAACTTTCAAACGCAATTAATTTATAAAAAATTTGAAAATATCTAACTGCATTTTAAATTTCGAAAAGTTTCAGAGAAGATGCCTCGAGCTCATAAAAGTCTCCAAACATATCAAATCTCTTTTCAAGTTGATAAGATTTCTGAAATTTTGCGAAATTTCATCTGTTGATAGTTGAAATAGGTTTTATGTTTGTATTAATTTTTAGTTTATTTTGAGTAAAACGCTTACTTTTCTACATACATGAACAGTATTTTCAGAAAATTTGGAACAAGTATAGAAATGCAAATTGACTCAAAGATCCAAAAAATTTTTTATAAATGTATGGAATTATTTTGAAATGCATTAACATCTTTCAGAATGAATGATTGAAGATATGAAATATTTTTGTGGATTCCTACAAATTATACTAGTAGTTAAATGGATCAAATCTAGATTTACGAGAACAGCAAAATGAAGCACAAGCTTGAAGTAAAATACTTTTAATGTTCAATTCAATCTAACTTCTTCAAAATGATCAATGTTCAATCAATATTCAAATTGACTCTTCCTTCACCCCTATCAATTTCCTCAACTTTAGCTCGAATTTTGTTTTAATTAACAGTCCGTATTCTGACTGACAGTCGGAATTTTATGTTTTAACACTAATGTCATCCAAACAGATGATAAAAATTATGTGTGAAACACAAAAGTTAAATCCACGTCCTTATAATTATTTAGTCTACCAAAAAATTCTACACGTTTATGAAATAAAATAAACAATACGTTTTTCATACATTTAGTAATATTTATTGCACAATATTATTAAACAATATCATTAAATATTAATATATTGATTAACTAAATAGAAAATACTGTAAGATGAAATAATGGAATGAAATTAATTAATATGGATAAATCTACATTGAAGATACTAAGCAATTGAAATAAATTACTATTCAAAATATGCAGTTTGTTTGTATATAATTGCTATATTGTATGAATTCTTACTTTAAATTCGTTTCGGATGCCTCTCAAGTTAATTCTTTGTCAGTGTTCCAGATTGTACATGACAAAAAAAAAAAAAAAAAATTCTCAGGAGATTACTTATAAGAAAACGATTTAAATATCATGGAATAAAGAAAGTCAGAAACCTTTTTTGTAACCAATCCGATTTTGACGACTCAATAGCTAAAATGCTCGTTGGTCTGTCAGTTCGGACAGCCACCCTTACCTTTTTCACGAGTACCGCAGTTAAGCCCAAGGCCTCCAAAGACGCAACTTTTCAACAAACTTAGGCATTTTCGAATAGTTCGGATCCTCTTTGATACAGAGGGTGTTTGACCCTTAGCCAGTGTCTCGCGCTCAATGATTTTTTGAATAGTTTGTTACATCGCGATTGGCAACGCCAGTCTAAATCGTGAAAGTAAGCAGAACTTGAGAAGAGCACGATGCTGTGCTTTCGTCGGATTCGAATCTCTCTTGACAGAAAGTTAACCTTACCTTCTGATTTGAGGCTTTGACCCATTTTATGTCTGATGTGCGTCGTACAAATGATAAATAAACTGTTAAATATCACATTTTCTGTGATAAAATGTGAAGCTCTCCCAAATTTTTGGATATGAAGATCGGTTGAATTTAACATCCAGTACGTACTTCATATCTGCCACTCATTGAGAACATCTTGTCGTGTGCTGTCCACTGACTGGCATAATACCCGTCGCCTATTGATGGCGCAGGTTGAAGTTGCATGGAAAGAGGGCCATTTCCGATGCGTTGTATTAGAGGCGAGAGACACCGTGAGCCCCATCTGTAGAATGAATTATGTCCTCCTCTATTACATTGCATACGTGCGATAAATAAAGATTCTGGTGTTTGCATTAGATCCTGCTGTAACATTCTTAAAAGGTAACAGAGTAGTTGAGAAAGTCCAGTAGAAAAAGTAACTTTCACTTTCAAAATAACTCCGAGAGAAAAAGTTACAATTTTGGGAGTCCATGATCTTCTAAAAGTTTCTTTTAAAATTTTAATTATCTATTCAAGTACTGTGGAATCCATTTTGGAATGAAATTTTATGGGGTATGAGTTTTGCTTTGGTCTTGATATTCTTTTATATATATATATATATATATATATATATATATATATATATATAATATTATAGAAACTATTATTCAAAAAAGTAAAGTAGGCAAAAAATAAATCAAAATTTTAGAGTCAAATTTTTGAAAAAAACCCCAGAAAAATGGAAAATAATATATTTAATGTTGTAACAGATTTTAGACTGCTAAGCTAGGATATTCTAGAATTATTATCCAAAGTATTCCATCAGCAAAATATATTATTAAAAATGATTACAAAATCAAAAATATAAATTGAAAAAAATCTAAGAACTAAATACTAAAAATTAAATTAAAAAAAACAGAATTTCCAAAATAAATCTTTAAGAACGAAAAAGTAAAAATAACAAAAATGAAAAATTATATATATAAAAAAAAAACCCAAAAGATAAAACAGAGATCAAAAATGTTTCCAACACACCACGTATATTAGAACTAGATACATGGCATACAAAGAAATTAGCATAATTTAAAAATTTAAATATAAGAACCAATTTAAATTTAGAAAAAAGATTTACTCACTTATAAGAAAACCATGAATGCTGCATTTCAAATTATAGAAATTTTCAGGCTTCAAGACTGAAAAAAGTATAAGAAATGAATCAAAATAGCCTTGTAGCTCGCAACACCATAAAAAATTTCACGTGATTCACAACAATTACACACACACACACACATATATATAAAATATATATACATGCATACACATATAGCTACTAACCGACGCTAGTGCTTCCTTGCACAGTTACTCTTACAGGGAAAACAGATTTCAAAAACATAATTACTCTTACAGGGACAAGATTTTCTCGGACAACCAAGGAAAGCTTGAGTAATGACTCGTCAACCTTGGTGGTGGATTTGGATACCCTTTTGGCGAAGAGAAACTTAGTAACTTTGGCGACAAAATAGTATTTCTTGAAAGTGCTGGAATCTTGTCGATATCTCAATTAGGGCGAACGCCATGGACTATGTGGTCTGCACAAGTGTTGTATTTTGTATTTCTTTCCATTGTACTGATAATCTGTCCAAGTTCTGCTCTCTGTATTCGTCTTTTCTGAATAAAGAATTATTTGCCCTTATTTTTCGTGTTGGACTGATTTTTTTCATATACCCTCAAGAGTTTGAAGAATTTTTGTATTAAACACACACACACACACACATATATATATATATATATATATATATATATATATATATATTATATACATCACAAATATATTAAACATCTTTGCGAATCGTGATCCAATTTCAAATCCACCACACAACAATAGGTCCACAAAGTCGGCTTGTTAGTGGTCTAGCCGTGAAGAATTTATTTATTTATTTACATTTACACAGCTTACATTTTTACTCACTCTCTGGACCGTTATACTCCTTTACCATACAACTTATTACCAACCAATTGTTTGCATCCTTTTACATTTTATTACCAATCAAACAATGATTTAAATCTTTTTTCAACTTATATGGTAATGATGCGTTATATTTTTTTTCATTTTGAGTATGTGATATACATCTTGAAGCTTAAAGAAAATTCCGTCTTACTATTCACATATTTGAATCTACATTTCTTTGAATTTTGTAAGTAATTTTTATATTTTGATTTGTTGATAATTATTAGAATTATAGATTTTATTTTGTAAATTTTATCGTTGAATTTTTTTGCATTTTTTAATCATTGAACTCTTTTGTAATTTGGATTTCCCAATTCAGCCTACCAGGAATTATAGATTTTATTTTTGTAGATTTTATCGCTGAATTTGTTTGTATCTTTTAATCATGAACTCTTTTGCAATTTGGATTTCCTAATTCAGCCTACCAAGTCGCAAAGGGGGAAGGTTGGTACCATTAAATTAGTTTAACCCCGCTTAATCGGTCCTCAGCCCGATATTGCTTTTTGACTTGCTGGGTTCCATATTTTCATTTATTTTTCTTTCATTGTTACATTTCTTTCTGGATTTTTGTCTTTTTAAATATTTTGAATTATTCTTTCATAAATTTTCAGTATATATATATACGTAATTTATCTTATACTTTAACTATCACAGTAAGGAGTTCCTCCTTATTTTCTGATACAGCCCTCTTCAATCTTTTAATTTATTCAATTATACGATTTGTAAATCTGCTCAGTCAACAGTTCTCCCACTTCAAAGCAGTAAAGATATTTCCTATTAGACTTTTCATTTCCAGATAAAATATCTATAGATGTCTAAACCTAACAACACGTGATCTGAATAATCCTTGGATTTAAACAGGTAAAGTTTCTTCCTCTTCTGATTTGGTTATGAAGACGAAAAGATGCATAATGCATCTGCCGCAAATTTTATGATGTAACTGCTCTCTGTTTCTCATTAAACGCAAAATATTTTATGGATTTCAAACGCATAACTTTTATATTATTTAATATTCGATTTTTACTTTCCTCCGGATTTAAGGCGAATTTTTTTTTTTTTTTTTTTTTTTTTTTTGTGAAGCGTAGCAATGACCGATGATCACGGTAGTGAGTCGTTTGACCGGTGATGTTCCAAGTCAATTCGTCGGTTCGAAGATAGGCTATTAAAGCTTCCTTTTGTGGTATTGTAATATAATGGCAGTAAACTTCGTTGAAAAGTCTAAATTTAAAATTTTTCAAGTGGGTATTGAAAATTTGAGAGTGAACTACCACCTCAAGTGTCATCCGCGTCATTGGAGCGTGAATCAGTTTTGAGGCATCTGATCGATTGATTTTCCAACGTTGAATTTAGAAGCATCAAGAATGCTATTAACTCAAGGAAGCCAGGCCCACCGAAAGATCTTAGAACTATCAAGCTGGTGTCCTGAGACAATAACTACCACCACAACAACGATAGGATAACAGCTTGTGAAGCGACAATTAACAAAATTCGTATGATTTATATGAATTATTTATACCTGGAATTATTTAGTCTTTGTTATAGTGTATTTACGCATTTAAGTAAAACCACACATTTTCTATGTATTTTAATTTATAACAATATTACAATGAACCCAAAATAATTCAAAGATAGGAGTACAGGTGAGTTTCACAATAAAAAATTCCCAGCAAGGTAACTAAAGGTAAGTAAATATACAACAATAAAAAAAAAACAGTTTTAAGAATTTAGCAAATTTATTAGTCTTTGTTAAACAGAAGGTTAGCAAATTGGAAAGCGACAACCTGTTAATGGGAACACGAAGAGAAGAACATAACACTTGAATAGATAAGGAAAAGAAAGGGAAAGTGAATTTTGAATCATTGGCTGTTCTGAACCATGGTCAAGTGATGAAGATGACTGACACCCCCCTCTCCAAATTTTCATGCCATCTGAACGTGAGTCTCGACAGATTTCACGCATAATGAGCCGTTTACACGATGGGTCTCACGCAGGACTCAAGTGCATGAATCTACGGAAACAAAAAGTTGCGATCGGTTTCGATGTCTGACACTACTAGCTACAAGGTTGTGAATAGCTCTAGAGCCACGTTAATTCGAAAAGAAAGAAAGAAAACAGAATGTGTTTCTAAGAAAAATTAAGGGAATTGAACAAAGTTTATTAAAAGGGTCTATTTCGGGTTTCCATCTGAGGACAAATTCAATTAAGCAGCAGCGATCTCTCGTGATTGAATAACCTCGTTTCATTTTAACAACTATAGATATGAATTTTTAATAAGTAAAAAAAAAATTATACGTGAGAGCTTTTAACAGTCATCTCGATATACACACGAAAAGAAGATTAGGCTTAAAATCATAACCGAAAGGGGGTTTGAAGTTCACTATATTTAGTAAGTAATTTTAGTAAACTGTTGTCTGAAATTCGAATACACACAAAATGTATTATTGAACTATTTTTCATTGATATTTTTTTCTCTGAAAAACTCAAAGCAATATTCCAAAGAATATAATTTAAAGGAGAACTTCATTTGTAAAATAGAGCTTTTCTTTTAAAAAATGGCGAATTTAAAATGTGAAACCTGCATTATTTTGCGTATAATTAAAAACTTTGAGGTAAAAAATTTAAAGAAATGAAAACTCTTTTACTTTAAAATTTCTCAAGGGAAAAATATAAGATGATCCAAAAGTTACAGTTTTTAGTGAATGTAAGTTTTCATATGATTTATAATACAACATATTTATTCATGTACAGGGTGATTCAGAAAGAATGGAAAAACTTTAAGGGGTAATACAGTACACACAAATATATCATCAAAAATGCAAGGTCTAAAATAAAAGGCAAACGCACTATAGGGCACAACATAATAAAACCGGGAATTTGAAAAGAAAACACAAGAATGACGTATACTTTAAAAAGCCAATTTTAATTAATATTTACAATAATTGATCAAAAAAGTGATTGTCAACGGTGATTCAAGAACAGTGGCAAAGAAGGGATTGGCGAAACGATCTGAAGTATTACAGGCATGTCATGAACCCCCTTCCCTCTATAACGCTTGAAAGTCTTGAGATTGGGTCTTCTTCATAATCAAATCTCCTACACCAGATTCTTCAGCTGTCCCATAAAACGAAATCAAGACACGTAGGTTGAAGAACTATGGTAGCCAAGCTAGAAGATCACTTTTTCAATCCATCGGTTCAGGAAAGTGACTTTCATATAATACCGTACTTCTCGCCAAAAATGGGCTGGAGCTCCATCTTTCTGGAATTACCAACACCGCTGGAGGTCAGTTGCAGCCCTTGCGTTACAATGCCTTTGTCACAAGAGACATACCTGTGGAAGATATGGTTTTATTATAAATCCATAATTTATTATGGCCTAGCTCAAACATTGATGGAGAAGCGTTGCTGATGAGCATGTAAATTTACAGACATCTTGACATGTTTATTGTGGATATTAAATGCACCATCTCTTGCATAAGTGTGTTCATCAGATACAAGAAGAGTTGCTGCAAAATCAGGGGGTGCTGCACTCTGCTATAGGAGGCAATAGGCGAAATCTACCCATACTCTTCTTCAGTAAATCCTTGAAAATGACATGGTTGCAATGCTTCATTCTTGAGCACACGCCATATCGTGATACACCATGACTACGACCTTGTATTTGAAAGATCGCCCACTATCTCCCAAACTGCTTCTTCCTCACTTGCTGTTCTGGCAGTCCTAGCACAACCCTGCATCATATCGGGAAACGGAGTCCCGTTTCGCACAGTTGCCGTGCAAGCGAGCAAATGTTTTGGGTAACCATCTGTCATGAAAACGTCCACTGTACATTACGAGTAGTGCTGCCTCTGTGGTATTTCCATTTTCAGCTCCGTAAATGATATGTATATCTGCTTTTTCAGTATTTTAAAATTGCGTCTTTATCCCGTACATAAGAACTGCTAGAACAGTTTCTCGCTGGCATAATTTTGGTGATTGCTATCTCCTGTTAAAGTTTTTCTACCTTTTTCTGAAATCTATGTATGATATTATACATTACATGGAGTATCTCTTAGATGAGCCCCCTTTCCAGCTCACAAAAACGGGCTCTTTCCAAACCTCTTTTCATAACAGCTTGCAATATCTTCAAATTTTCCTTCAAATTTTTCACAGCTCAAGCTGAACAATTGTTTTAGCAATATGGGAGAAAATGCTATCTTTAAGAAAAATTTCTGGTACTATGAAATAAGGGGAATGTAAGGACTGATTCCAAGCTGTTGGGAACGGTGTCGAGTCAAAACTCCTGGTTCTTCGTAATGTTTCCGTCAACTCGAATTAGGTTGACTTGGTTGCGATACGAAAGGATTTTTTCCAGTTCTTGAAGTATCCGACAAAACCTTGTGTCACGAACAGTTTAATCATAGCCGATATCATGGGTCTAGAAAGAGGCCTTAAATAAAAATGCTGTGCCCTTTGTGTGAGATCAAGATAAGTTTTACTTAGATTATTATTTTTTTATTCGGATTATTTTCACAATGTTGTTTTGTTCGTTTCGTATTTAAAATACAAAGAATTGATTATCAATTTCAGGTAAAAAAAATAATAACAAAATTTTTCACAAAAGGTATTCCCATTTTAAATTGTGAAGTGACTTATGCATCCTCCCTTCCCTGCATCAGATCTGAATTCGAAACACGTTTATACAAAAATAGTCGGAGATCACCTGAAATATCCAATGTATATTATTTGCTCAGGCTTTGAAGAAAAATCGCAATACATTCCCAGTCCCTAACTTTCAAAACCATCCGTCTAGGAAAAATAAAGTAATAAAATAATCACTATAATCTAAACAAAAAATATATATCAAGGGAAAAAACGGAATAAAAAAAATCACTTGTATTAATGCATCCATCTACATAACGTGGCTCAAAAACCTTTTTTTTCCCTACCCTTATTATTATTGCTGAAGAACCCTATCAGAGAACGCGCCTTTCAACAGTTGTTTTTCTAAGGTCTTTGACTTGACATTCTGCCAAACGATATTTTCCGCGTTGCCAACAGGCGATGGGGGGAAATGAGAGAGGAACGCGCGGTTGAATCTTTTTTCCCTCCTTTCTTTGAATTTTAAGAGTTTATTAATCCCTAAGGTGACGATGGTTGGTTGGAGAGATTGTAAAAAAATTTTTAAAGGGGTGTATAGAAAAAAATTAATCCCACGGATTATGTGGTGAGGTGAATTATAAAATTAATTGAAAAATGCACGGAGGGTTGCTATCGAGTTGTTTGTTTTACGTGGTACAGGCGTGGGCTGAACAAATAAGGGAAGTCCAGACCTTTTTGCTTCTTTGAAAAAGTTTCCGAGGAGAAAAGAATTTTGTTCCACGGGGGATTGGGAAAAAATAGGAAGAGAAATCGTATTAATCTGAAAACCTTGCAGGGATCGAAAAAAGGATTTTGTCGTGAATTGTAAGGTTTCCAATCTGGAACTGATGAAAAAATGTTAGAAGAACTGTAGAAAAAGGGTATTACGGATAACCGATTTTAAATCGAATTTTTCTACCTGACAATTTTTTTTCTGTATAATCTCGCTAATATCGGAAACAGATGATTTTAATATTTTTTCCTTAAGAGTCAATTTTTGTTTCCTATCAAATAGACACTCTGTATCAGTCTTGTTTGACAACCCGTTTTTTTATTATTATTATTTTGTCACGGCAGACAAAATTATGAACGAAAGTAGTTAAGAGAAAGTCTACCAAAAAAGTAAGATCAATTTTATACGATATTAGACAAAGCAATACATTGTTTTGCAAAAGTTTTGAAAAAATCTTACACAGCTAGAGAACACGGTAGACTACTGGTCATGGTAGCGAGTTCTATAATCAGGAATCTATAAATCAAGTCAAGCGGAAAACCTGTGGTTGCGGTTCCGATTTTCCAATCAAATTTGGCTGGTGTAACTTCCATCCAATCGTGGGAAAAGGGGGGGATCAATGTTTTTATCATTTTTAGGGTACTGTATAGCCTTAAACTTATGTGGAAACCCTCATCGAAACATGTTTGCTTATTTACACAATTGACTTTATACACTAGTCCTGGTGTCACTAAAAACCCATCGTGCAGCGGGGCTGATGCCCAGATTCAATCTTCAAGTCAAAACGGAGTGCAGGTTAGCATAGTGAGATGAAATTTCATCAGTTGATCGAAGTTCAAAGAGATGAGGTTCATTACCCATAGCCAACATGAGGCTTCTAAAAGTGACATTAATGAACAATCATATGAAGTCTTGAAATCGAGTAATGGTTCCACCCGAGACGGTAGTGTAAGAAAACGGAGGCTAATGCCTGCTACAGGGAACTTAATCTCAAAGCTCTCGTGTGATAGGGACAGGAAATTGAGAAAATGTTTTTTCTTTGGCATCTGACTATAGCTCAAAATTATGAGGCACGTTGCCAACAACCCTTATATTGCTCTTGGGCTTCGTTAATTTTAACCAAACCAATTGTATAAATTTGAAATTTAGAATGTAAGAATTTCAACTTCATACCATTGAATTCGACAATCGAGAGATATTAGCATCTAACTCGTGGCCGCGAAATCAAGCCTTGTTTTCACAAAAGACTCATCATCATTGTAGATGGACTGCTACTTGTTAAATGAGTGTGAACTTAAATTCCTTACGTCTGCTATTGTTGGTGTGATAGATGTGAATGATAGGTGTGGCGTAGATGTGAAGAGTAATATACCAGGTTAGATATTGAACTCGAAAACTTATAGCAGACCTTGTATCCAATAGAAATAGGCAGCAGAGAAAACGGTCAGTAAATACCTGATTGAATGATTTTTATTAATGCTTTTTGTAATACCTGCGTCCATTGAGCACCTTTTTACTAATTTCTATCTCTAATTTATGGATTGTTTTTTATACACTAACTACTTTATAGTTGAGCAGTGTTCATGCAGGCATAAAGACAACTCCGACTCTTTTAACAATAACAAAACAAACATTCATTCTTCTTCTCAGGACTCGTTTCGACCCTACCTATTTACAATGAAGTTTTAATCACGTCTCTCTCAAGACACTCGTAAAATCTCTCCTATACATAGGAGGGGTCCAAAATTCTTTTTCTCGCCAACAAGAGGTCATATATAACTTATTATACGCTTCCCCCAAGATAAAGATGGGGGAGGAATAAAATGACACATAATCGCATATCTGACATTACCAAAATATGTAGGATGACTGTGGCCATAAAACGCACATATCGAATATTAAATCCTTAAAATTCTTCAAGAATAAAATGGAACTAAAATCAAACATATATCATTAACTAAGGATACCTGAATCATACAACAATATATGCGGCTTAAAGAGGAATAACAATCGATATATTTTCACAGAAATGAGTCATACCTTCTATTTCATATAATAAAGTAAATCAAAACAAACATTTGATGAGCATATTATTTTGTTATAGTTAGTTCTTTTCCTTTTAAGTAATCCTCACTCTTACATATATATTTCCCTAAACATTATATATAATTCCACTATGCATATATAAAAGAAAATCATTCTCCATATAAAAAAATACAAAATTTTAGCTTAAAACTTTATTAAATCATAACTATACTATAGTTTACAATATAAATTCTCTCACTCATCAGACCTGTCAAAACACTAAAATACTTCTTATCAACACTTTCCAAAAAATTACTTACCACTTTCAAATATTCACTTCGAGGTATCCATTATCCTCAAAAAGAATATTGATACAAAATACACAATAAGAATTATCATTTAAATTCTAAGATACAGCATAAGAAACAGCATTTAAATCCTAAGATATTAAGAAAAACAAATATCAAATATCAAATAAATGATTTCATTTATTACAAAGCATTAATTATCGTATACAGATAAAATATTAAACATCAATATTCACTTTCAAAATTACTAATTCCATACTTCAAAACAATCAAAATCATATCTTCAAACGTTAATTTCATCTCTGAGCATTAAATTACCTTTTCAGCTTAAAATTAATTCTCATACGAATAAAAAACACTTAACTCTAGTAGACTTCAACATCTAAACTAGTTTACACAGAAAAATCACAAGAAATTCCTTAACATAACACAATAATTAACCAGCTATAAGATGTTAATTTAGGCACGTTTATATGTTTAAGAAAGTACTTATCAGTGAATAAAGTTTTCTTACAACAACTAATCAAAACTTCTTAAATCAATCCTTACTTATTCTCTAATTATTTACTCAATTAATCATTGTTTATTCCTCCAAGCAGTAATTTAATAATTGTTCAAATACATGCTCAACGGTTTTCCAAATAATCAAAATTAAAAATTCTATAATTAGTCAGTCCTTAAAATATTCCAACATTCCATCAAAAGGTAGTTAGTAAAATCCTTAAAATATACTAAATCAATTATTCCATTCCAAATAAAAGTTGCTAAAATAATGCAGGGTTTACACACTCAAAAGCAACTCTCATAATGAATCACACACAAAAGACAGAAAGAGAACTTCTAAGAAACCCAATAATAAAGATACAGTCCTACAAATTAAAGTCTCTTTTTTTTCTATTTAAAGTATCTAGTCAAATAACAAAAAATAATATCAGAATTGACTCACCCCTTTGCCGCTGCTTTCTCTAGTCAAATGGTTATGGGAGGGTTCCTTGGTTCCCACTTTCTTTGTATCCTCATCGAAGAGTTGTTAACAGTCCTTCCATAAGCACACGAACAGTTCCCTTTTTGATTATCCCGGTAACACCTTCCATTGTGATTAGAGTCACTTTTCCTTTCACTGCAGGAGGGTTTTCCGTATCTACTGAAATCCAAATCACGGAGGTCTTTAATTTGTTTACTATGGGAGAGAGCAATCACGAAATCGTTGAATCCTTTCTCGCAACACACGTATTGAAATGAGGGGACACTTGATGTTTGCCCTTTGTCACCGCTCTGTCGAAAAGCACTCCTTTCCCCAACAGCCCTATCACACGCGTTTATTCTTGCACTGGGATGGTAAAAGGTCGTCGTCCCTTCCGTAGCCAGCGTCGTAATCTGGATCGTGTTTCTTTGATCTTCATGGCGTACCCCGCATTTATTTCTCCCAAGATCAAATAGAGTGCGCTTTTACCTCCTATTGCCATTATGTTGTTGTGGTAGAACTTGTCACCTTTCTTTGAAAAGCGGGACATTGTTTCTTTCTTCACAAACCATTTCCCGTTCCGCATGGAAGTGTTTTTGACTGTGAATCCTCCAACTTTTCTTTTTTCCATCTGCGTCATAGAGTCTTTTTGCTTTACGCATTTCTTCTCCCCACACGTGCGTTTCAAATGCTTCCGATCCTTTTCTAGCCATTGTGGTTTTTCTTTTTCACTGCTTCCCCTTTCTTTTCTTAGAACTTCACTGATCTTATATTTCGACTTGAATTCTTCCGTATGTCTTCTGTTCTTTTCATCAGATTTTTCTTTGTAAACACTTATTTCACTTCGACTCTTCGCTTCTCTGTTTCCTTCTGCCATCAAACTGTCCTGGAAGTAATGCTTCTTCCAAATTCCTCTGGATTCCATCCTCATAGATGTCTGCCGCCTGATGAGCTAACCACTGCAAAACGGCCGTTTTGATATCATAATCCTCATCATGACGCTGACCTCATAATCCCATTTCGAGCAAAGGAACAAGTTATAGTCACTGGAAGCCAGATCAAGGCTACGCTGATGGGGATCAAGTTGCTCCTAGTCATAAGGTGCAATGAGATATTTGGTTCAATGAGCCACGTGTAAATTTGCATTATCATGCAGCAAAATAATCCCTTTATTGAGCATTTTAGTTAAGGTGTCACAAACTGTCTCAGAATTCAGATGTTTTAATTATTGTAAATTGGCTTTTTATTGAATAAATTTACACCCTGAATACGAATTTAAATATCGTTTAAAATAACGATCAGTCACATTTATTATATTCGCATGCTATAGTTTACTTTAGAATAGGTGTGTCAAGTTCACTCATTTTCGTTTCTCCTCCATCGGTTACCGTGGTAGCGACTAATTTACCAGAGCCAATGCATTTATTTTTAACACTTCAATTGAGGTTTGAATTATTTTGCGTTTGGACGTGCTCAATGTGAATTTTAAAGTCTGTTTTAAATATTTATAAATAAAGTGTTTCTTTTCTTCAAAATGATAATTTTTTTAAAATGTAAGTATATGAATTATTAAAATTCATTCTTATAAAATATTAATATAATAACTACGCGTATACAAGTTTATTTAATTAAAAAAGTTCTAATAAGTTGTTTAATTCCGTTATATAAAGGTGAAAGAAAATTAAAGGTTTTTAATTACATGTTAATAGTATTTATAAAATATTATGCAGATTTTAAACAAATATTTTAGTGGTGCAGACTTAAAAAAAAAAAAAAAAAAATTATTGGGAAACTCAAAATTTCGTTTGAAGTCTGTTTATGAAAATAAAAGGAAGTGGGGAGGGAGTTAAATCCATTCTTAACTGTTGTTGCCGTAGTTACAGAATGCAATAGGACCTAAAAGCGCCTATACTACATTTTTGAAAAATTTAAGAAACCGGATTATTTTTTGAAGAAGTAAAAAGGGAGAATTGAATTGTTGAATTGAATGTTATAACAGGCTTTAAATTGTTATGCTGAATTATTCTAGAAATACAGACCTAACTATCTCCATCAACAAAATATATTGTTAAAGAAAGGGTTATGATACCAAAAATTTAAATTGAAAAAAATTTAAAAACCAAAATCCAAAAAACCAAATTAAAAAGAAAACACCCAAAAAAATTTTAAAGCATTTTTAAGCGTTATAAACACACACACATACATACATGCATGCACACACACATACGATATATATATATAACAAATCGAATAGGAAGAATCCTATTTACAGAAGATAAAGAAGACGGCTACTTTGTGAATAACGGAAGTGAGCTTAAAGTTGCGTTTTTCATTTAGACAACGTAGCCCTGGATGTCATTTATCACTGGTGATCAGAGGTATAACTAAGGTTTTGTGTTTACTTTGCACAGAATATTTGTAAAATTCCCTTTCCCGTACTTTCCTTTCATACCTTCACAGTTCTTAGAAGGTTTCAATTAAAATAATTGTCAAAAATACGTACAGGAAAAAAATAAATGTTATTATGGAAATTCGAAGATCATTCCTCAAATTAAAAAAAAATTGATCGTGCAGACCAATCCGGTTACCAGAGAACCAAGTTGAAAGGATCTCATTTAACGAGGTTTTACTGTACATGGCATTAGCATTACTTACCTTAGTTTAGCTGATACAAAGTAATTTAAAAGTCAACACGATTTGACTCAATTCAGATATTCTAGATAAAAAATATTTACTTTTTGTGTGTGTGTGATTAAAGTATTTTAATATAAATTTATAAAAAAATTCTGCGAATGCAAATTTAAGTTTGATATGGAATAGAGTAACTATTCACCAAATGTTATATATAAGTCCATATTATTTTACATACTTGTATGTACTCTCGATGTGTGCATAAAATCAGGTAATCTTGTACATCACCTAAGATTATCACGTTTCAGTGATCGTATGAAATTATTTTTCAGGTTTCTTAACAAATTTTGTTGACATTAGGTGTTTGTATAGTCCAAAATAAGATATCCTGTTGAAAAAAAGTCCTTTTTTGGTTCTTCATCTTCTCTTGTGCTTAGATAGAAAAATATTTAAGTTAAGACCCATTAACGGGCCATGATTCTTTTCACCTTTATAGAAACTGGAGGACTGTGATCAGCCTCACATAAAAGAAATTAAATTTTAAAAAAGTAAATAATGAAAACAAAATTAAAATAAATGATATAAAGATGCAAAAGCAGGGAGGGGGGTGAGATTTCTATTCCTCAAATTTTTCCATTGGACAAGAAATGTAAACATCTTCGACTTTGTGTCAATTACATCCTTATGATGGAAAGAGGAGGGATGAAGGAGGGGGAGATTAAAAAAAAACGTTCTTTATGGAACGTCATCTCTTTCATATCCTTTGGATGTAAGTAAATTGTCGGAGAGCAAACACCCCTTGAAAAAAAAAAGGTAGATGTAGTTGCTTACTGAAAAAAAAAATAATAATAGAGGGGGGGGGGAGAAAGGTGTTAGATGTAGAAAAAGAAAATTATCATCTTTCCCTCTCCTTCAGCTATTGAAGTGAGTTAATTAAGCATTAATCAGTTTACGAGTTGTTTGTTTGAAAAATCTTGTTTGCTGAAGGTGGTTTGTGGAACAAAAAGGGTAGAAGAAACAGCTTATTCCTTTTTTTTAATCACATATTTTTTTTGTTTGATGAATTTCGTTATTTTTGGATTAAAAATATGGATGGTAAAATATATATTTTTTAGTTTAGAAAGAAAAATAAAGAGTGTTGGTTTCGAAGACATGTGAAAATTTGGTGTAAGTGTGATAGAATAGTGTTAGAACAATGATTGTTCTATAACTTTTTAATTTACTGAATTAGAAAGAATAAGTTTCTGATGTAGGAGAGCCAAATATTAAAAAAAGACAATTATTTATCTTTAAAACTAAACAGAAAAAATTATCTTTAAAATTATCAATTATAGACAATTACCTTTAAAACTAAACAGAAAAAAAAATTTCATATGTTTATTTATTTAGAATTTAAATGTATAGTGATCACAATCAAGAAACAGAAACGAAATCAATAAGCAAAGAATAAAACAAATTAAATATATTTTTGAAAATATCAATCCACTTATGAAAAGAAATTTGAGTTGCACATAAAGTTTTTGCAGAATGTTTCATAAAACTTAAATTTTTTTAGATTAGCTGTGATTCTTCATATTTCATAGTTTCTCTTCTATATATAGAGGGTATCCCAGAACTTTGAGTACACACTTCGAGTGGATGTAGGAACCATGATTACCTAACAAAGAATGGGTGGAAACGTCCCTCTCTCGTGACAAAGGGACATAAAGACATAATAAGGCCACAATGCAAAACGTAATGAGAAATGCTTTATTTCAGATCTAAATAATATAACGTATGATTTACAAGCATGTTCGAGGGATGTTCGAAAGTGCGCCCATTGGCAGGAACGCATACATCAAACCTACGTGGCATGGATCTGTGAACATTTCGAAGATACCCGGCGTTTCGCGGAACTTAGCAGCAGAGATACATATTTGTGTCACCAGGATCATTTCAGAATTTACAAAAGTGTTGAACACAATGCTCTTCATGGTGACCAAAAGAAAATAATCAAAAGGAAATAAATCAGGTGATCTGGGTCTGGTTTGCGGTGATGGAACTGCAACGCCAAATCCTATTGTTTCCTAATATCCAATCCAAATAATCGCGTGTGCGCCTTCCGCAATGAGATGGCATCCCATCATGAGGAAAACATATTCCGCGTCAAACATGTGCGAGGATATTTTCAGCATTTCTGAAAATGTCCTCGTACATGTTTGAACCTATTGAAGAAAGATGAAATATTTTCGCACATGAAGGAACCTATTGAAGAAAGATGAGATATTTTCGAGAGTCAAATCGAGTTGTTGAGACCTATTGGCCGACTAAACTGTCCACCACTATATCCGTCCACACATTAATAGTGAAATATTGTTGTGTTGCTCGTGTTTGGTTCCATACTGGTTGTACACTGGTTGTACTTGGGTCACATGTGCGCGTCGTGTGTAAAGAACACAATTTAGCGAGAAAAAGTTGCTTCATCAATGAACATAGCAGAACTGTGGGTCGGATGCACTTTGATGAAGAAACCAAAACCACAAGGAAAATACGTCATGTCATGAGTGATCATCCGACTGCAGTAATTGAACTCTCTGAAGATGAAAGGAGTATAAGGCTTCGCCAAGCAGAACGCACCAGAAGGTTGATCGAGACGTTTGCCTCATGCACTAGTTCAGGGGTTTTGGAAAAGACCCTCTTCCAGGATGGGTGTTCGTTCCATTAGCGGTTGACTGGTATCCTGCGTCGTTGCCTAGAAGGATTCACTTAATGTAATGTTCTGATGTACCCGAGAGAACATTTGATGGTTTGGTTGGCGCCTCTTTAGATATATTTTCCTACAGAACCGAACAGCTGCAGGTCCATTTCCGTTGGCAAGGCCGTAGACGAAGTGGATACACGTCAACTCGGAGTGTATGAAACAATTCATTTTGATAGCATACAGTCACACTACAATAAGGAGGTCACTCGTGTATTAAGAACTCGCGTACAGCACCATCTATCGATTTCCGCCCATGCTTTCCCATGTAATTATGGCTCCTAACGATATTCTCTACTTTCTCTCCAAGTTTTTACACGAAGTTCCAGGACACCCTGATTGTACAGTTATAAATTATTATGCAAGTTGAAATCCTCTTTGTATGATATATTTTTAAAATTACGTAATTAAATATTTTTAGAGTTAATGCGACAACTGGGTAAGTTTTCTTCAATCGATTTTTGTAGTTGCATACCTATGAAAATGAATTTTAGAGAGTTTAAAATAAAAATAATAAATTTCGAATTAATTAATTAAATGCTTTTTGGGATACATATTAATAAAGACTACTATCCCCTTACAAACTCGTGATTTAAAACAACCAATGTAAACACCAAAAACTTAGTATGTTTCAATAAGATTGATAGATTATTATACTGACATCGGTTTTAGAAACAATATGAGGGTTGTTTGTGTCGAGCCTCGTCGTTTTGAACCATGGTCAAGTAAAGGGGATGACACCCTATCTTCCACTTCACGTAAAAGGGAAAATTTCGAGTCAACCGAAAGGACTGAGCTTTCCATAAAGAGCTTAGAGATCTTGAACTGGTTCCCCGGGAATACAGCACCAAAATAACTCTGGGTCTCTACAGATATTACATGTATAGACCCTGATGCAGGCTGGATCTTTAGCGGCATCAGGCCTCAAACTCACGACTCGATTGAAACATCGTCAGACACGAGATAATGACCATGACTAATCGACTACTGCAACCAACTCTCAAGAAATAAAAAAAATTTAAGGTACCTCACATTGTTACACCAATCGTAAGGATGTCACTGATTTCAACATACATTCAGGATCAAAAACAAGAAGGCTTCATTTTTTCCCCATTGCTGTTAAGTTTCAAAAGCAAAATGTTTATTTCAGAAAATTGTTTTCTAAAAACAGTAAGAATAAAAGTAAGTCTTTTTCATTCTTATTATTGTTCTAAGCCTACATTTATAACTACCAAAATTCTAAAGGAATTTGCTAATAACTGTAAAATATTAATTAATAACTGCAGACGTAACTTTAATTCTTAAAAATTATTAAGTTAAATAAAATGGAGGACAACTTGACCCATATGTGACATCTTAGAACGGTGGTACAAAAAATATTAGTTTTAGGAATATGTAAAATAAGTCTAGTCCATTGATCGTCTTTCTTATGTCCAAGAGGTCCATCAGTATGTTACTCTTCACATCACAAAATATTGTCGCCAACACCTTTCCAGCTAATGAAACTTTCTTATTTATAGCAAATTCACTAGAGGCAACGCGTTATTTTAATTATTGTTTGGTTTTCAGAGTGAAGAGCAATCTAGGTCATATTGATTGTAAAAACTCGACGTATCAACAATCAAATGAACTTATAAATCAGTGTTACATTTATTATGGCACCGTTTAACTATTGGTAGCACACTGCAGTAATAATAATTTACCTTAGAAACTTCATCTGTATTCAAACCAGGTACTTTTGATCCCCCTCCGTATTTTCTCTTCTATGGCTAAGCTTATTATTGATGTAAAAGTTTAGATACAGCTTGTAAACAATAAACAAACAAAAGAAAGAAAGAAAAATTCTACACAGTGAGTAATATAGTACTTTTATATGTAAGGAAATAAAAAATAAATTCGCCTTTCTTTTTTCTGATTGCTTCTCTTTTTATTATATATAACAACATTATATAAATTATTAATATCAAAAAGACACCTATTTTAAAAATATCACTTCAATTCAGTGAAATATCAGTCTAAAAACTATTTTTAATATTATGATACAAAAATCTGAAAAACTTCACTCATCACCTTCGAAAGGTCTCTCGCCTTCTCCTTAAATGTACTAAGCCTAACCTCGACATCAATGATAGAAAATTACCTCGAAGCAATAAATAAATAAAAAAAAAAAGCTTCCACTCTATGATCCGAAATGTATGAAAGAAAAGAATAAAAAGAAGAAGAGGGAGGAGAACCTTCATAATAATCTTAATGAGCGATTGTAACGGTTAGAAAGTGTCATTTGCGCGGCTTACAACTTATCGAAGTTTTGGACTTAATGTTTTCCTGCTATCAAGGATAGGCTATAGAAGGAAGAGGACATTTTTTGTCCTGTGACAGCTCAAAAAGAATCCTGAATCGTCATCAAGGGCCTCGGTGGTGAAAAAGAGAAAGAATCTCCTTCAAAAGCACAGAAAATGAAGGTTCGGGGTGGGATATAGAACCCCAGGGGAAGGGATGGACCCACAATAGAAGATCATCTGGTTCCTTCTAATTTTTTTTATTATCGTTATTTATTCTATTTGATTTGATGATGGACTTTTTTTTCTCTCCCTCCCAAAGAGGATCCCTTCTGAACTTAGCTAAGGAAGGGAATTGCTTCGGAGAAGTTCTTTTTTTTTCCTTTCCTGAAGGAGTAAGTTCTTGATGGAAATGACTTTTTACAAGTTATGTGTTAAAGTTTCTTTGGGGTTGAAGAACAAGATATGATTAAGTAGAGGTCGTATAGAGAGTGGCGGAGATGATTCCTTAGAAAGAAGAAGGAGGTTGAATTTCTTTTTTCCTGTCTTCTGTTTATATTCACAAATCGCCTTTCTCTCGACGAAGAATTAATTAAACTATGTTACGAATTGTAACTCTCTTGACAGGAATTCAGGCCATTAATTTAACTTTCCCATTTTTCTCCCGTTAATATTTTTATTTTCGAAATATCCTTAAATCTCGTAAGTTACTGTTCCTAAATGTATTTCTCTACATCTTAAATCCTACAGTTATAATTGGAAAAAAAGAAACTTTTAAAATACTGCGTCCATAATATGCTTTGTGCTTCGAAAGAAGTTCCAAAATTAATTCTCATTGCACAGACGCTTGGTTCTTAAGAAATCTGGGAACAATAAACTCTAACGTTTTTTCGTGGAATATTTACAATGCAACATAAGCTTTAAAGCAACCTATCTAAAATTAAAGGAACAATGAAATAAAAACATATTAGTTACAAAAATAATTTCATTACTGGAGAGGAAGAAACGATATCGGGTCGCAGGCACGGAATTGATCACCCTTGCTTCTAAGTATTACTTTTATAAAATAATAAAGTACAAATAAAGATTATACGAACATTTATTTAAAAAACAATTAAAAGAATATTTTTAAAAAAAACTCTAAAATTTAATTCGATCCACGATCTTGGGGGGTCTTTCAGCCATATCGAGGTGAATAAATGATAAAGCCAATAACATCTCTTCTTTTAACCTTGTTTCTGGCATTCATTACATAGTTATCGTCGGGAAAACTCCTGTCTCGAAAACACAAGACGGGAGGGGGGGGGGGGCGTTTGGAGCTCGTTTTATCGCCTCCTGGTGTCATTGGTTCTCTTCCCCTGATAATCTATATGCCGCTGATTATTTTTCTACATCTTTCAATGAAATCATTTTCATAGGAGTCAGGGACATAATAAGTTTACGGTATTACATATATAACTAAAAATGTTTAATCGTCCTTCGAATTTACTTGTTTGTTGATTACAATTTCATACAAAAATTATTTTACATCGTATTGATTTTTCCTTTGGAAAGAATTTTAATTGTATATTTGACATCTACAAGAAACGCTCGAAACTTGTTCCCACTAGTGTTTCGTGAATTGAGAACCAAGGTAAAAAGAAGAGTAAAGAAAGAGTCGGAGTAAATCCATCTCATCTTTATTCCACTGAGAGTAAAGATGTGGATTTCGATAGTAATAGTATTTTTATTTTCTAAACCATAAACGAAATATAGAGTGATGAAAAAGTTACTTTCCGATTTGAAAATGATACGAAGCAATTGTGCTGCAACAACGGATTCATTACTTTATTTCACGTTAAAGTACAGCTGAAGAAGATTCTTTTAACACGCAGCGACATACGCCAAAACAATTTGTCGAAACAATGCAGCTGTTTTTTGAAGATCTTCGTACTGAAACCTCTGATTTCATTTCACCACGGCAATCCTTAG
This sequence comes from Nephila pilipes, assembly GCA_019974015.1. NCBI lineage: Eukaryota > Metazoa > Arthropoda > Arachnida > Araneae > Nephilidae > Nephila > Nephila pilipes. Next base: position 1,056,216 of record BMAW01013113.1, read on the forward strand.
AAAAAACCTTAAAGAAAAAATTCATAACGCGATAATATTAGAAAAGAGATCAACCTGCTACCGAGAGATACACTTCAAAAAGTCACGCCAAGTGTGTTACATAAACCCATCTTTTTAAGTCAAAACATAAGCTCTATTCATTAGATATTATTTTGAAATATTAATGAAAGAAATTGAAAAGATAAAAAATTTTTCGTTGTAAATAAAATGATTTTTATCATCAATCATATAAGTTATGAGGAAAGTAAATTGGAAATTAATTTTTGCGTTACCCTGTACAAATTATAAATAAAAAAAATAATGATTTTGTGTTTCCAAATTAATTCACTATAGAGATTCTTTTTATTTTATTTAAAAGGAGACTACAATTACTCAGATTTTAGAGTTCTGAGTTTCATTATCGACGATACTTGAGTCGAGCAGTGAGTGGATCCTCCAATGGCGTGGTTTCGGTAAGGAAGTTGGGAGAATGGCGGACCAGATGAGGTATCGTCCTCGTCACTTAAACTTAACTCAAAATGACTAGGTCCGTAGCCAATAAATCTCATGTTGCTTCTGAATGCGACTCTAATAAAACGAATCAATTACCGGCGAGGCCCCAGGAACACTTCCTTCCTTTAATATTTTCTACATTAATTCATAATTGGTCTCTAATTAATACAGTCAAATAATTTATGAGTTTTTTATTGTTTTATATATCTGTACAAATAAATTATGTCAAACAAATCACGAATTTTAGAATAATCCCCACACAAAAGGTTTGTCAGTGGATCATATTATACCTAGCTGTTACAGGAAAACTGAATCAGAGGGTGGGTCCGACTCATTGTCCGTAAAAAAATCCTAACAAATTTTGAATATCTTATCAGCGTAGGCCCAAATCTTTAGTCTCTCTGCCACTGATCAACTCTGGTGCCACAGGGCTAGAGTTACTGGACTATTATTTTACTTCCTAACTGCCTAATTCAGACTTCTAAGGACTCGAATTGACGAATCCTTTGACATTAAAATCGATTCAGGATCTCCTCTCGTGAGACCATCTCTAAATTCCGGAATCGAATAACCTTCCTGTCACCACTCCCCTCCGACACTCTCAGTGACAGTCACCGTTAGAAATTAATAGCCCATCTCCCTTCGCCTTATCAGCGCTGCCGCGTCAACAAGATCCCCGACCTGCGTCTTCGAAAGGTTCAAGCACTCTTTCGGTAGGGTCGAACGGGTCCCTGCGTGTGAATCTTTCAAAATGCAGAGCGAGTCCAGAGACGCGCATCATTTACCCGGTGCCAGTTCAACTGCTGCAGTCATCAAAAAGGACCCGATCCGACTTCCGGTTTCGAGTTGGAGAAGGAGAGAAGGTCTTTTCCCATTAAAATTTTCGCTGTCCCAGCGCTTGCTGACTTGACTCCTTGCCCAAAGACAATGCAACGGCCTAATTGTTGTCAGTGGGGAGGGGGGATTGTTCCGTTTTAATTCCACTGGGGAAAGGGGGGATGTGTTTGAGAGGGGGGATAGAACATTCTCGGCGATCCATGGACAATTACAATCATCCTGAAGGGAAGTTCTTCGGTCGACAAACGAAGCGGTAAATGTGTGTATGTGCACGAGTCCACAAATTACGACGGGGGATCTCCTTTTGTTTTATCACTGTCATTAACCGCATCGCTGGCTCTCTCTCTCTCTCTTACTGTTAGGGGGGTGCCCCCCTCTTCTACTGGATGGGGGTGTTGATGATGAGTTAGATGGGGGTAGAGGTAGGACGAGAAGGGGTATTTTCCGCTCATTAAGACGGAGGGGTTTTGTTTCCGTAGATTGGAAAACAAAAGACACCCCGAGTCAGCATTCCAGTCACTGCCACCCCCTTCTTTTGGAACAAAAATTTTGCGGTTCGAGGTATGCAGATTATTGCGGTCAAGACCTCACCCTTTCGAGACAAAAGGTTTTTAATGGATCTGCACAAAAGGGTTTTGGGTGGAAGGAAAAAAATTATCACGCAATAATAGAGGAAAGTTTTAAGCGATGAGGTTTATTTTATAGCGTCGGAGTAATAATAAAATTTGAATGTTATGTGCCTGTTTTACGCATGCGTTTTGTGTGTTGTGGGACTTTCATATTATTATTTTTTTTTTGTTAAAAAGAAGTACCGGTAAAAAAGTAATTTGTGTATGAATATTTCACATGAAACTAAACTCACATATAATTTTCTGGGAATATGTTCTGTATTTTTAATGGAGAACTTTCTAGAAATTTTAATTGTTCTATTGTTTATACTGCAGCTCTTTCCTCTCCTGGGTTTTATAACCGAAAGTTCTTTTCACGACAGTTATGCACTTGTAATTTTGAGAAACTCTTAGGTATGTTTAATAATAGTCTTCATTACGGAGAATGATGTTCACTAAAAACTCCCAAGTTAAAGTATTTGAAAGGAAATTTATTGTCGACTTTCTGAAAGCTCATTGTGGAACTATAAGAATATAGGCGAACGAGCTAGAAAAAACGAAATAAAAATATTTCATTGTTTTCAGGAGTACTTCTTACCCCTTATTCCTGAAAGGTATAAAGGGTAAGAAGTGCTATTTTAATTGTTAAGGAAATAAATAAATAAAAAAAAAAAACACATAGGTGTAGGTATTGCATTATATTGTAGTAAAAATATGGTAGTGCATTTTATTTTTGTCTTGAACATTAAGAAAATGACTTTAATCAACAATATTCATTGAGGAAATCAAATTTATTCTTTGAATCTTCTATTTAATTTATTTTAAGCATCCAGAGTTTAAACGGAAAAAAAATATCTGGATAAATTTATAATTCCAAATTTCCTTATTTCTAATGATTAAATTTATTCTAGACAACAGAATATTGAAAAATTATAATGAAACATGAGCTTGGAGTAAAAAAAAAAAAAATTCTAGTTTTATTTTGAAAATTTCATTTTGTATTAATTTAGGTATATTTAGTAGTAATTTTAATTTAAGGGTTTTGATATTTCAATTGTAAAGTAATTATCTACTTGGTTTCTATCATTTTAGATGAAATAAACTTTCAGGGCTTCCATAGCGTAAAATATTTGTTATAAGCAATTTTCAGTAAAAAGGAGAAACCTTTATGAAACAGCTCTTCTGTAAAGGTAATTTTTCATCTAATGAACGATTTTAGTGGGGAAAATACATTTACAGATAGAGGCGCTGTATCTTTTATTCGTAAATCTGGAAATGTCGAACAATTCTTGATAACAGTTTTAAAAATAATTCACGGAATTCAATAAATATTCTTATGCTAAAAAATGTAAAATAATTTTAAAATATTAAGCTAAGATAAATTGGATGAAAAATTTTAATAAGGAACTTTCTTCATTGATAAATGACTTGCACCAATTGCATTAATGAAGTCATATGATTTTTATTCCTTTCAAAATATTATAGAATAAAATGTTTTTGATTGTTGAGGAAACAGCAAACGACATCCAACTGATGAGAAAGTGCTTATTATGCCAAGTGGAGTGGTAATATTGTATTTAACTCTTTGTTCAATGAATTTATTTTTTTAGAAACAAATTTATATTACAGCAATTTATCAATATTGAAGCTACCAATCAAACTGAAAATCGCGAATATTCCATTTAATCTGGTCACTTGTATGAATTTCCATATTTACATTAAATACTTGTAGGGATATAAAAAAGGAAAATAAATCGTATGGAAAGAATATGAATAAAAAAAAAAAAAAAAAAGAATTTGCACCTGTTTCGGATTTCAGCAACTTTTTTTTGTCTAAATGATGAATTTAGCAATTGTACATTACTTTCTTATTTTAAGATGTTCTTCTACTATTATTATTTTTTACAATTTTTTTTAGCCTGCTTGATTTTAGGTGGATTAATTTTCCTCTAATACATGCGATAAGATTTAAATTTTTAACCGAAAATAAATTTTAAATTTTAACAAATAGAAATGAATTCCATAAATTTTGAGTAATTTTTTAAGAAACAACCTCTCTTATCCAAATAATTGTATACTGTCTCTTTCACATAATATAATAAAACAAAATATCAAGATTTCTCAGTATAACTATGAAGATTTGACGTCATATTCATCAGAAAGATAATTTTGTTTATAAGAAACTTTTTTAGTTCAAGTACTATTATAAGATAAAATATATTTAAAACAAACAATAGCTCATTTTTCTGATGAAAATATATTTTAAATTTAAAGTAATTATTTAGTACCAAATTGATGTTTTAAATTTGAGAGTTAAATATAAAAAAAGTCAAAATTTCAGATAATAATATTCATTTTATAAAAATTGATAAGTGAAAATTTTTGCTGAGTAAAAAAAAAGTTTCGTTATGTTAGAATTTTAAGTTAATAATCATGTGTGTGTGTGTGTGTGTGTGTGTGTGTAAAGTAAAAAATCCTTGTTTTCAATATAACTAATGACACAATATCTAAACAATTTTTTTTATTATTATTCTTTCAAAATGATTAGAAAATTTATTCCTTTGATTTGAAATACAAACTGATAAATTTTACTAACATTAAATTCATAAAGTTAAAGAAAATACAGTTTTTGTTTTAATAAAAATATTTTTTGTAAAATATCTACCTGCTATTTTTTGAGAATCTTTGATTCTCTGTACTACTAACTGATCAGATAATCCTTTTCTACTAGAAAAATATTAGGAACAAATTTTTCCATGACACTTGATTGATTCGGGCTTTTTTATTATATCATGCAGAAATAGAAAATAATTTATCAATTTTTATGATATCGTAAGGTTATAATTCCCCATATTATATAAGACTGTAAAAATTATATATTTCTGCATGGTATCAAAACAAAATTTAGCTTCATATGTTTTTTATTACAAAAAATGCCGTATAAATCCTTTGAGTTTTTATGCCGGCTTTACTATTTTTCTAAAATAATGATTCCTTAGGCATTTTATCTGGGCGAAAGTTAAATTAGTCAAATGTCTGCAAACACTTAAGTTTTCAGAAAAATACAATGATTAAAAACAACACGTGGTATTCCCAAAGCTTGGACTCATTAAAAGCAGATATCTAGCATACATAACTAAGAAAATTAAATTAAAGCTCTCCAATTTTAAAGGAAGAAATTAAATAAAAACTATTTGGCTTTCTTGTATTTATCTTTCAAGATATATTTCATTCAAAATTCCCAATGTGCATTCAAAAACATACCAATTGCCGTTACTATTTTTAAATCCTTTCTCAACGAGGACGAAACTCCTTTTTATTCCTAGTCAGCTAGTTTTATCGTGTGTTATTCCCTTAATTTGTATCTGCATCAGTTCCATTGCCAGTTTTCTCAAAAGCACCAGAAAAAGAATAAAAATTAAGATAAAAACCAATGCGGGGAAAAGACAAGTGGATTTCCCAAAGGAATCTTTAAGCAGATCAAGCTGAGAATACCTAATGGGGCATACTTTTCCCTCTCAGTTTATCTTTCATGCCCGGTAGTAAGTTGCATTTTGGCTAGGTTAAAACTTGGAGATGAAAAAGGGGGATGGATAAATAAAAATTATTGCGGTATGATATGTATCTTCGCTGACATGTTATCTCTTATTAAAGAAACAACGAGCAACCAGTAATTTTTAATGCATCGTACCATTAAAATCATATCTGTCGATTAACAAAGAAACTGAGAATCAGAAAGACATTTAGTAAAAATAAAAGCTCGATTGACGCCCTAAGAGGGATATGTAATTTGTTGAAGAAAGGGAGACCACTGGTTTTAAAGCTTTATGAGGTTAAGTGGCAGCATATGTCGCTCTCTCACTAATTTCAACTGACTAAAGAAAATTTTCGGCATGAACGATGGTCTAGAAGACGAAATAAAGTGAAATAGTCTCAGTGTTTAAAATAAGTTTGAGAATAGCTCTGTATGACAGGTAAATGAGTTTTCTTTATGGTGTGTGTCGTTCTTTTTATTTGATACATCATATTGTATTCTTTTTGACAACCAAAGGTGTTATTTCAAATATCCCAAATCCAACATGTTTTCGCCAATATAGAGATAAAGCTTTTATTAAAACGCAGATTTTGAATCTGCCGTGTACCGTAATTATTGACAATTAGAAAATTCTTGAATCAAAATATTTGATAAATTAGCATTAAGACTATTTATAACTGAAACAATTCAAATTTCAAAATAATTAAACAGAAGGAAATAAAAATTCTTACAACAAATACTTTGAAATATATCTTAAATTTTAGAAAATTTAATGTTATTTTCAAAATGCATTTTAAGATTTGGTATTCTCTTCTACTCAAGTGGTAAAATTTCTCTCTCTATAATTCGATTGATGCTATACGAATATACATGTTATTCAAGGCTAAAGGTGGTGTTCTATTAAATTGGTTGCTTGTTGATATGCAGTATAAATCTAAAAAATTATTTCAACTACTTGACTAATTTTATTAAAGCCGAGACTCCATTCAGAAAATTTTTATTTCTGTTCACGTAATCAACTAAAAATGTTAACTAGCAAAATAGAAATATTCTCAAACACGTTTGTTAAACTATTCTTCCTACAACCCATTTTAAAATTTGAGTTTAAAATTTCGTAGTTAATTCAAATCATACATTTATCATTGTTGGCAAATTTTAAAATAGTACATAATTTATGACAAGTTTGTCATCTCATTCATAAAAATAATGCTTTGTCTTTCTATATCTATGTGTGTGTGTGAGTGTGTGTGTTTAAAAAGAACTTATAAATAATATACTCAAATGCATAACTGGACAGTTCTTTGATCACTTAGGATTGTTTATCCATCTTGGCAGAGAGCGCTCAATAAGAATCACAAGGCTGCAGACGCAGCTCCACTGATCAACAAAGTGTAGAACAGAGCAGAGAATTTACCTTGTAATTGATTTATACTTGGATTTCATCCGATCGTAGGTAACTCACTTGGTATAAGATGAGGTCTATAAATTAGTGTAGTAAGGATTATTCTAATACATAACAAGTTTCATTCATGACTACATTGAAGTGAATTCAATAGTTATGACGCGTGATATATTAAATAAGGATAATTTAATGGGATCAAATAAGTTAATTCTACTTTTGAGTTAGAGAATGAAATATGGAAAACACACATATATTATAACATGCTATTATTAAATATCCTTCAAGCTGAGATATAATTATTAGTAACCTTTTATGTATAACATCACCATGAGTTTGACCAATTACGAGTTGTAGCTTCATCTCTTTATCTCTTAGAAATATTTAGAACATTTAAAATAAGGTAAAGTTTCTGATGAAATGAAATTCGTTGGATTTGCTTTTGCTAGCGCTGTGGTGTTGTTCATTGGAGCTATGCTTCCATGTCTCAGTGAAATCTGAAATTTTGTAAAAGTTTTCTACAATATCATTTGGTGCATTTTCGTTAATAAACTCGTCAATTTTAATTTTGATAACATGAAATATATTTACTTGGAAAGTGTGAGATTGATTATCAAGGTGAAATAAATATTTTTAAGCAAGGAGAACATGTATTTGGAAATTCTAATTTCCAGCGTTGTGGCTAAATATTTAAATGCTGAAGTGGGACTAACTAATGGTGAGAACAATGGTTTCCGTTTTTACAATAAACGCTCAAAAAGCCAAACCAACTACAAAACACGCACTTTCTATTGTCGACGACCTTTTCCATATTTAAATTTATTGTTCATTCAACAATTGTCGTCAGAAACAAACCCCTATCTAGAAGTCTTTTAGCTGCTCATCAATTTCGTTCTAAACCTTATGCATCTTACGGATATCTACAAACTCAATGAAAATCTTTAATGAGAAAGACTCTCTTTTATTGCTGGAAAATGTTGTCCCGAATGGCTGAAAATGTCCTCTATATACAAAACAGTCATTCAGGACATATATTTTAGTAGTAACATTTTAGTCATAAATCTCAACTGAACTGAGTTAATTTTATGATAATGTAATGAGTTAGGAAAAATGCTGCTTCTTTAAGATGCATGATCAATATATATATATATATCCACTCACTCTCTTTCTAGTTTCGAAATAAAGTTCAAAGAACTAGAGTGATATAGAAAACATCCAACAAGCAGGCTATAATACAATGCATAGGAGGAAAGACAGCCCCTGTAATGGAAGCTTAAGTACCAGTTTCTAACACTTCGTCGTTTCTTCTGAGGATTTTCCGGAGACGAAACTATAAAATAATCAGGAAGAACGGACGCATTATACAGACTTGCAGGCCAGGGTGCTCTTGAAGCTGAAGACTGTTATGCAGCATGAAGACACGTGCCAGAACGCCGTATTGAGCATTGCGTAATGCCAACATGAAACACGGACCCTTGCTTTACCGACCTTGCAAGATACAGGGTGTGGTTATTTGCAGGACATCTACATAGGAAGACGTCACCAAGGTGGAAGATCATTCAGATATTACCCGCGAGAGGTTTTCTCGAATCATAAATGTGTTCCATGATTGCTAGGTGAACATTACGGGACAACCACACTGCCCCTGACGTGTGCAGATTGATTAGATACTACGTATGCAGCGATTGAATGCAGCAACATCGAGTGTACTACGTTGGTTTTGCAACATTATCAGCGCAGCGGTGCAGAGCACGTGTTATTCTGGATGAATGCACCGCCTTTACCGTAGTCATTTCGAATACACAGCCCAACTTCATGTAAATCCATTATGACACGTCCTCATGCGTATCGAAGCGTTTCAGCATAAATGCTTCAGCTGAAGTGTGGGTGACGTTGACCTTACCTTCCTGCCATTCGACTGATACAAAACATACCTCTCACATTTGTACAAGAGGTGTCGCCGATTACTTCAACCTGTTGCAGCCAACGCCTATATTATGCAGCACGAGCAGGCATTACTCCATTTCAGCGGCTTGGATGCGGGCCTTCGGTGCTAAATTCCAGAAGCGATGGTTGGTAAAGATTAGATCCCGTTGACTCCGACAGGCTTTAGTTGCCAGATTTCTGTTGCTGCGGTTGCCGTTTTGAAATTCCTGGTGTGTTTGAAGAGTGCCACCGCACTGGTTACATCGCAGGTGTAATGGCGGTCGCACTTTTGAGTGAAAGTTTTGTAATTTGCCACACATGCGGTCAATGGGGTATTTAGTATACTTTTCTTTTGTTTCGTTTTTCATGACATTAACGATTCTAGCGTTTCATCACAAAATTCTTTGCTTAGATGCTTTCCATCATTCCATAAATTTTGCCAGGTTTCGAAGCACTCAATATATCTGCATATATTTAATATTTAATTATAAATAAACATCAAAATTAATTATAGATGGAAACGAAACCATCTCAATAATTAAAAATAATGCAATAAGGAAGAAATCATTAGTACCATTTGGGTAAAAAGCATACTCACCAATCCATTCAACATAATAAACTATAGAAAAATAAAATTATAAAGAAAATATAAACTATAGAAGTTCAAAAGGAAATAAATTAAATGAAAAACTAAATTATTAATTACTAAAATTATCTAAAGGACATTGAAAAACAGTTGATGAAAGGCAAAAGAATGGAATAGCTATATTTAACGTAATATCTGGTTTGAGTTATTGGGATTACTGGCCAAACGATCATATCAATGATATTTTATAAAAAGGCTGGCAAATCAAAGACAAAATTGAACCAAGATCAACAAATTCATTATAAATTCATTTAGGTAGGGGAATGCTGTGAGAATATAAGCATATCATATCTAAAACACAAATAAAGTCAAAATATTACACTAAGACGAAATAATCACAATTTAAAAACACATGATCATAGTGAAGACACTGACACGTGAGAACATTGAAGACATTGAACTAAAATGTTAATTTACCCATCCTAAAACTGAAATGTTATGCAAATGTCGAAATGCCATCTATAAAATAAATGTCATAACTAAATGAACCCTGAATAATTACAAATATTACAAAAACTCTTAAGAACAAAACAAACAAACAAAACGGAAGAAATATTAGAAAAACATTTAAAATAATAATATCATCTTCAAAAGCTAAATCAATAAAAACTATGCAAGTTTACAAAAATAGAATTAGCCACCCAAGGTGCGCTTTTTATAATTATTGTTAAATTACTCAATTAAATGTAAATTAAAATGTAATGAAATATCAAGAAATGGACAATAGTAGACTTTCCGATATCAATATTCAAAGAAACAATAAATTATTAAATTAAATTATTTACACTTAATGTGGCTTCATACAACAAACGATAATTCATGAATACATTTAAGGTAAATGTAATTAAAATGAAGAAAACAGAATAAAATTGAAAAGTGATCTGGTACGCAAATTGATTCAACTGAAACAATAGCCTCTTGGTGACTAATAAACAAAATTTAAAGGAAAAGTCTTCCTTTGAAAATATCATTCAAATTAAAGAAAACAAAATTATTATTTAAAAATTAGCTATTTCATAGTTTTATATTTTTAAATTTCTTTTTAAAACAGCCATCTGATAATCAACCTTTACTTTTATGCTCTAACATAGATTTTATAAATTTTGAAAATTTAAAGTTTCCATATTAAAATTGATATTAAGTAATAGTATTATTTAATATTTTATAAATATTTAATTTAAATTGTATCAAACAAGAACTTTATTATTAATAGGAAAGAAAATTATCTCTTGATAAATATATTAACAATCTGTTATCAACAAATCTTTTGATGTTTAAAGTCTTATTTCATATATGAAGTTATGTTGGTTAATCAGTTTAATAAGAAAAATAAAAATAATAAATTCGTTTAAAACCTGGATTGAAATTATTTAATCCAAGTTCATCAATCTATCTGAACAAAATGTGTTATCCATAAGAGTATGTTTATAGAATGAAAATATTAACAAGTCAGTTACTAGCTGATCCATCCTGTGATATATTTAGTACTTAATTTTTATCATTCTATTAAACAAAACTAATAGAAATTTCAGTTTTTCATGAGACTATACAGCTGCTATTGCAATTCTCTGAAATTAATCTTGCGAAACATTAATTAAATCCTCTATCTATCAGAAAAACAAATATTTAAAATCATAACAATGGAGTAAATCTTTTTATCTTTTATAGTCATAATTTCTGCAATTTTAATATGAAGATCTTATCAGGCAGATTTATGGTATTTTGTAAAATCTTTGTAGATTTTGCAGCTTTAATAACAGTATTGAAACCATTGTCAATGTCTTAAATTTAATAGTAGTTTCTGAAATTGCGCGGGTTATATGTTATATATATATATATATGTGTGTGTGTGTGTGTGTATTGTGTGTGTGTGTGTGTGTAAAGAAGCTATATTGGCTACTGCGATAGCTGCAACTGAGCTCCATGTTGTCGGTTATATCCATTTGGAGTGAGTGATGGTCAAGTTTAATGACGCAAGAGCCAAATAGGGCAAAACTATGCAAAATAAGGTAAAGCTGCGATCAAGACGTTTGATAAAAGATGAGTGAGGGATAGTGTTGCAATAACGCAAGAGCCAAACATGGCCAAGCAGCGCAAAACAAGTTAAAGTTCTGGTCTAAAAGTGAGAATATATTGAAAAATGAGTGAGTGATAGAACTTTAATGGCGCCGTAGCCAAATGTGGTCATGCTGCACCAAAAAACTGTGATCTAGACGTGTGTAAGATAAAAACTGGTTGACAAGGAGGAGGATTGAAAATAGAGAAATATTGCTAGGGTATCCGCGTTACCTGTGTGTTTACTACAGATATTAAACCCCATGGGAAAACGGGGTCATGATGCGCGTACTTGCCTCAGGAAGGCAAGCCTCTAAGGTCCCCTGATACAAATCCCAAAGGCAGGATATTATTTTAGTTACCTTATTCGACTTACATGAGCTACAGTGGGACTATTTTTTCACACCCGGTTACCACACACGTCGATATCCATTTGGAAAATGAAGTACGAACTTAGATGTCGTTTTTCCCGTCCAGTTCAGAATGGCGAGATTCATCTTCGTTAGCCTTTATTTATCTATTCTAGCTTATTTATTTATTTATTCAAATAAGTACTTTACTGTTACCAGGCTTGATTGAAAGGTATATATAATTTATCCATGCCCGTAACTTTTAAAATCATTATAATTTTTTCTTAAAGCTTCATTTTGATTTCGTGGACCTAATGTTAATCCTACAGAATTTTGACTTTAATTCTTACATTTTTACTATTTGTTATATTTGAATGCAATAAAGTGCATCTGAAAGAGCAAAAAATAATGAAAGCTTCTGTGAATTCCATATTTTCTCCAATTTTTCAAAATATTTAAAAATATTTTTTAAGGACCGGAAAACTCGAAAACGGATCATTAAAAGAAGAATAAAAATATTTTTAAAAATCGTAGGAAAAAAGTTGTTCCACAGAAGCATTCATAGTTTTTTGCTCTTTCAAATGCACTTTAAATAAATCAAAAAGTAAAGATGTGAGAATTGGAGTAGAAATTCCGTAGGATTAACATTATGTCCACGAAATCAAAATGGCGGGTAGAAGGGAGCCTTAATGAATACCATTTATTAACATTACACTAGAATTAAGCATTGAGAAATTGGCTGCGAGACATTATGATTTTGATACGAGATATTTAATGACGTAAATGGACGAACCTATTCATTTATCCTCTATCTTCTACCCTAGATCGCAAAACCAGGACTATTGGTTTGATTGAATGATTGATTGTGTACTAAGAAGCGATGCGAGGTCAATAAACGACGCATCTTGTCATTTTCAGCCACAGTCAAGTGACGAGGACAACAGCTAAGTCGACACCACTCTATATAATGTTTCACACAACGAAATTGTGTGGATTTTGAAATCGGACAAATTTGTCTGGCATCAGACCGTCTACACGAGAGGTCTATAGAGTGCCTGGAGCTCTCGACACGCTCCAAACGCCGACAACGACCCTTCAACTACTGAGGCTGAGTTTTGTCAGTGAGGCCAATTATGTTGATATTTTTAATCGGCCTACTTAATTTAACAGTTTTAAATAAGACAGGGATTCTGGTCATAACATTTCAACTTCCTCGTATGGGTTATTCCTCTTCTCTTTGATAAGGAGCTTCAGATCGGCAAGGTGGGCGCCGTAACCTAGTTGTCAGATTCCTAGAATCGCAGCCAGAGTAGTTTTCGTTGAATCGTGGTTTCGAGTCTTGATGCCTCAAAAGATCTACCGTGTAGCGGGCCGTGTTAATCTGTCCGAAGGTTCAAGTCCTCCCGTTGATGTGGTGTGAAAGTGTGGAGAGGGAGGTGTCAGGTTTCGTCCTTGTCACTAGGTTCACAATGACGAGGTTCGTCACCATTAACCTTAGACTCCTCAGTGCGACATTCATAGGCAATCCCAAAAATCAGCGTGAGGTTTCGAATCTTAAGTACAGTTTGTTAATATACTACTTTTAAATTTTAACTAACTCCAAAATATTTTGCAGTGTGTTATCGTTACAAGTTTTAATAGAGTTAATGAAATTTGTATCAACAAAATTTTTGCATTAATTTTTTCTATCAAACACATATATCACAAACATATTTTCCGCTACTTTATTAATGCTTCAGACAGAAAAGTCAAAGAGATTCCTATATTGTTTTGTATTAAATTCATTTCTGAGTCTATTCATTAAAATGTTGTGTCGAGAAAGAAACGCTCGGTTTTTTGGATATCACGCAAATGAAAATGTTTTTACGATAAAGAATAATGTACGAAAAATAATTCAAAATACTTTTTTTAAAAATTAATTCTTGAATATTGGTGAAATATTTATTTGCAGTAACAAATTTCAATACGAAAATAAAAATAGAAATCTTAATGCGTAATCAACATTGTATAATTTTTTAGGAATTTTGTTTTTCAAATTTATGCAATATGAAGAAATGTATTTGCTTTTGTCCTGAAATCCTCATTTCAAATATCAACCTACTTTCAAATATGTAGAATATTAAAACTAAATTACTTCAACGTTTATATTAAGCAAGTGCTTAATCTTAATATTGTAATACCACAATAACAGAATGATTTTTTTTTTATACATACAAAATAATATACCAACTCTGAAAAGTTACAATTGCAAAACCAAATATCTATATTTTGTCTATCTTCTATAATTTTGTAACAGAAGTTCTTCAAATTACGATATACTTTTGTAATCACCCGGTTCCTTATAAATATGTTGTATGACATAATACTACAAGGAAATACAATAATTGTTGAAGAAATACATTAACTGTGTTCGTTAAGAATCATTTAAGTGATCAAACATTTTTTTTAAAAAAATAGCAATAAATGTTTGTAAATATGTTTACAAACACTAATATAATAAATACTCATATTTTTTTAAATGATCTTTAACATTTATTGATTAAATATTTTGATGAGTTGAAATACAATTATTCTTTGGTATTTTTTTTAAAACTCATTCTTTATTCTAAGTGAAAAAAATTAATTTCGGATAAAGAAAATTTTTACATCTTCATTCAATTCAATAATCAAATTTTTTTTTCATGATTCGAATTCTTAACCTTGTATTCATTATTAATTATTAAGCACGGGAAGTCTTATTAAACAAATGTACTTTTATTTTCACCTCACCAGACAACAGGAAAACATTTACTTACCCTTTACGATTCTTTCGTCAGAATATTACTGATCTCCAAAAAGAATATCCGTTCCCGAGTTGACAAGTTCTTTCCGCTGCAAATGGAGGGGGGACAAAATTGGAGCCACAAGCCACTTTCGTCCGAACCGCTGAGCTTAAACTAGTCTCTCTTCGTCCGCTAATTGAATTATTTTGGGTGAGCTGGCAAAAGCCGCCGAATTAGCAGCCATCTCTCTTCCACTCTTTTTTCGTAAAAAAGGACTCGTCGAAGAAGTGCATAAATGATTAGTTGAAGAAGTGGCAGCAAGTAAATGGTAAGGAAGTGATTAAAAGAGAGAAAAAAGAACTCTCTCGGAGCTTCTTCCGCTCGTACTCTTGGGTATTGGCAGTGATTTGCTCAGCAAATGCTTCGCATTTGGAAAGTGTCATTTAAAAAAGAACATGTCTGAGTGAATTGAGGTATTTTGGTGGTAGGTTTTTTTTAAAGTTTCGCTTACATATGTAATAAGATTAGGTAAATATTCTGTACAAGAGAAATGGGAAAATAAATGTAAAGATGGATTGGTACTTTTAGGTTTATTTCTTTGAGAGATTTTAAAAAGTAAGGCTTAAATTGGCAGAATTTCTGGACCGAGAAATGGCAACGGCTTTGTTAATGAGATGAACAAAGGGAAAATATTTAATAGATGAGATGGAAGAACATGAGATAAACGTTTCGTTGTATATTAAAAAATGGCGTTAAATTGGACTTATCGTGAATTTTGTGTTTTGGTATTTTGTAATTTCTCTAATGGAAGGAAATGCAAGATTTTTGCATAATTTTTCTTGTCCCCTGTGAAGATGATATTTAAATAATAAACACTGACTTAGAGCTACTGAGAAATACGGATAAAAAAATGTCTCCTTCATTGTTAAGAGATAGCGTTAAATTTAAATGTTTTTCCGAATAGTGTATTCCAAAATTTTATAAGCGTATAAGACACTTAAAAATGGTTTCTGAGGAAATGAAGTACTATTCATCGTGAAATGGGATTTGTTTCAGATGAAAAGATGTTAAATCAATGTACGTACTATCCAAAAGAAAAGAAAACTTAAAATTACATCTGTCACATTTAAATTAGAGCATTTCTAAGGAATGCATTTAAGAAAACATAAAGATCTACATAAGAATGGAAGAGAACATAATGGAAGAAACATAATACATATAAGAATGGAAGAAAACTGTAAAAATGAGAAGGTAGGAAAATAATTATTATTACTATAATTCCATGCAATGCGTTGAAAAAATAGATTTTGTCACCATAGGGACTTTACTCTTTGTTTATTTTTTATTATGATACTTTTTATTTAATTATTTGTTGTATCGCATAACAATTTTTATAAAAGTGTTTAGAACTAAATTGTACCAAAGCGGACCTAACATTAAAGTTATTTGTGTGATATTGTAAGCCTTTTTATTCAAAATTCGGGAGAATGGTCGTTACTATCAAAACTCGTCCTTAAATTTAGTAAAACTGTTAAGTAATTAAATAAGGAAACATAATGTACCTAACTAAGCAGGTCCCTTGTTCCAGCACTTGGTATATCAGCAAAATATAATCATTTGGGAGCATTAACATATTTTTCGGTCATTTTTGTTTCTGTTTTTTGCTAGTCGGAGGTAAAATGGGCCGATAACTGAATTTGATTAGATTTAAATGCATATGTGTACTAATGTTTAAAATATTTAGTTAACTCATTCACTCATTTTGATCTCCTTCATACCGCAGATAGCTGAATTTTATCAAACAGGTGTATTTCATTTGATAAAGATGTGGTAAGAAGGAATTTTTCAAAACTATAATTTCTATAAAATATAATAAGCAAAACTGAAAAAAAGAAACCCGAATTTTAACTTTAAATACACTTTCATTAAGTGAAAGATGTATGATAATTTAAACAAACAATTGTAATTCGCTGGCAAAGTCGCAGGTACCAGATAGTAAAAGATAAAATTCTTTGAAACTTAAAAATATTAAATTAAAGATTATAAAGTTTATTGCCTGTTAATATAAACTAAAATATACAAAATAAAATGCTAAAAATGACAACAAAAATAATTTATATAATACATTATATTTAAAAAGAGCATAGCAGTAATATGCATTAAGCAATAAAAGTACTTTTAGTTAACTTCCATCATAGGGTTCGTTACTTCTAGGATCGCAACGATTTCTATACAATCCGTGAAAAAATCTTGTTTTAATTCTCGACATCTTCCCGCAACTTCTGAAAAATCTGCTGTCAAGTCATCTTCTTTAGTGACGCAATTGGAAACAAGAAACAACTATTCAGTTTCTGAGAACAACTTCTTGGTCATTTGATAAGAACATTGTGGTCTCAGTGTTAAAATCTTGGGGTTAGAGCTGACTAAGAGATTACTTATATCTTCATTTGGGCAGATTTTCGGAACATTTTTCTAGCTCCTGAACTCTCTGAATTGGTGAAAACTTTTGTTGAGATTTTTTTGACCCTCTTCTGAGAAGTTTCCAATAAAATATTCGGCTATTTTTTTTCACCATAGATCAACACTTAATGCAAAGGTGATATCATGGGATACCACCCGCAGTACTTGACATAAATCTCGGCGGTTTTTCAGGCAAATAATCCGAATTTTCAGGTTCAAAACTGCTTACCAGAAAAAGCTTCTTACAATACAACTGCAAATCTTCTCTGATGGCCTCTTCATTAAGTTCAGTGAATTTTGTTGTAGCCTCGGAATCGTTTTGTTGTAGCCTCGGAAACTTCCGTGCCATATTGCCATCGTTATATATTCCTACATTTTGCTTCACATGATCACCATCCCAGTCCCAGCTCATTTTTAAATTGTATTTTCATTTTTGTTGGTTCTTGTACGAACCTGTTTTTGCTGACCATTTTTTGAAGTCTAGCTTATAAGAAATGTGTAATAACATTCGAAAAATCTGATTTTGGCAAGGAGAGGAGAAATTCGAAATCTGTAACGCTCAGCAATTAGAATTATTTTGTCAATTAGCTTCAGGTCGTTCATCATTGTTGGTGTAGCAGGGCATATATAGCAATGCATGAAAGAACTTAAGTCAGTTGCAACATTTATGGATTTACCGTCGATCATCGTTATGACAAATTCATGTTCTATCTTTATTTGATTAATCTTTGTTGTGATTAGCAACGCAATATCCGATTTCATTCGTTCCCTTTCCTGCTTGATGATTTGCAGAGCTTCTTTGCAGTTCAGAAATTTTACAGGCCTACAAAAATGTATCGACGAGGGTCTCAGGTTTTCTCAAACAAGTGACGAGTCTTCTGTATCAATTAACCTGATTGGAACTATCGTAGTCAAGCACAGTGCTGAATCATTCGTATTTATGCCATTGATCAATGAAAAAGGTTGTTTTTACTCATTGAAGCTAATTGACCCATCGCATATCCATTTTGAAACGAGCTTCATGTTTCTCTCTTTTTTTAATCTCTCATTCATGTGAACCATGGACAAAATTCTTGACGCGGTATGGTTCAGGAGAGCCTGAACAGGAATCTTCGCTCCTAACTGAGTTTCCTCACGTTCTTTAGGAAACATATGTTCTTGACTTTGCCGAGCTCATAATAAGATGGAAAGATTTTCAATCCTTCTTTTAAAGTGTATTTCTTAGAATAAAGTACTTCTATTTAGACAGATTGAGAGCTGTATTAAAGGCAAGCGCATCCTCACTTGAGAAGGAAATCACGTCAAATTTCTTGTCAACTCATTGCACGTTTCTTAATACCTCCGAATCTTCTGAAGTGTACAATACTTTTTTAACGTTTCTGATCTTGATATTTTGACCTTCTTGCCTCGAATTCCTTTTCGCTGCAAAAAGTAATTCTGCCAAATACCTTGCCCTCAACACTTTAACTCTATGTATTTTGTGCCTTTCAGAAAGTTCACCGAAAGGTTTGAGCATATAACATTTATTTCCTCTGAAAACTGAAGAAATCCTTCGGGATAATCAAAACCTTTATTGAAGGAATCTTCATATTTACGAAGAAAGAATTCTGTGTTGAAATAAGCATTTATCTACTTTTTTCTCAAATGAGTACGAAAAGATTTACATTTGTTTTCGAGAAGTAAATTGTTTCTCTGAGATAAATTCAAAGCATTACATATTAAGTAAAACTTCTCCATTTTTATAGAATTAGATAATTTTGTGAACTAACAGGCTGTATTGATAAATTAAACAATTCATAATTTGCCCTAAATATTGTTGTTTTTATTGTAAAAAAAGTAAAATCCAAGCGTAACGATCAAAGTTCTATAGAATGTACAACCTTAAAAAAACCACATATACAAAAAAAAAAAAAAAATCATTCTAAAGTTTAAAAATGCTGCCAATTTTACAACAAAATGAATAAAGGTTGATGTATTGCAGATTCGCTTCCCCTAGGCAAATGGAAATGGTTTGTGTAACAACTGGCAACCCTACATCTGATTATATTGTGGAACAAGTCACTGTAGGATCCACTAGCACTTGTTGCGCTATCCTCTCGCCTCGTCATCTTCCTGACCGGTTCACCGCACGTGGGTACCATATCGGGTCCACTGCTTCCAACCTCTTCTGATGGCACATTCCGAACAATTGACGTGGCGAGCAACACGGCGCGATGACCAGCTTGCAGTTTTCTTACAGATGATCAGACCCTTCTCAAACTGTCTTAATTATGTGAAATATCTGCTCACACGTCTACCTGGCATTCTTCGCTTTCTAAAATCATTCGAAAGTCATAATAGGATCGTTACGTTACAAATCTTCTACTATGAGCCGGTTTACAAATGGATCCACTTTCTAATGACAGCGCCACTGCACGGTGTGTTGTCATGCGCATTGGTACAAAACTTGGGTTATTTTCCTAAGCTAAGTTTCGCGATTTTAGCTCTCTTTTCTCTTGATTTTCAACATTCCCGAGTGTATATCAATTCCATATACTACTTTTTATTGACTATCTTGTCACATAATGCTTGTGAGAGAAAGGATATTAATTTTAAGGAAATAATCAAGAAAAGTTTACATTAATTCAAACAGTCAGTCAATAAAAAATTATTTGTAATAAATAATTGCAAAAAATCATCACCATCATTTTTCTGAATGTTTTCGTCTTTTTCAGAGAACGAGCCATCCATTATTTCGATTGTTTCCGGTGTGCAAGGATAAGTCTCATTCTCGGAAACAACTCCACGCGGCAGTAATCAAATTTTGATTTGGTTTTAAATGGCCGCCAAATCAACGCTAATCTAAGAAGGCGAACCAAATTTGTTCTGACACCGTTTAACGGGTGACACAATGGTAGCATCCACTTGCCTTAGCAACGCCATCTGTCTTTAAACAATTGTATTTTTTGATCCACTCTCATATATGAGCCCCATCATCCACTTATTTCGATCACTTATCTAATAATACATTAGATTTTATTTTTAAATTTGAAATTATGTGAGAAACGATTTTTTTTAATAAATAGTGACAACAATTCATGACACTTTTGTATCAATGACTCTCAAGATATCTCATTAATGTGCCCTTTGTTTATTACTTAATTCTCTTTAGTTTTACAACTTTTTTCTTGATAATGAATCAAAGCTTTAATGCGTCTTCTAATTTCTGTGCTTCTAAGCAGTGTATTTACGATTTTTTTTTTTTTTTTTTTTTTTTTTTTTTTCAATTATTCTGGGCCGAAAACTGACGGCTTTGGAATAAATATTTTCAGTTCTATGAGATTATAAACTGTCAAAATGAGGATTAATTTATCTTTTTTAACCAGAGAGTTCTTAAATAGGAAACTAAAATCCAATAGATAGTCTTGATTATTCAACATAAGTTGCTTGGCAAAACGTCGGATAAGAAAAAATAGGAGATAATAGGAAGTGTTAAGTAAAAGCCTATTATACGTCAAACGCTGTTATAATTTTACACGTTATGAACCTAATAATTATGTCTTAAAACATATCGCTGAAAAATGAACTTACGGAACTACCTCCAGTTCAGTCAAGTGGTGATTGAAAGAAATTTCTGACACTTTTTCAACGAGAGCCGTATCTTCGTTGCCAAGTCTCGCCATCTTTTGCAGCAGCTTCTTGTTCTGTGTATTTCACTGCAGTTTCTAGAGCCTTAATTCCGTCGTTCAGTGAAATTACGAACAATGATAAACTGCACTGCACTGAGTTGCGACGGTGAGTGAGTGTGGGTGAGGCGAATGAGAGCCACACGAGATGTAGAATAGAGGGACGCCCCACTATGCAGTCCGGGAAACTAATTAGATGTGATAGAATCGGGATCCTCAAAAAATACGTTACTTGAAACTCTTGTTGCCCAATGATGTTGTTGTCTTTCGGGTGGATGTCGTATAATACGAAATGTCGAATAAATGAGTCTACTGTTTTTCTTAAAGTAAATTTCTGAGAATATTATCTTTCTCTCTAATTATTATCGTTTCTTGATATGTTGACATCCTTATAGATAGAAAAAAAATTTATAGAATAACACATCGATCAATAACTCCCGAGACTAACCCAGAGATGGCGCTCGTAGTAAACCAGTAACCAGGTCTTTCTAGAGTACTAACCTTTGCTTGAAACGTGTCAAAATTTTAAGTCGATGGGACCAGGAAAAAAGTTTTTTGAAGTGAAGTGAAAAAGGTTTTTTCCAAGTGGGTGCCGCGATTGCTTTCGATGGAACAAAAACAGCAACGAGTCGATGATTCAGAAAGCTGTTTAT